>CM054143.1:68418692-68431192 GCA_028751875.1 Rapana venosa
AGACAGAGGGCGGAGAGAGTGTGACAGAGGGCGGAGAGAGAACAGAGGGGCGAGAGAGAGACAGTGAGTAAGACGGCGGAGAGACAGAGACAGAGAGACAGAGGGCGGAGAGAGAGAGAGACAGAGGCGGAGAGAGAGAGAGACAGAGGACAGAAGGAGACAGAGAGACAGAGGACGAGAGAGAGAACAGAGAGACAGAGGGACGGAGAAGAGTAGAGAAGACAAGGACGGGAGAGAGACAGAGACACAGAGGACGAGAGATAGACAGAGAGACAGAGGACGAGAGCGTACATTTGCATTAATAGGGAGAACGTAAAATCCTAGCTTGTGAGATGGCAACTCAAAAACAGTAGGTATCCCTGCAAACACACGTACTTTCTTTTTCAAAAATAGATTTTAAAAGTCTGTAATTGTCATATCTGTCACGGTCCCCCGCCTTATAGTGCCAGACCCTTCTTGTATGTATAGATCAACCAGACCCTCCTGCTTAAATAGTCTAGAAACACTTTGACCTGACCAACACCCTGCGCAACCAAGACAAAGCTCCAAACCTGTCTACCATAAAATTCCCTATTTTCCACACCCAACAATCTTAACCACCACTTTGTCTAATTCTAATAACATCTGATAAGCTAATAATGTGGCAGTCTTCCATTCTTCATTTGAATAATCTAAACCAATACCTTAGACCGAACACACGAATAACATGAAGAGGAAATCTTCCTAAATCCCCATAACCATTGAAATTTGGAGTTCTAACTGTAACAACCGCTAAAAAATCCTTTGGCAAGCCATAGTATGAACTTTTTCTATATGATCTACCTGGTTTAAAAACGAAGACAGAGGACGGAGAGAGAGAGACAGAGGGTGGAGAGAGAGAGGAGAGAGAGAGAGAGAGAGACAGAGACAGAGGAGAGAACAGAGAGAGAACAGAGGGCGGAATAGAGAGAAGCGAGACAGAGAGACAGAGGCGGAGAGAAGAGAGGAGACAGAGGACAGAGGGCGGAGAGAGAGAGAGAGAGACAGAGGGTGGAGAGAGAGAGAGAAGACAGAGACAGAGGGTGGAGAGAGAGGAGAAGAGACAGAAGACGGAGAGAGAAGAGAGACCAGAGAGACAGAGGTCGGAGAGAGACAGAGACCAGAGGCGGAGAGAGAGAGACAGAGACAGAGGCTGAGAGAGAGAACAGAGGGCGGAGAGAGAGAGAGAACAACAGATGACGGAGAGAAGAGAGACAGAGGGCAAGAGAAAGAGAGAGACAGAGGACGATAGAGAGAGAGACAGAGCGGAGAGAAACAGAGACAGAGAGACAAGGGCGAAAGAGACAGAGACGAGAGACCAGAGGGCGGAGAGAGAGAGAGACAGAGGACGGAGAGAAGAGAGAGAGACAGAGAGCACAGAGGCGGAAGAGAGAGACAGACAGAGGGCGGAGAGATGAGAGAGACAGAGGACGGAGAGAGAGACAGAGGGAGGAAGATGAGACAGAGGTGGAAGAGAGAGAGAGAGAGACAGAGGACGGAGAGGAGAAGACAGACAGAGGGCGGAGAGAGAGAGAAGAGAAAGAGGAAAGGAGAGGAGAGAGAGAGAGAGAGAGACAGAGGGTGGAGAGAGAGAGAGAGAGACAGAGGACGGAGAGAGAGAGACAGACAGAGGGCGGAGAGAGAGAGAGACAGAGAGACAGAGGGTGGAGAGAAGAGAGACAGAGGACGGAGAGAGAGAGAGAGAGAAGAGAGAGAGAGAGAGAGAGAGAGAGGGCGGAGAGAGAGAGAGAGAGGACGGAGATAGAGCAGAGAGGAGACAGAGGACGGAGAGAGAAGAGAGACAGAGAGACAGATGACGGAGAGAGAAGAGAGACAGAGAGACAGAGGGCGGAGAGAGAGGAGATAGACACGAGGGCGGAGAGAAGAGAGACAGAGAGACAGATGGCGGAGAGAGAGAGAGAGACAGAGAGACAGAGGGCGGAGAAAGAGAGAGAGAGACAGAGGCGGAGAGAGAGAGAGAGAGACAGAGACAGGGGTGGAATAAAGAGAGAGACAGAGGACGGAGAGGACAGAGAGACAGAGGACGGAAGGAAGAGAGAGAGACAAGAGAGACCAGAGGGCGGAGAGAGAACAGAGACAGAGGGCGGAGAGAGAGAGACAGAGAACAGAGGGCGAAGAGAGAAGACAGAGGGCGGAGAGAGAGAGAGACAGAATGACGGAAGAGAGAGAGACAGAGGGCAGAGAGAGAGAGAGTAGAGAGAGACAGAGGAACGGAATAAGGAGAGAGACAAAGGCGGAGAGAGACAAGACAGAGATACAGAGGCGGAGAGAGACAGAGACAGAGAGACAGAGACGAGAGAGAGAGAGACAGAGAGACAGAGGCGGATAGAGAGAGAGACAGAGGACGGAGAGAGAGAGACAGACAGAGGGGCGGAGAGAGAGAGACAGAGGACGGAAGAGAGAGAAAGAACAGAGACAGAGAGTGAGAGAGAGAGAGACAGAGGACGAGAGAGAGAGACATACAGAAGGCGGTAGAGAGAGAGAGACAGAGAGACAGAGGTGGAGAGAGAAGAGACAGAGGACGGAGAAGAGAGAGGAGAAGGACGGAGGAGAGAGAGACAGAGGACGGAGAGAGAGAGAGACAGAGAGAACAGAGGGCGGAGAGAGAGAGAACCAGACAGAGGGCGGAGAGAGGAGAGAGAACAGAGAACAGAGGGCGGAGATCGAGAGAGAGAGACAGAGGGCGGTAGAGAGAGAACAGAGGGCGGAGAGAGAGAGAGACAGAGGACGGAGAGAGAGAGAGACAAGAGACTGAGGACGGAGAGAGAGAGAGACAGAGAGACAGAGGGCGAAAGAGAGAGAGACAGAGGGCCCGGAGAGAGAGAGAGACAGAGAACAGAGGGCGAGAGAGAGAGAGAGAGAGACAGAAGGTCGGAGAGAGAGAGAGACAGAGGGGCGAGAGAGAGAGAGACAGAGGACGGAGAGGAGAAACAGAGAGACCGAGTGCGGGAAAGAGAGAGACAGAGAGAACAGAGGCGGAAAGAGAAGAGACAGGAGAGACAGAGGGCGGAGAGAGAGAGAGAGACAGAGGAGAGAGAGACAGAGAGACGACAAAGAGAGGAGAGAGACAGAGGGCGGAGAGGAGAGAGAGAGAGAGAGACAGAGGGCGGAGGAGAGAGAGAGAGAGAGGAGCAGAGAGGAGAGAGAGAGAGAGACGGGCGGAGAGAGAGACAGAGAGAGAGACAGAGGCGGAGAGAGAGAGGAACAGACGGAAGAAAGGAGACGAGGGAGAGAGAGAGAGAGACAGACGGACGAGAGAGAGAGACAGAGGCGGAGAGAGAGAGAGACAGAGGCAGAAGAGGAGAGACAGAGGGCGAGAGGGGAAGAGCAGAGGCAGAGGAACAGAGGAGAGAGAAGGCAAGAGGAGAGAGAAGAGAGCGAGAGAGAGAGACAGAAGACGAGCAGACAGAGCGAGAGAGAGAGGAGAGAGAGAGAGAGACAGAGGGACGGAGAGAGAGAGAGAAGAAAGAGGAGGGGAGAGAGAGAGAGAAGAGGACGGAGAGAGAGAGAGAGACAGAGGACGGAGAGAGAGAGAGGAGACAGAGGACGGAGAGAGAGAGAGAGAGAGAGAGAGGAGAAGAAGAGAGAGAGACAGAGGACGGAGAGAGTACATTTGCATTAATAGGGAGAACATTAAATCTAGCTTGTGAGATGGCGACTCTAAAACAGTAGGTATCCATGTCAGACACGTACTTTTCTTTTTCAAAAATGATTTTAAAAGATCTGTAATTGTCATATCTGTCACGGTCTCTGATAGTGCCAGACCATTCTTGTATGTATAGATCAACCAGTCTCTGCTTAAATAGTCTTAGAAACACTTTGACCTGACCAACACCCTGCTGCAACCAAACAAAGCTAAATCCTGTCTTACATAAAATTTCCCTGATTTTCCACACCCAACAATCTTTGCCCACTTTGTCTAATTCTAGTAACATCTGATAAGCTATATGTGGCAGTCTTTCATTCTTCATTTGTAATAATCTAAACCAATACCTTAAGACCGTAACACACGAATTAACATGAAGAGGAAATCTTCCTAAATCCCCATAGACCATTGAATGTGAGTTGTTTCTAACTGGTACACCTAAAAATACTTTTGCAAAATCATAGTATGACTTTGTCTATATGAATCAATTTGTATAACACAGGAGACAGAGGAACGGAGAGAGAGAGAATAGACAGAGGAGACAGGGGTGGAGAGCTGGAGAGGACAGAGGGTTGGAGATCTGAGAGACAGAGGGGACACGGGAGTGAGAGGACAGAGGGTGGTGAGGATAGAGAGGAGACAGGTGGGGGGGAGAGAAGAGAGAGAGCAATACGTATAGAGGAGAGAGAGAGAGAGAGACCAGAGGAAGAGAGACAGAGGTGGAGAGGAGAGAGAGACGAGGAGGGTGACGGAGAGTGAGAGGAGACAGAGGGCGGGAGAGAGACAGGGACCAGAGAGGAAAGGAGGGCGGAAAGAGGGACAGAGACAAGAGGAGAGACAGAGGGCGGAGTGGAGAGAGGGTACAGGACGGACGGAGCGAGAGACGAGTGAACAGAGGGCGGATGAGAGTGGACAAGAGGACGGAGAGAGAGAGAGAGACCCACGAGGAGACAGAGGGCGGAGAGAGAGACAGACAGTTAGAGACATGAGGACGGAGACGAGTGGAACAGAGACAGAGAGGACAGAGGGGGAGAGAGAGAGAGACAGAGGGAGGAGGAGAGAGGAAAAAAACAACCCCCAAGAAGAGGGCGGAAGAGAGAGAGAGTGACTGGAGACAGAGGGTGGAAGAGCGGAGACAGAGTAACGGAGAGAGAGAGGAGAAGAGCGAGACAGAGGACGGGAGAGAGAGAGGGGAGACAGAGAAGACAGAGGACGGAGAGAGAGAGGGACCGCGAGACAGATGGGAGGAGAGAGAGAGGACAGAGAGTACAGAGGGCGGAGAGAGAGAGAGACAGAAAGCAGAGGGTGGAGAGAGCGAAGAGAGAGAGAAGAGGAGACAGAAGAGACAGAGGGGCGGAGAGAGAGAGACAGGGGCGGAGTGAGAGAGAGAAGAGTGCGGAGAGAGAGAGAGACACGAGGGGCGGAGAGGGAGAGAGAGGACAGAGGACGGAGAGAGAAACTGAGAGGGGACGAGTGCGAGAGAGAGAGAGAGGACAGAGAGGACAGAGGGCATGAGAGAGAGGACAAGAGGACGGAGAGAGAGGTGAAGACAGAAGGCCGGAGAGACGAGAGGGAGACAGAATGCGGAGAGAAGAGGAGGAGGATACAGAGGGGCGGAGAAGAGAAGAGAGAGACAGAGGACGGAGAGAGACAGGACGAGACAGGAGGGCGGAAGAGAGAGAGACCAGAGGGCGGAGATGAGAGAAGAGAGAGGACAGAGGGTGGAGAGGAGATACAGAGGATGAGAGAGGGACAGAGGCGGAAGAGGAGAGAGATGAAACAGAAGGTCGAGAGGAGAGAGAGGTACAGAACAGAGAGACAGGAGGGCGGAGTGAGAGCGGAGAGAGAAGAGGGGCGGAGAGAGAGGAGAGACAGCGACCGACAGACAGAGGGCGGAAGAGAGAGAGGAATCACAGAGGGCGGAGAGAGAGAGAGGAGACAGGAGGGAGGAGAGAGATGAGGAGAGCTGGGGAGGAGAGGTGAAGAGAGGAGACAGAGGGCGGAGAGAGAGGAGAGAGACAGAGGGAGGGGAGAGAGAGAGAGAGAGGGGGACAGAGGGGGCGGAGAGGGGAGAGAGAGAGGAGAAGAAGACAGACAGGAGGGAGGGACGAGAGAGGAGGAACAGCGGGCGGAGTGAGAGAGAGAGAGACAAGGGAGGAGAAAGAGAGAGAGGAGGAGATAGGGGAGGGAGGAGATGGACGAGAGAGAGAGAAGAGACAGAGGGCGGATGAGGAGAGACGAGAGGAGACAGAGGGGAGGAGAGAGGGAGAGAGGAAGAGGGCAGAGAGAAGAGAGAGAGACGAAGGCGGAGGGAGAAGAAGAGCGGAGAGAGGAACAGAGGGAGGAGAGAGAGAGAGAGAGATAGAGGCGGAGAGAGAGAGAGAGATGAGAGAGAGAGGAGAGAGAGAAGAAAGAGAGAAAAAAAAAGAGAGACAGAGGGGAGAGAGAGAGACAGAGAGGACAGAGGCGGTGCGACAGAGACAGAGGGCGGAGAGAGAGAGGGCGACAGAGACAGAGAGACAGAGACAGAGAGGGACAGAGGGCGGAGAGGAGAGATGGGGGGACGAGAGACAGAGGGGGGGGGGGGGGGGGGGGGGGGGGGGGGGGGGCGGAGAGAGAGGGGAGAGGGCGGAGATGAGAGAGGAGGACAGAGGGGCGGAGAGAGAGAGAGAACAGGAGGGCGGCGAGAGAGGAGAGCAGAGAGGGCGGAGGGAGAGAGAGGAGACAGAGGGCGGAGAGAGTGCGGGAGAGGGCGGAGAGAGAGAAGAGACAGAGGGCGGGTGACAACGAGAGCGAGGACAGAGGGCGGAGAGAGAGAGAGTGACAGAGGGAGGAGGAGACGAGGAGAGACAGGAGGGAGGTGAGGAGAGCGGGGAGAGGGCGGAGGATGAGAGAGGACAGGAGGGCGGAGTGAAGAGAGAGACCTGGAGGGCGGAGAGAAGGAGAGAGGAGAGTCAAGGAGGGCGGAGAGAGAGAGGGGACCGAGGGCGGAGTGAGGAGACCGAGAGAAAGGAGGCGGAGAGAGGGAGACAGAGGAGGACAGGGAGGGTTGGAGGAGACAGAGATGAGAGGACAGAGGGCGGAGAGAGAGAGGGACATAGGGCGGAGTGGTGAAAGAGAGACAGCATGGCGGAGAGTGAGAGCGGACAAGAGGGCGGAGAGAGAGACAGGAAGAGACAAGAGGGCGGAGAGAGAGAGAGCACAGAGAGGACAGAGGCGGAGAGTGAGAGGGACTGAGACAAGATAGACCAGAAGGCGGCAGAGATACAGAGAGAAAAGAGGGTGGAGAGATGAGAGGGAGACAGAAGAGACAGACGGGCGAGAGACTAGGACAGAGGGCGGAGACGAGAGGAGGGGGAGGACAGAGAGACAGGGCGGAGAGAGAGAGGCCAGAGAGAGAGACACACACACTTCACAAAACCAAATTTGGGAACATACACCATTATTATAAGAACATTGACTAGAGAGACATGTAAACTTGATATTTACGCACGCAAAAACGCAACACGTACACTCGCACGTGGCGTATGCGTGCCGCCAACAACAAACCACCCAACCACCCATTCACAAAATGTTATGAATTCCAATGTTTTAAAGTACCATTTGACTAGAAGGGACAGAACTATTACCACACCACAAACTCCAACACACACACACACAACTCGCACGCAGCACGCCAAAACAACACACACACACACCCCACACACAAACTAACAAACATCGCACGCATACACACAGCGTAGATCTATCTTCTATCTATCCATCTTTTCATCAGCTCTCCTATTTTAGGGCGTCTGGTATCACTTAAAGTGGGATAGACGTTTAAAATTGAAGACTTATTACACCAACCACCACAACACACACACACATCAAACCACAAACACACACACACACACACACAACCACACACACACACACGCAGCACCCAACCACACACACACACACACACACAACACACACACAACACACAAACACCACCACATTACACACACACATTTATCTCAACACACTCACACACACCACACACTCACACAAACACACACAAAACACACTCCACACGCACGACACACGACTACCACACACACCACGCCACACAACAAACACACACACACAAAAACACACAAACACACGGCACACCCAAACAAACACACGCACACACACGCACACACAAACACACACACACCCACCACTACACACACCAAACACACCACCACCAACAACAAACACACAAACACACAACACAAACCACACACACACACAATTTTTGCCTGATAAGTGTTACCAGATCAATTATTCATCAACATGACGTAATTTCTCAAACTAATTGGGACTGCTTCAGGTCATTGATTTCATCTGAGGAAATCCGCTTTTAAATGCGAGTAAAAAATGCGTTGAGATGGTCTGGTCAGTTGTGATTCACATAACTCCCAGCAAAAAAACTGATCTGTGGACTATGTAGGACACCAACCATTGTTTGACTAGCAGAAGGTATTTTGATAGCCTAGAGGGACAGAGACACGAGGCAAACCACGGAGACAATGAGTCGAGAGACAGAGGGGAAGGGACAAAGATGAGAGAGGACAGCAGGGACAGGACAAGAGGACAGAGAGTACAAAGGAATATGGAGAAAGAGAGCAGACAGAGGAACAAAACACGGAGACATTGAGAAAGAGACAGAGGCAGACAGACAGACAAAGACAGACAGAGTCAGAGATAGACAGAGGGAGAGAGACAGACAGACAGAGACAGAGGCAGAGAGACAAAGAATATGGAGAAAGAGAAAGAGAGAGACAGAGACAAACACGGAGACATTGAGAGAGAGAGAGAGACAGACAGACAGATAGAGACACAGACAGAAACAAAGAAAAAAAAACCTGTGTGTTTGCGTACATGCATGCGTGCGTGTGTGCGTGTGTGCGTGCGTGTGTGCGTGTGTGTGTGTGTGTGTGTGCGTTTGTGTGCGTTTGTGTGAGAGAGAGAGTATCTGAGAGAAAGAAAATCGAATAAGAGACAGTCATAGAATAGAAAAAGACAAGCAGGTGAAGAGACCGAGCGGCAGACAGGCGTACAGACAGACAGACAGATAGAGACACACAGATAGAAACAAAGACAAAAAAAACTCTGTGTGTGTGCGCGTACATGCGTGCGTGCGTGTGTCTTTGTGTGTGTTTGTGTGTGTGCGTTTGTGTGCGAGTGTGTGTGAGTGTGTGTGTGTATGTGTGAGAGAGAGAGAGAGAGTGAGAGAGAGAATTTATTTATTATTAAATTATATCGAGGATGGAATAAGCACTCATGTGCTTTGCTTTTTTACACCCAGTCCCTATGTGCTTTTGTAAATTTTGTCATCTGTTCCCACCGGCACACAATGGCCTACTCTTTCGAAAACAGGAACAGGGTTTAACGTGTGCGCAAGATGTTCTGCGTGCGTTCGTACACGGGGCCTCGGTTTATAGTCTCATCCGAAGGACTTTTGGGAAGAGTGGAGTCTAATAATAAGAAATAATGTATGGTATTGATATAGCGCTGAATCTTGTCAAGCAAACTGTACTGATGTTAACTCCAGGGGAAAATTGAGAGAGACAGAGACAGAGAGGCAGAGAGAGAGAGAGAGAGAGAGAGAGAGAGAGAGAGAGACAGAGAGACAGAGAGACAGAGAGAAAAGAGAGAGAGAGAGAGAGAGAGAGAGAGGAAGAGAGACAGAGAGAGGCAGAGAGAGAGAGAGAGAGAGAGAGAGAGAGAGACAGAGACAGATAGAAACAGCAAGGCAGAGACAGAGAGAGAGAGAGAGAACTGAACACTGATCACTGAAAGTAATTTATTGCCATTAACAATACAGTCTTTTTGGCAAGGAGCACCGTATGAACACAATTTAAACAAAATGCTTTTTGCAACAAGGAAATAATGAAAACCGAAAGAGGAAAAGGAATCTCCAATAACTACATTCAATCGAATGCATTACTTGTTATCATACATTAATTGTTATCATACATTAATTGTTATCACAAGCTTGCACACTCACAACCTCCCCCCCCCCCCCCCCCCCACACACACACAACACCAGTGTCATGTTCCCCGCAAATCAGCAACAGTGTGGGACAAATCGACCACCCGACCCTCACATTCAAATACCGCAATTTAGTCAACCCAGTTCATATTCCACAAATACGGAAAACAAAATTAATAGTGTTACACTGAAAAGGTATAGCAGTGAACTGCAGCTTTCTTTTTTCTGCTGTCCCAAGCAAGGGAGATACATTTTGCCAGTGATTTTAGAAATTCTTCATCTTTGATCAAGAGAATGCTAATTATATCTCTAGTTCTTGAGCTTTCTTGGTTAAATATGAGGCATTTTTGGAGGGATGTCATCGTACGAATTACAATCAAACAAAAAACGCATTTCATCTTCAGTCTGCGCGCCACACATGGGGCATGGGGACTGTGCAGATGTGTCAGTGGAAAACCATGTTTTGCAGGCATTTAGGCCTAAAGTTCTTAGTCTGAACCGAGCAAGATTACTGCTATGCCATTTCTGTGTTACGACTGTAACATACTTTTCTGTTTGAAAAACACTTTTAAAGGAAGAGTACCAGTTATACTTTTCTGATTCTTCTATGCAAGCATGCCAGTCTTGTTTGTAGTAAGCTATCATTCTGTCTTTAAATTCCCACAAAAATCCTTGCTCAAATCCAACTCCCTGGCACATCCACACACTACCAAATCCATGCGTTGTTAGTGATTGCTGAACAAAAAATGCCCAGTTCTGTTTCCCTGTTTCTAGTTGGATCAACAACATCTCATACGCTTGTCTGCACAATCTTGACATAGGAAGTGGAGTTAGTTTTAACCAATACTTAATACACTTCACTTGTGATCTTATACATAGAGGGTAGCGGCCAGTTTCACCATACAACATTTTGTTAGACGAGTGTAATGGCACTGAAAGGAATCGTTTCATTGCATAGGTGTGCACGCACGCACACGTACATATAAAAAAAGAGTGATAATGAGTGAGAGAGATTATTAAATTATCATTACTATTATTGTTATGACAGATGACTCTCAGATTCAAAGCAGTGTTACTCCTGAAAATCTGCCTTCTCTCCGGACAAATATGGCCCACTGCTTTGAAGATATTGAAAACTGGATGACACAGAACAAATTACAGCTAAATGCAGATAAAACCGAAGCCATGCTCGTAGGGACCAAACACAAACTCTCTTCCATACAACAGTTTCAATAGAACTCGGCAATACATCAGTCCCTCTATCTACTGCTGTGAAATATCTAGGTGCTGTTATCGACAACACACTCTCTATGCAAAAATTCATCACCCAGACCTGCCAGTCGTGCTACTATCAATTACGGTGTATTAGTGCAGTTCGAAAGTACCTGTCCACCGATGCAACAGCCAAACTTGTCACTTCTCTCATTCTTTCACGACTGGACTATTGCAATTCTCTTTTGTCTGGTCTGCCAGCATCATCTATGCACTCCCTTCAACGTATACAAAACTCTGCAGCTCGACTAGTTCTCAGAAAGAAAAAATCTGAGCACATTACTCCTCTCTTGCGATATTTCCACTGGCTGCCTGTGCCACAGAGAGTAAATTATAAGATCAGTACCCTCTGTTACAAATGTCTCCACAAACTGCACCCTCCAACCTCTGTGAATGTCTTAACCTGTACACTCCTTCACGTTCCCTCCGCTCTGCTGCAGATACCTTGTGCCTACGAATACCTAGATTCAACCAATCCACCGTTGGCCGCCGCTCTTTCTCTATTTCGGGTCCATCGACCTGGAATGAGCTCCCTCTCTCTCTTTGCCACAAACCTATTAAATAAATTTTATGACACTTTTAAATCCAGCCTCAAGACATATTTATTTCAAACCTAAGATTTGCCCCTCCTGTTTCATATCAGAACTATCCCACCTTCACTAACCCATGTCCTATCACCCTGCTAAAGTATACGACCTGTGTGAGTGTGTGTGTGTGCTTTTGAAAAACATTTGACTATTGAAATTTGATTTCATAGATTTTGTCTGCAGCGCACTATGTTTGTCATATCTGTTTGTTTAAACTATTGATTATTTATCATTGATTGCATGACTGTGTAAGATTAGGTTGAATGCATGCGCTCTGATTTGTCTTTGCAAGATATAGCGCTATATAAGTTCCATTATTGTTGTTATTATTATTATTATTATTATTATTTTTATTATTATTATATTTCGAGGATAATGGAATAAGCACTCTTGTGCTTTTTTTTTTTACATCCTGTCTCCGTGTGTATGCAGTTTTGTCAATTTTGTCATCTGCTCCCACCGGCACACAATGGCCTACTCTTCCGAAAAGCGGAACGGGTTTTAACGTGTGCGCAAGATGTTCTCCGTGTGTTTGCACACGGGACCTCGGTTTATAGTCTCATCTGAAGGACTTTTTTTTTGGGGGGGGGGGGGGGGGGGGGGGGGGTGGAGTCGGCACTGATGTTAACTCCAGAGGAAAAATCCACTTGAAGGAGATTGGAACCCGGGTCAGCAGATCACAAGCGATCACGAGCGCAATGCGCATCATTCTAACCACCAGGCAATCCGTCCCCCTTCTGTGTGTGTGTGTGTGTGTGTGTGTGTGTGTGTGTGTGTGTGTGTGTGTTTTGTGGGGTGTGTGTGTGTGTGTGTGTGTGTAATGTGTGGTGTGAGTGTGTGGGGTGTGTGCGCGCGGTGTGTATGTATGTGTGTGTGAGTGAGCAGTGTGTGTTTTGTGTTGTGTGAGTGTGTGTATGTGTGAGTGTGTGTGAGTGTGTGGGGTGAGTGTTTA
>CM054143.1:68433692-68461640 GCA_028751875.1 Rapana venosa
AGAATATCTCACTTATCTCCAAGATCAGACTAATGCGCTCCCTTGTCATATCCATATTTCTGTATGCCTGTGAATCATGGACCCTGACTGCAGATTTGGAGAGAAGAGTACAGGCAGTGGAGATGAGATGCTTTCGGAGACTCCTTGGCATCTCCTACAAAGACCACATAAGCAACGAAAGCGTGCATAACAGAATCCAGCAAACCATTGGACCCTATGAGAACCTTCTAACGATCGTGAAAAAGCGTAAACTTAAAGTGGTATGGGCATGTCACAAGATCCCAAGGAATTACAAAGACAGTTTTGCAAGGCACTGTCCAAGGAGGAAGAAGAAGAGGCAGACCAAGGAAGAGCTGGGAGGATAACATCAGTGAATGGACAGGCCTAGAACTCAACAAAACCCCTGAAAAAGCAGAACAAAGAGAAATGGGGGGAACTGGTTGTGATCTTTGAGGGTGCCCCCACGGTCGTCAACTGGGGGACAGAAAATAAAATACCTTTCTTTTTAGGGCCTTGGATGACAAAAGGGCGGGGGAAAATGTACGAAAAATGTTTCTTTCCTTTCCTTCTTTTCTTTTTTTTCCCCTTTGTTCTTTTTTGTTTTAGAAAAGGGGGGAATTACAACTATTGGTTTGGTTATCTTGAATTAAAAGGGGGGACTCAGCCCAGGCCTGGGCCGTGAAGAGGGAATGACAGACAATGATTGAACCAGAACGTGCAGTGACCGCTGTTGGGGAATAAAAACACCCGTGGGCTTTTGACATGACAACGGGGGAAAAAATTTTTGGGGGGGGGGGGGGGGGGGGGGGGAGGACTCAAAAAGAGTGCAGCTCAATGCCCATAAAAGGGAAGCCTGGGGCCCATACCTTGAGTGAACAGACTCAATGGAGCCAAAGGGAAACCCCGGGTCTTAGGGCCCCAACACAAACTTCTCCATCACAACAAACTCCACGAATTCGGCAAGAGTATTCCTCGCCCAGTCTGTGAATTTTAGGTGTTTTTGGGACAACACACTCCTTTTGAAAAATTCATCACCCAACCCCCAGTCTTGCCTTCAATTACGGGCCATAAGGGGCGATTCGCAAGTATCGCCCGTGAACTAAACTTGTCACACCCCCTATTTTTACTTTGGCTTGTCTTCTCTTTTTGTTGTTGCCAGCTCACCCCTCCACTCTCTTCAGCATACAAAAATTTGCAGCTCGACGGTCCAAAGAAAGACAAAATATAAACGTCATCCTCTTCTGCGATTCTTATGGTGCCGTTCACAAAGAGTAGTCAAGTCAAAACACTTTTAATCATTCTAAAAGGGGAAAATAAAATACTGACGGGCAGATGATAGCATCATAACTCAAAAGACAAAAAAGCTACATTTCATATTGGTTAAAAACTTCCCAAAAATAATTCCAAAAAATGTCACGGCACACACACACAAACACCACACACACCCCAAAACCCCAACACACACACACACAAGAATACCCAACCGCACACAAAAACAACCACAACTTTGACTAAAAAGACATAAAAACTTTTTAATTTACGCAGCAAATACGCGCAACAAGTACACACGCATTCGGGCGAACCCCCACACACACCCACCATACCCAAAATGTTGAATTCGGTTTTTTAAAAGCCCAATTGACTAAAAACAGACTTATTTCAACACCACCAACACACACCACACCACCCCCACAAAAACCAAAAACCACACACAGATATATTATATAAATATATAATATATATATATATATAATATATATATTTTAGATATTATATATATATTATAATTATGTTTTAAATACCCTCTAACAACGACAATGGAAGAAATTCAGAAATTTTTTAAAGTTAGGTAGTAAAATCATTGTAATTTCGAATTCGATGTTTTGGGCCAAAAAAGAATTTCTTTTTTGTTGTTTTGCTGATGGGACACTGAAAACGGCTTTTCCAAAAGGGCAACATTTAAAATTTTGGAAACAAAGCAGGGGAAGGATCACCAAAAGGGCCCTGGGGTTTTGGCGTAAAGTGTGATTGCAGAACACATAGATCTTTTTGTTCTTCCCCAATTATTTTTGGCAGATTCTTACCTTCTCGCGGGCCCTTTCTTTTTTAGCATAAGGTAAGCATCGTATTAAATGCTGGAGACCAGGCAGGAGAAAGGAAGCCAGAGGCCAACACCGACAGCCCCCTGGGGGGGGGGACGGGAAGAAACAACAAGCAGAAACACAGAGGGGGACGACAAAAGGGTCCTTCAGAAAGGTGGGGATGTGGTTTACTGACTCTGTCCCCAAGGGGTGTTGGGGGAGGGAGTCGTTTTGAATTAACTGGAGGGGGGGGGGGATCTAGAAGGGGCGCCCTTTTGGGGAAAAGAGGGAAAAAGACAGCAGGGGGCCAGGGAATGGGAGGACAGACAGACAGACAGTCGAAGTGAAAAGGGGGAACAGGGGATGGACAGACGCAGACAGAAGAGAGACATGACACAGGGAAATAGGGGGGAAGCAGCGAAGTAAACAGGAAAATAGGGGGGGGGAAAGGGGAAAACAGACAGACGGGAAGGGAATAGGGGAGGGCAGACGCGACAGACAGGAAAAGGGGAAAAAGGGGGGGACGGAAGACGCAGACAGCAGGGGCAGAGACGAGAGACTGGTTATTTTTCTTTAACTCCTTCCCCGGAAAGTGATTTTAAAGGTTTTTGGGGGGGGTGTGTTGTTGTGGGGTGGTGGGGGGGTGGTGTGGTGTGTGTGTGTTTTGGGTGGTGTGTGTGTGTTTGTGTGTGTGGGTTTGGTTGTAGTGTGAGTGTGTTGGTTGTGTTTTTGGGGTGAAGTGCGAGTGAGTGTGATACTGGTGGTTATGTTGTGTATGTATGAGGGGGTGATTTGGCGTGCGTGTGTGTGGAGGTGTGTGTGTGGCGCAGCTGGGGTGGGTGTGGGTGGGGTGCGTGGTGGGTGTGTGGGGGGTGTGTGGGGTGTGTGGGGTGGTGGTGTGGTGGAGGGGGAGGGGTGTGGTTAAAGAGTGAAATTGTGGGCTTTGTGAAGGTTGGTGTTTGTTTTGTGGTGCGCGCGCGCGGTGGTAAAATTTAAACAAGAAATTGTGTTATTATGTGGGCCCGTATGTGTGGGGGTGGATGTTTCGTGCGTGAGCGCATGCGTGCGTGTGTGTAGATGTGTGTGTGTTTGGTGTGGGTGTGTGTGTTGGGGTGATGTGTGTGTGTGTGTGCGTTCTTTTGTTTAACGTCTATTACATTTAGGATTTTGACGGGGGAAAATCTAACCAGAAAAAGCAAACGTGACTGAAAAAGTCAGATAACAGAATGAACACAAAAACCCAATTGAAATACTCAAAAACGGAGAAACAGAAAATAGTGAGGGGTGAACAAAGAAAGGGGACGAGATTGCCTGGCAAGATTTCCACTAGGTACGGGTGGGAATCCTTTTAACAGGGTTTTTCACGATCATGCGATTGAGTGCCTTTTTGTGAAGGAAAGCGAAGATGAAAAACCTTGTTTGTTTTTTGCACTGCCCGTAGATCCGGAACCTGAACCCCCCTGAAAGTTTGTGTGTTTGCGATGAAAAAAAGTTTAAAATTCTTTTTTTCCCTAAAGTTAAAAAGTTCCCCGTAGCGAAAAATTTTAACGCAAGATTTTTAATGCGGAAAAGAAAATTTTGATCCTGTGAAAATTTTAGGGGCATGCAGTAAAGGGGGTTTTAAAAAAGAAAAGGAGAAAATTGTTGCAGATTAAGGGGGTTTTTTTTTTCAATTGGGCTAAGATGTTTCGTCTGATGCTGAATGGTGTGGGTGGGTGGTGTGGTGGTGTGTTGTGTGGGGCGTGGTGTGTTTTGTGTGGGGTGTGTGGTGTGTGTGTGGGGGTGTGTGGTGGTGTGTGTGCGTTTTTCCGCTGTGTGCTTGTGGGGTTTTGTGTGTTTGTGGACTGTCATGGGGGTGTATTTCATGCTGGGATGCGTGTTGTAGTTCGCCTGGGTGACAGTTATTGTGTTGGGAAATGGGTACGAGGGGAAATGGGTTTCCAGTTCTTCCTTCACCGCCCGTTGTTGAGGGCTTCAGTGTCGTTTTCGTTCCATCAAAAACCCCTTGGGGGGTCTTGTCTTTCGCTCTTCTCCGTTTCTCCCTTTAGACCTCCTCTCTCAGTCTCTCTCTCGCCTTCTCTCTCTCTCCTCTCCAATCACTCTTTCAGTTCTCTTTCTTCCCGTCCTCTCTTTCAGTTTCTTTTTCTCTTTATCTCTCTCTCATTTTCTCTCCATCCTCACTTTCTCTCTCTCAGTTTCTCTTTCTTCTCCTTTCTTTTCTCTTCTCTCTGTTTCTCTTCTAAATCTCTCTTTTTTTCGGTTTTTCTCTAGTCTCTCTTCAGTTTCTCTTCTCCTCCTTCCTCCTTTCTCTCTCCCTTTTTTCTCTCAGTTTTCTTTTCTCTTCCTCTCTCAGTTTCTCTCTCTCAGTTTCTCTCTCTCTTTGTTTTCCTTTTCCTTTTTTCTCTCCGGTTTTTTTCCCCCTCTCTTGTTTTCTCTCTTCCCTGTTTTCTCTCTCTCTCTCCTCTCCTTCTTCTCCTCTTTTCCTTCTCTTTTTCCTCCTCTTATCTATCTACTCTGTTTCTCCTCTATTTCTTTCTTCCCCTTTTCAGTTTCTTTTTCCCTCTCTTTTTCTCTCTCCTCTCTCGTTTTTCTCCATTTTTTCTCTCTCTTCAGTTTCCTCTCTCAGTTTCTCTTCTCCATTTCTCTCTCCTCTCTTCTCTCTTCCCCCTCTTCTCTTCTCTCTCCTTTCTCTCTTTTCCTGTTTTTTCTCTTATATATATTTTCTTCTTCAGGTTCCTCTCTCAATTTTTCTCCTCTCTCAGGTTTTTCTCTCCCCTCTTCTTTTTCTTCTCTTTGCTTTCTCTCTCCTTTAGTTTCTCTCTCTCCCCTCTTCTCTTCCTCCCTCTCTCTTTCCTCTCTCGGTTTCTCTCTTCTCATTTTTTCTCTCTCTTTCTTTTTCCTCCTCGTTTTCTCTCCCCTTTTTAGTCTCTCTTCCTTTCTCCTCTCTCAGTCTTCCCCCTTGGTTTTCTGTCCTTTCTCTAGTTTTCTCTCTCGTTTCTCTTCATTTTTTTCCCCCTTTTTCGTTTCTCTCTTTCATTTTTTTCTCTCTCTTGTTTCTCCTCTTCTTTTCTCTCTTCTCTCTCTCTTTTTCCCCTCCTCTCTCTCCCCTCTGTTTTCTCTCTCCGTTTTCTTCCTCATTTCTCTCTCTCTTCGTTTCTTCTTTCTCAGTCTCTCTCTTCAGTCTTCCTTCAGTTCTCTCCTCTCTCAGTTTTCTCTCTCTTCTAAGTTCTCTCTATTTCTCTCTCTTCCATCTCCTTTTCAGTTTTTCCTTCCCCGTTTCTCTCTTCTCTAGTTTTTCTCTCTCTCTCGTTTTCTCTCTCTCCAGTCTCCTCTCTTCAGTCTCTCTCTTCCCCGTCCTCTCTCTCCTGTTCTCCTCTCTTTCTCTCTCTTCCTCCTCTCTCTAGTCTCTCTCTCTTCTCTCTCTCTCTCAGTTTCTCTCTCAGCCCCTTTTTCCATTTTTTTCCTTGTTTTCATTTCTCCTTGTGTCTCTCGTTCCTTCCCCAGTCTTCTCTCTCTCTTCTCTCTCTTCCCCCCCTCCTTTCTCCTCTCTCTCTTCTCCCCCCTCTTTTCTTGTGCTTTGTGGGTTCTGTCTTCGACACAAATAATGTTTATTTCTGGTTTTGTCTTACAAAAATTTTGGTTATGATTTTTGTTATTTGACATATGGGTTTTTATCTTGTATGTGAGGAAAAGTCTTGCAAATGGTATGTATCCCGGGTTTTGTGGTGTGTGGTGGGGTGTGTGTGTGTTGTGTTTTATGTGTGTGGGTGTGTAGTGTGATTTTGTGTGTGTGTGGTGTTTTTTGGTCATGGGTGGCTTTTAGTTGTAGTGTGGTGTGTTGTGTGTGTGTGTGTGTTGTGTGTGTGGTGCGGCGCGCGCGCACGTTTATTTTTCTGGACTTTTGGGGGGTTGTTGTTTGTTTAGGGAGGGGGTTTGGGAAGGGGGTGTTTTTTGGGGGCTTTTTTTTTCTTGTTTAAAACGGTTTTGTTTTATTCATTTGATTTTTCGATTTCTTGATTTTGCACTTATTGAATGGGAGTTTGAGTGAAATATTTCATTGTTATTTGAAATGATCTTGTTTGTTAATTAATTGATTTATTCATGCTTGTCTTCAATTTTTCCCCATGAGGGCCTGGTGTAAAGAAGCCTCTGGCTTATCCATTTACCCTCATTAAAATATTCGAGTTCGAGTTCGAGAGTTCGAGTTCGAGTTCGAGTTCGAGTTCTGTCTCTCTCTCTCTCTCTCTCCCTCTCTCTCAGTCTCTCTCTCTCTCTCAGTTCTCTCTCTCTCTCAGTTTCTCTCTCTCTCTCTCTCAGTCCCTCTCTCTCTCAGTTTCTCTCTCTCTGTCTCTCAGTTTCTCTCTCTCTGTCTCTCAGTTTCTCTCTCTCTGTCCTCTCTAGTTTCTTCTCTCTCTGTCTCTCTCTCTGTCTCTCTCTCTCTTCTCTCTGTCTTCTCTCTGTCCTCTCGCTCTCTGTCCTCTCTGTCTCTCGTCTCTCTCTCTGTCTCTCTCTCCTCTCTCTCTCTCCCTCTCTCTGTCTCTCTCCTCTCTGTCTCCCCTCTCTCTCTCTCGTCTCTCTCTCTCTTGTCTCTTCTCTCTCTCTCTCTGTCTCCCTCTCTCTCCTCTCTCTCTCTCTCTCTCTGTCCTCTCTCTGTCTCTCTCTCTTCCTCTCTCTGTCTCTCTCTCTCTGTCTCTCTCTCCTCTCTTCTCCCTCTCTCTCTGTCTCTCTCTCTCTCTCTGTCTCCTCTCTTCTCTGTCTCTCTCTCTCTCTGTCCTCTCTCTCTGTCCTCTCTCTCTCTTGTCTCTCTGCTCTCTCTCTCTCCTCTCTCTGTCTCTCTCTCCTCTCTCCCCCTCTCTCTCTCTCTCTGTCTCTCTCTCTCTCTCTCCCCCTCTCTCTCTCTCCCTCCTCTCTCTCTGTCTCTCTCCTCTGTCTCTCTCCTCTCTCTCTCTCCTCTCCCTCTCTCTCCTCTGTCCCTCTCTCTGTCTCTCTCTCTGTCCTCTTCTCTCTCTCTGTCTCTCTCTCTGTCTGTCAGCTGGCTGAAGTCTGCCAGGAAGGGGGATCACTGCCTTCCTTCCACACTCTGCACCTTGTCCTCCATGCTGGCCTTTCTCCCCTGACATGCATGTGGAGGCTGGGCTGCCTCTGGTCACAGCGCCAAGTGCACACCACAATGACACAACACAGCAACAAAGGTCTGTGGCAGTGCTGCAGACATCCTTATCTTGTGACAGGATTTCTGGTGCCTGTGTTTTAACTGACCTTGACCGTGTCTATTTCAGTCCATACACACACACACACACACTGAGCCAACTGGACATTTCTGCTGAACAGGACAACCTCGCAAATCACGTGCAACAGTCCCTCCTTGTCACCACAGCACTCTGCCACACTGAGTTGCACTCACCTCCACACAGATATAATAATATTTCCAGGAGAATGGAATAAGTACTCTTGTGCTTTTTTTCTTTATTTTACATCCTGTCTCCGTGTGTATGCAGTTTTGTCAATTTTGTCATCCGTTCCCACCGGCACACAATGGCCTACTCTTTCGAAAAGTAATTGCCCTTCATGGGATGATTAAAGTGTTTTTGACACGACTTGACTTGAACGGGTTTTAACATGCACGCAAGATGTTCTGCCTGTGTTTGCACATGGGATCTCAGTTTATAGTCTCATCCGAAGGACTTTTGGGGAGAGTGGAGTCGGCACTGATGTTAACTCCAGAGGAAAAATCCTCTTGAAGGAGATTGGAACCCGGGTCAGCAGATCACAAGCGATCACGAGCGCAATACGCATCATTCTAACCACCAGGCTATCCCGTCCCCCTTCTTGTGTGTGATCTTCAGGTTTAATGTCTATTCACATTTAGTGATTTGTGTGTATGTGTGTGGGGTGTGTGTGCGTGCGATGCGTGGGTGCGGAAGAGAGAGGGGAAAGAGGGGGGGAGAGGGGAGGAGAAAGAGGAGATACAGAGGGAAGAGGAACAGAGAGAGATAAGAGAGAGAACGAGGGGTTGGTGGGAGAGAGGGGTGGGGAGCAGGACAGACAGACCCCACACATTACAGACACGCAGATAGACACAGAGAAAGAAAGAAAGAAAAGAGAGAGAGAAGTACAGACAGAGACAGAGAGCATGACCAGAGACAAAAATACAAGGGCAGGAGAGCAATACAGGAGAGAGAAAGAGGGGGGGCGGAAGTGAGAAGACAGAAACAAAGGGGACAGAGAGAGAGAGGGGGGAGACAAGGGACAGGACAGAGACAGAGACACAAGACAGAGACAGAGAGAGAGAGAGAGGGGGGGAGAGGGGGAGACAAACACACTAAGAGGACAACACAGACAGACAGTCAAAAGAGATAGAGGACAGAGACAGACAGGGTACAGACAGGACAGATAGATCGATAGAGGACACACAGAAAACAAAGACCAAAAATAAATTTTGTCATCTGTTCCACCGGCACACAATGGCCTACTCTTTCGGAAAAACAGGAACAGGAGTTTAAGTGTGGCGCAAGATGTTCTATTGTGTGTTCGACACGGGGCTCGGTTTATAGTCTCATCGGAAGGAATTTTGCGAAGAGTGAGTCTCATAATAAGAAATAATGTCTGGTATTGATATAGCGCTGAATCTTGCTAAAGTTAAAAACTGTCTGATGTTACCTCCAGGGGAAAATTGAGAGAGACAGAGATCAGAGAGGCAGAGAGTGTGTGAGAGAGTTAGAGAGAGATAGAGAGAGAGAGAGAGAGAGAGAGAGAGAGGGGAGAGAGATCTGTCAGAGAAGGACAAGAGAGAGTGAGACAGAGGAAGAGAGACATTTTCTCTCTTCTGATTCTCTCTCCCTGTTTCTCTCTCTCTCTCTTCTTCTCTCTCTTATCTTCTCTCTTCTCTCTCTCTCTCTCTCTCTCTCTCTCCTGTCATTTTTCTCTCTCTTTTCACTCTCTCTCTTCTCTCTTCTCTTTCTCTCTTTCAGTTTTCTCTCTTCCGTTTCTCTGTTCTTTTCAGTCTCTCTCTCTCTTCAGTCTATCTCTCAGTTTCTCTCTCTCTTCTCTTCTCGTTTTCTCTCTATCCAGTTTTCTTTCTCTCTCTCTCTTCAGTTTCTCTTTCTCAGGTTAAAGGTTTTCTTTCCTCTATCTCTATCTCTCTCTCTCTTCTCTCTCTCTCTCTTCTCTCTTTGTTACTCTCCTCCAGTTTCTGCTCCTCAGTTTCTCCTCTCTCCCGTTTCTTTTGGGCTCTTTCCTCTCCTTCTTCTGGTTTTTTCTTGTTTCCCCCCCCCTTGTTTTACGCCTTTTCCTTTGCTTTTTCTGCTTTTCCTCCCCTCCTTTCTTTTCCCCCCCTTTCCTCCATTTTTTCCCCCTTTCCCCCTTTCCCCCCTTTTTCTGCCCCTTGTTCCTCTCTCCCTTTTTTTTTTGGGGTTTTTGTTCCTCTTGTCTTTTTTCTTTTTTTCTCCTTGTCTCGTGGGGAAAGTCCCCAGGGGGGTCATTTTTTCCCACCTCCCCCGGCCCCTTTGGGGGCCCCTTTTCTCCCCTAAAGTTTGCCTTCTGGGAAGGAAAGTGTTGAAAAACACGACAAAGGTTTAACTGCCAAAAGGGATTTCTGCCTGTGTTTGCCCTTGGGGACCGTTTTTTTAGCCCAAAACCAAACTAAACCCGAGCCAAAAAAATCTTTTTGAAAGGAAATGCAAACCGGGTCCCCCGTCCCCCAAGCATTCCCCCGAGGCCCTTAAACGATTTTAACCAAGGGAGGTTTCTTCTTGTGTTTTTTTTTTTATTTTATTCTTTCCCCTTTTGTTTTTGGTTTGAAAATTTTGTTGTTGGTTGGGCCCTTTTTTCGAAAAGGGGAATGGGGGGGAAAGGGGAAGAGAAAAAAGGGTTTTTTACAGCCGAAGGGCGGGGCAATGGGGAAAAAAGGGGTTGGGAGGGGGAGGGGTGGGGTTTTTAAAGAAAAAAACTTTTGAAGGAATTTGAACCCGGGTAGAAAAAGGAAAGAAAAAAAAGGCTACCCCCCCCCGGTTACTCAAAAAAAAACACTTTTGGGGTTTTGGGATTTGGGGGGGGTTCGGCGGGGGGGGAAAAAAAAAAAAAAAAAAGGAAACAGAGAAGGGGAAACAGAGAAATAAGAGAAAAGGGGGTTGGGGGGAAAAGAGGGGGGGGGGGAAAAACAAAACAAAGGGACAAAGAAAGAAAAAAAGGGGGGAAAAGCAGACAGAGACGGGAAAAACCAGAGAAAAAACAAGCGGGAGACAAAAGAGAGAAGAGGGGGGGGGGAAAAACAAAAAAAGGGGGAAGAAGGAAAGACAAAGAAGGAAAACAAAACAAAAGGAAGGGAAAGGGGGGGGGGGAGACAAACACACTAGAGACCACAACAACAGTCAAAAAAAGAAGAGACAAGCAGACGGGGACAGCAACAATGATTAGAGACACAAGAAACAAAGCCCAAAAAATAAATTTTGTCATTTTTCCACCGGCACACAATGGCCTACTCTTTCAAAAAACGGGGAACAGGATTTAAAAGTGTGGCAAGATGTTCTATTGTGTGTTCAAACAGGGGGCCTGGGTTTTATAGTTCAGGGGAAAATTTTGGAAATAGTCTTAAAAAGGGGAAAAATTTGGAGTTACGTAATTTGAAAATTAAAAATTGAGAAGGGAAAAGAGAGGAAGGGAAGAGGGGAAAAAGGGGAGAAGAAGAGAGAAGAAGAGAGAGAGAGAGAAAAAGGAGAGAGGAGAAGATCCGTCAGAGAGAAAAAGAGAGAGTGAGACAGAGGGAAGAGAGACATTTTCTCTTTTCTTTTTTTTTTTTTTTTTTTTGTTTCTCCCCCCCCCCCCCCCCCCCCCCCCCCCCCCCCCCCCCCCCTTTTTTTTTTTTTTTTTTTTTTTTTTTTTTTTTTCCTCTTTTTTCCTCTCTCTTTTCTCTCCTTTTTTTTCCCTCTCTTTCTCTTTTTTTCCCCTCTCTCTCTCAACTCTCTTTCTCTCCCCCCCTTCTTTCCCTTCCATCCCCCCCCCCATTCCTTTCCTGTTCTTCCCTTCTCTTTCCTCTCTCTCTTCTCTCTCTCTCCTTCTTTTTTCCTCTCCTCCTTCCCCCTCTTTCTCCTTTCCCCTTTTTTTCCTCCTTTTCCCCCTTTCTCCCTTTTTCCTCCCGTTTTCTTTTCCCCGGGCCTTTTTCCCTTTCCCTTTCCCCCCCTTTCATCCTCCCCCTTTCTTTTTCCCTCCTTTTTTTCTTTCCTTTCCCCTTTCCCCCCCTTTTCCTCTTCCTCGAAACCCACCTTCTTTTTCACCCCCTTTGGGTTCCTCCCCCCTTCGTTTCTTTCCCAACCCCCCATCCCTTCTTCTTCCCTGTCCTGGGGCCTGTTTTTTAAAAGGGCCCCCCTTTTCCCCTTTGAAATTTTCATTTTCCCCCAAACACCTTTTCGCCTTTTTAAATTTTGGGCACACCCCCCTTCTTGCCCTGCCTGGCGGACCACCCAGCGGGAAGTCCCCCAGGGGCCACCAAAACACCTTATCTGAACTGCCAAAGGGGCACCCCAAAACACCTTCAGTCTGACCTGTCACATGGGGGCACACCAAACCCTTTTCTTCTGACACTGTCAACATGGCCCACCAAAACCTTCATTTTGACACTGTCAACATGGCGGCAACCAAAAACACCTTCAGTCTGCACTTAAAACAGGGGCAAAAACCAAACCCTTCAGTTAAACCTGTAAAGGCGGCACCCAAAACACCTTCAGTCTGCCCTGCAAATGGGGGCACACCAAACCCTTTCAGTTCCTGACCTTTTAAACAGGGCCACCAAACACCTTCAGCGACACTGTCCAGGGGCGGGCACACCAAAAACCTTCATTGGAACTGTCCTGGCGGCACACCAAAAAACCCTTCAGTCGACTTGTCAACTGGCGGCCACACAAACCCGTCGCAGGGCCTAAACAAACCCCCCATTTCCTGACAGAAACAAGGGGCAAAAAAAAGGCAGGCAAAGGGGGGCACAAAAAAAAGGGACAGGCCCAAGGGGCAAAAACCCCAGGAAGAACAGGGGCACAAAAAAATTCACGATGCAAAGGGGGGACACCAAAAGGAGGGGAAAAAACACAGGGGAAGGGGAAAAAGGGGAAAAAAGGGGGGAACAGACAGGGAAATGACAGGGCAAAGGGGAAACAAGGGAAGGGGGAAGGAGCGCAAAAGGGGGAAAACGGGGCAGGGGAGGAGAAAAACAAAGGGAAGGAAAAAAGGGAGGCAGAGGGGGGGAGGGAGGAAAAGGAAGGGGGGGAAGGAGACGGGCAAGGAGGGGGAGAGGAGACGAAAGAGGAGGAGGAAGACAGGCAGGGAGGGGGAAAGGGGACGGGCAAAGGAGGAAGGAACGGGGCGAGGAGGGGAAGGAGACGGGCAAAAGGGGGAGGAGAGGAAGGAGGGGAGGGAAGGGGGAGGAAAAAAAAGGGAGAGGAAGGAAAAGGGCAGGGGAGGGGAGAGAAAACAGGCAGAGGGGAGGGGGAAAATGGAGGGAGAAGCAGAGGGGGGAGGAGAGGAGACAGAAAGGGGGAGGGGGAGGAGGGGGGCAGACGAGGGGGAGGGAGGGACGGGCAAAGGAGGAGAGGGAGACGGGCAGAGGAGGAGGAGGGAGGGAGGAGGGGGAAAACAGAGGAGGAGGAGAGGGGGCCAAAAAGAGGAGGAGGAGAGGAGCAGGCAGAGGGGAGGAGAGGAAAAGGGCAGGGGGGGGGGAGGAAGGAGAAGAAGGGAGGGGGAGGAGGGAACGGGGCAAGGAGGGGAGAGGAGAAGCAGGGAGGAGGGAGGGGAGAAGGGAGAGGGCAGAAAGGGGGGGAGAGGAAAAGCAGAGGAGGGGGAGGAGAGGAGACAAAAGAGGGGAGGGAGGAGAAAAGGGAAAAGGGGACAGGGGGAGGAAGGAGGAGAGAGGGGGACAGACAGAGGAGGGGGAAGGGACAGACGAAGGGGGAGGGGGGAAGCAGGGAGGAGGAAGGAAAAGAAGGGGGGGGGGAGGAGGGGGAGGGGGGAAAGAAGGGAGGAGGGGGGGGAAAGGGAAAAAGGGGAAGGGGGAGAGGGGAAAAGGGAAGGGGAGGAAGACGGGGACAGAGGGGGGGGAAGGAGAGGAGACAGAAGAGGGGGGGAGGGACAGGCAGAGGAGGAGGGGAAGGGGAAACAGACAAGGAGGAGGAGAGGGGGAAGACAGGGAGGAAAAGAGGAGACAGGCAAGGAGGGGGAAAGAGGGACAGGCAGAGGAGGGGGAGGGGAAACAGAAAGGGGAGGAGAGGGACAGACAGAGGGGAGGAGGAGAGGAGACAGACAGGGAGGAGGAGGGGGAGACAGCAGAGGGGGAGGGAGGGGGGACGGGCAGAGGAGGGGGGAGAGGAGACAGACAGAGGAGGAGGAAGGAGACGACAGGGAGGGGAGAGGAGACAACGGGGAGGAGGAGGAGGGAGACAAAGGGGGGGGAAGGGACAGGCAGGGGAGGGGAGGGAACAAAAAGGAGGAGGAGGGGGGAAACAGACAGGGGAGGAGGAGGGAAAAAAGACAGAGGAGGAGGAGGGGGAGGAACAGACAGAGGAGGGGGGAGGGAGACAGAGGAGGAGGAGGGGAGACGACAGAGGAGGAGGGAGGAGCGACGGGGAAGGAGGAGGGGGCAGACAGAGGAGGAGGAGACAGACAGAGGGGAAAGGGGGACAGGCAGGGGGGAAGGAGACAGGGGAAATTTTCTGTTCTTGATCTGTTCTTTTTAAAGAATTCTATTTCTTTTGTTTTACTATTTTTTAATACGGGCGAGGGGCGCCAGGGGAAAATGAGCATGGAGGGACGCAACAATGCCACAAAAAGAGATCTCTTCTTTTCACGCGTTTTTCAATCTCTTTTTACGGTCGTCTGGTATCTTTAAAGGGGAAAGACTTTAAAATTGAAGATTTACTCACCACTCAAAAACACACAACCACAACACACGCGCGCACAGTTAGGGTAAAAAAGATTTTTCCGACTCTTTCATTCCCCGGGAAATCTTTTCAGACAGTAAGCAGGGGTGAGAGGTTTCCCCTGTACTTTAATTTTGGTTCAAACTCGCATATCTTTTAAATATCAAAAACTATCTATCTATCTATCTATCATCTTTTTCTATCTTTTAATTTTATATATAATATATATTAGAAATATATATAAGGAGAAAACTCCGACTGTGTTTTTTTTAAAATTTTAAAAGCAAATATTTTTTGGGGAATTTTATACGCTGAATCTTCAAAAAAAAAACAAATCAAAAATGCTTCAAAAAAACATTTTACAGTGAAACTTCCTCAAATAGTGTCGGTTTTGTAAATTTTGTCTGGCTGGGCCCCTACATTTCCGGCTTTGCTTGGGTCCGTGCCCGCGGGGTGTGTGTGTGGGGGTTTGTGTGGGGAGTGAAGTAAAAATGATCCTTTTGGGGTAAAAGTTGCATTTAACTTTTTTTTTCACCCTCCCCTCACACTCAAAAACAAGAAATGGACAATAAAAGCTTTTAAAAGCAATGTTAATCAAAGTTAAAAGAAAAAAAAAATGGGGGATTTTTTTTAAATAAATCCAGACTCACAAAAAAAAAAGTCTTTCTCTCTCCTGTTCTCTTCTCTTTCAGTTTCTCTTCTTCCCCTTCTCTTTCTTTCTCTCTCTCCCTTCTCTCTCTCTCTTGATATTGTTACCTGGTCATATTTTTGTAGTGACTTTCGTTATACGAAACATGTTGTTTTTACTATTCTTTTACCCCCCCCAAAATCTAAGCGTTCGGCCCCCCCTTCATTTTGGGGCCAAGGGCCCTTTTTTGGGTAAACCCTTCCATCTTTCTCTCTCTCTCTCTCTCTCTCCCCCCTTCTCTCTCTTTTCCCCACTTTTCTCTCAAATTTTTGAAAGTATTTTTTACCACTTTAAGTCGGGGCAGATTTTTTCTCTCCGTGAAATTCGGTGCTCCCCCGGGGGGGAGGCGGTCGCACAAGAGACGCCCCCCCAATTTTTTTTTCTTTTTCCTGTCTGAACTGATTTAGATAGGATAGTAGATCAAGGGGGCTTTTTTCGAAGAATTTTGCCAGGGAAACTCTCTTTTTTGGTGGGTTTTTTTACGTGCGAAAATAATTGGGGTGTAACAAGGGGCCTCAGTTTAGCGTTACCCGAAAATTTCGCCCCGACCAAAATCATGGGGAAATGGTGGGGGAAAAGTTTCGGGCCCAAAAGGGGATTCGAACACCGCACCTTCCGCCCCGACTTTTTCGTTTCTGACGGGCTTTAAACCCCTGCCCACCGTCCCAGTATTGTCCCCTCTGACAGACAAACGTCTGCATTGGATTCTGGGGGGGAACCAGAGAAAACGGGTTTGGAAAGGGTTTTGGGGTACATGGTTCAGGCGATATAACATTGTGAGGGTGAACCGTGACATCGCCGGGAATTTCTTGCAACGGGCGAGGAATCTGCTGAGGTTTTTAATAATTTTAAAAATAATAATTAAAATAATAAAAAAGGGAAAAATTATATGTGCTTATGTTGCAAAGACAAATCAAAGCCTCATTCAACCAAATTTACACGTAGAAACATGATAAAAAAATTAATAGTTTAAACAAAAAAAAAAATTTTACAACATGGTGCGCTGCAACAAAATTATGAAAAAAAAAATTTCTAGTCAAATGTTTTTCAAAAGCACACAACCACCAACACCCCAAAGGCGTATATTTAAAGGGGGGTGATGGACATGGGTTAGTGAAGGGGGGTGGCTTGATAGAACAGGAGGGGGAAAATCTTGGGGCTTGAGGTGGTTTTTAAAAAGGTATAGCGGTTCGGGCCCGAAGAGAGAAAAGGAGCTTTCCGGGTCGAGGGACCCAAAATAGAGAAGAGCGGGGCCAAGGGTGGTTTTGGTTGAATCTAGGCATTCGTGGCAAAAGGGTATTGCAGCAAGCGGAGGGAACAAAAAGGGGGGTTTAGAGGTAAAGACATTCACAGAGGTGGGAAAAGGTGTGTTTTGTGGAAAATTTGTAACAAAGAGTATGATTTATAGTTTATCCTGTGGCACAGGCACCATGGAGAGTTTGCAAGAGGGGGTTTTGTGCTCGTTTTTTTTCTGGGTATCGAGCTGCAGATTTTTTGTAAGTTAAAGGGGGGGATAGTGATGGGGCAGCCCAGCCAAAAAGAATTGCAATGTCCAACATGGTGGCATGTATGAGTGTGTGTATGTGCGTGCGTGCGTGCGTGCGTGTGCGCGCGCGCGCGCGCGCGTTGTGTGTGTGTGTGTGTGTGAGTTGAGTGTGAATGAGTGAGTGAGTGAGAGATTGTGAGTATATGAGTGAAATAATTGTGGGCGTTTGTGAGTGTATGTGCGCTTGTGTGTGTAAATAGATCAGAGAAACTGTGTTATTATGTGTGTGCCTGTCTTATCTTATTCTTTTATATCGAGGATTATGGAATAAGCACTTATGTGCTTTATTACAATCAGTCCCCGTGTGTATGCGGTTTTGTAAATTTTTATCTGTTCCCACCGGCACACAATGGCCTACTGTTACGAAAAGCGGAACAGGATTTTAACGTGTGCGCAAGATGTTCTGCGTGCGTTCGCACACGGGGCCTCGGTGTGTGTGTGTGTGTGAGTGTGTGCATGTATATGTGCGTGAGTGCATGCGTGCGTGTGTGTATGTATATGTGTATGTTTGTGTGTGTATGCATGTGTGCGTGTATGTGCGCGCGCGCGCTTGTTTGCGTGTGAGCATGCGAGTATGTGTGGGGGTCTTGCGTGCGCGCGCACGTGTGTGTGTGTGTGTGTGTGTGGTGTGTGTGTGTGTGTGTGTGTGTGTGTGGTGTGTGTGTGTGTGTGTGTGTGTGTGTGTGTGTGCTAATAAAATGACCTAAGCAACAAACAGTTATAAAGAACTTAGGGGCTTGCTTTTTGAAAGAACTATAGGGGAATGCTAATGTATGTAAACTTTCTTTAATTTAACGTCTGTTCACTCAAGGTGATATTAGACAAAAGATAGTGTTACAATATATACAGAACGTGTGTGTGTGAGTGTGTGTGTGTGTGTGTGTGTGTGTGTGTGTGTGTGTGTATGTTCATACGTGCGTGCGCGCGCGCGTGTGTGTGTGTGTGCGTGTATGTGTGTGTGCGTGTGTTTACCTATTAGTGTCTGTGCACGAGATAAAAGAAGAAAAAAAATACAAAGAAATTATGGGAGGGACGGGGTGAGGGGGGCATTGAAATAGCTTAAACTGCAGCAAGAACAATTACAAAAGTTTTCCAACAGGGCTTTTAACTAAACAACTGACTATCTCCAACATAACCACATTATCGGCCAATAAATGTTCAAATGACATATTTGAAATCTTACCTACAACTGTACCAGAAAAGTATGGTCGAAGTAGATCACAATGAAGAATAACATGCTTAGGTGATAAGTCAGAACCACATATACAAGTTATCTGTTTACAAAATTTAGTCCTAAATGCATCCAATCTGAACCTGTAGATTATACTTCCCACCAGTCTGTTAATGTATGTGTTAATATTGCTAATGTGTGTGTGTGTGTGTGTGTGTGTGTGTGTGTGTGTGTGTGTGTGTGTGTGAGAGAGAGAGAGAGAGAGAGAGAGAGAGAGAGAGAGAGAGAAATCAAATCAAAAAGAAATCCATATTGTGCTTACTGTGGGCCTTGGAATGTCAATAGGTTGGTGTCTGAGATAAACGATTTTTAAAAAATGTTTTGTTACATTATGATGTTGGTTACCAGATACTGCATGGAAACTTTTGTTGGAAATTTATAGTTGAACATGTTGTTGTCGTTGTTTTTCTTACAACTACAGTGCATTAGAAACCAGCTAGCTATGCAATTTTGTAAATGAAAAAAGGTCCAGAAAGATAAATTGTTGGATCAAGAAGGAACTTTTGTTATACATTAAAGGAATAAAAGATCACTGAAGTCATGTTCGTATGTTCATTTTATCAAAAGGTCATTGAGGTTTGGCAAAGGATGTATTATGTGCTTGTGTTTGTTTACTACCAGAAAATCAGTTTGACCTTAAGAGTGGTATGCTTATGTCTGAAATAGAGTTGCAGATAAGATTTTAGAGCTTTCAGATGTGCATGTATTGAAGAAACGAGATTTCAATAAACTGACTGTAAATATTTCCCAGATATCATAGATGAAGATTCTCATTGCTTTAGTATTACAGGCACGTCACCATGCTTGGATTACAGTTGCTCCGATGAGTGCGTGATATAGAAATATGGTAAATATATGATAATATGTGATAATATGTGTATACATGATTTTTTAAATCCCGTTTTGTTACATTATGATGTTGGTTACCTAGATTCAGCCAATCCACTGTTGGCCGTCGCTCTTTCTCTATTTCTGGTCCATCAATCTGGAATGACCTCCCTCTCTCCCTTCGTGAAAAGCCTACTTTCGACAGCTTTAAATCCAGCCTCAAAACATACCTATTTCAAACCTAAGATTTTCCCCTCCTGTTTCATCTCATATCTGTCCCTGCCTTTAACAGCCAAAATTCCATCACCCTGCTGAAATGTACAACCTGTGTGAGTGTGTGTGTGTGTGTGTGTGTGTGTGTGTGTGTGTGTGTGTGTGTGTGTGTGTGTGTGTGTGTGTGTTGTGTGTGTGTGAGAGAGAGAGAGAGAGAGAGAGAGAGTGTGTGTGTGTGTGTGTGTGTGTGTGTGTGTGTGTGTGTGTGTGTGTGTGTGTGTGTGTGTGTGTGTGTGTGTGTTGTGTGTGTGTGTGTGTGTACATTTGAATTTGTTAGACTATTGTTAATCATGGTTGGTTGCATGTGTAGGAGCGGATTGGTTGGAAGCGCTCTGATTTGTAATTGCAAGATATAGCGCTCTATAAATTCCATATATTATTATTATTATCATTATTATTATAAGTCTGAATGTATGTATTCTAGTTTGGTAATTTGCTGGATTTTATCATGGATGTTTTGTGTATATCAGACACAGGTAAAAGTGTAATGATTATATTTTGTTATCTGCTGTTTTGAATAAAGTTTATAGATAGATGACACAACTGAAACGAACATAATCAAACAACGAAGATTTTCCTTTTCAGGCTACTTGAACCATCTACTGTCAAAGATATCTTGTGCTTTATATTGATCTACATATTGTAAATGACATGTTTACAAAATAAGTTTTGGAACACCTGGCCACTGTGTGGCTTTGAAACTGGTGTATTGTACCCCCTTCAGTAAGGGGCCATGGCCTATACTGAATAAACCGGTTCGAGTTCTCTCTCTCAGTTTTCTCTCTCTCTCTCTCTTCTCTCTCTCTCTCTCTCTCTCTCTCTCTCTCTCTCTCTCTCTCTCTCTCTCACAGTTTCTCTCTCTCTCAGTTTCTCTCTCTCTCTCACAGTTTTCTCTCTCTCTCTCTCTCTCTCTCTCTCTCTCTCTCTCTCTCTCTCTATCTGCGTTTCTCTCTCTCTCTCTCTCTCTCTCTCTCTCTCTCTCTCTCTCTCTCTCTCTCTCTCTCTCTCTCTCTCAGGCCGACTTATAGGTTCACACGATGTCAAGCCTTATCTAAAGCTTGATATGGACATACATTTGAAAAGAATTATGTCTAAGTTTAGACTTGGTGTATCAGACATAAATGTTCATAAATTTAGATATATAGAACATGATGATGATGACCTCAGGTTGCTATGCCCATTATGTAAGCAAACAGTGGAAGATGAAGTTCATTTTGTGCTGTGCTGTGCTGTCCAGTATTAGAAGATGTAAGACAGAATTACATTCCGGTAAAGTATAGTAGACAGCCTAATTTATTTAGATTCTGTCTACTCATGGCATCTAGTCACCCTGAGATTGTGCGCAGCCTTGCTTTATATTTGAGTAAATCCTTTAGAATAAGAGATATCTTGGTTTCTTAAGTCAGATTTTTTGTAACTGATTTTTATTGTGGTGGTTGTGGTTATACAATAACATTTTATTGTTTTGTGTTACTTATTTTTGTCACTAAAATACTAAGCAGTTTGGCAACCCCCCCCTTCATGTATGGGCCAATGGCCTTTTTGTGAATAAATCTTTCGAGTTCGAGTTCGAGTTCTCTCTCTCTCTCTCTCTCTCTCTCTCTCTCTCTCTCTCTCTCTCTCTCTCTCTCTCTCTCTCTCTCTCTCTCTACTCAGCTTCTCTCTCTCTCTCTCTCTCACTCTCAGCTTCTCTCTCTCTCTCTCTCTCAGCTTCTCTCTCTCTCTCTCTCTCTCTCTCTCTCTCTCTCTCTCTCTCTCTCTCTCTCTCTCCCAGTTTCTCTCTCTCAGTTTCTCTCTCTCTCTCTCTCAGTTTCTCTCTATATTCTATATTGGATATTATCTCTGAAATACACACACACACACTCTCTGTCTCTCTGTCTCTGTCTCTCTCTCTCACCTTTTATCGTCCTGCTTATAGTCATAGTATATCCTGATGAAGGATTCATATTTTATATTTTCAATACTTTATTGGACTTGCCTCTGTACTTAAGTTTTAATGAGTGCCCTATTTCAATATCTTATAATTATGTGTAACAAGTGTGTGTACCATTTGACAATGTGTAGATGATTATCTTTATGACTTATTAAGTTTGGTTGTGTTATTTTTCTTGGCTTTGTTGTTGTTCTTGTTGTTGTTGTTGTTGTTTGTCTGTTTTTCTCTTTTTTATCATCTTTTGTTGGTTTGGTTTTTTTTCTTCTCTTTTGTTTGTTGTTTTGTTTTGGTTAGGGTTTTTTTGGGGGTGGGGGTAGGGGTGGGGTATTTTTTAGGATTTTCTTTTAATTACTTGCTTGAGGGGGGGGGGGGTTGTTGGGGGGGAGCTGTTTTGAAAAGGGTTATTTCCCCTTGTTTTTATTGTGAGACTGTATAAGTATTGGGTTATTATTATTAAGATGTATCCCTAACGGGCGGGGACTGGATGTAAAAAAGCACATATTTTATTTCGAGGATAAAGAATGTCATTGTCTCTCTCTCATCTCTCTCTCTCTCTCTCTCTCTCATTCTCTCTCTCTTCTCTCTCTCTCTCTCTCTCTCTCTCATGTCTGTCTGTCTGTCTGTCTGTCTCTTTCTCTCTCAGTTTCTCTCTCTGTTTCTGTCTCTCAGTTTCTTTCTCTCTCTAAGTTTTCTCTCTCTCTCTCGGTTTCTCTCTCTCTCAGTTTCTAATAATAATAATAATAATAATAATAATGTATGGGATTTATATGGCGCTGAATCTTGTAAAATAAACAAATCAAAGCGCTTGCATTCAAATCATTCACACGCATGCAACCGTCCAGAAATATCAAGATAAACAAAATTAATATCAAATTTATACACACAACACACTTAGGTGGAGGTGAAGGCAGCTATTGAAAAGTAGGAACAGATTACAGGGGAAGATCTCAAGTAGAAAATAAGTGCGTTTTGAGACTAGATTTGAAAGCATCAAATGAAGGCTATTGGCGAAAAGGAAGAGGGAGGTCATTCCACGTGGATGGACCAGAAACAGAGAAAGAGTGACAGCCAGCAGTGGTTTGTTTGAATCTGGGTGTTGGAAAACACGGCGTATCTGCGGCTGAACGAAGGAAACGGGATGGAGGGTACAGGTGAAGACAGTTACAGAGATAAGAGGGTGCAGATTTGTGGAGACATTTGAAACAGCGGGTATAAACCTTATACTTTACTCTTTGTGAATCAGGCAGCCAGTGGAGAGATTGCAAAAGAAGAGTGATGTGTTCAAATTTTTTCTTTCTTAGGACCAGTCCAGCTGCAGAGTTTTGTATGCGTTGAAGAAAGTGGATGGATGATGCTGGCAGACCAGCAAAAAAGAGAATGACAGTAGTCCAATTGTGAGAGAATAAGAGATGTGACAAGTTTGGATGTTGTATCTGTGGACAGATACTTGCGAATCGCACTTATGCGCTGTAATTGATAATAACAGGACTGGCAGGTCTGGGTGATACATTTTTGTATTGAGAGTGTGTTGTCGATAACAACACCTAGATATTTCACAGAGCTGGACAGAGGGACTGATGTATTGCTAAATTCTATTGAAGTTGTTGAAATGGTGGAAAGTTTATGTTTGGTCCCAATAAGCATGGCTTCAGTTTTATCCGCATTTAACTGTAGCTGGTTCTGTATCATCCAGTTATGAATATCTTGGAGGCAGTGGGACATATTTGTCAGGAGGGAAGACAGGTTTTCAAAAGTATCACTGCATTGAAGCTGAGTATCATCAGCATAGAAATGATGATCAATTTGATAGCGGTTTATTATATTTGAAAGTGGAGCAGTGTAGAGAGTGATGAAAACAGGGCTCAGAACTGATCCCTGTGGGACTCCACATAATATATAATACTTGGAATTTATTTAGCGCTTTATTTTGCAAAAATAAATCAAAGCACTTCCATTCAACCCACTCCTACACATGCAACCAACACTGATTAACACGTTTTAAGAAATTCAAATGCACACACGCGCACGCACCTGCGCGCGTGCGCCACCCCCCCCCCCCCACCCACACACACACACACACACTTGGGTGATGGGAATGTTGGCTGTTGAAGGCAGGACAGATATGAGATGAAACAGGAGGAAAGAGTCTTAGCTTTGAAATAAGTATGTCTTGAGGCTGGATTTAAAAGAGTCCTAAGTAGGCTTTTCACAAAAGGGAGAGATAGGGAGGTCATTCCAGATTGACGGACCAGAAATAGAGAAAGAGTGACGGCCAACGGTGGATTGGTTGAATCTAGGTACATACGAGTTTGAAAGGCATGGATTGCATGTTGCTCCCAATGACTGTCTGGAAGCGGTTTGTGAGGTATGAACTGAACCAGGTGAGGGCTGTGCCAGCAATACCAAACGTAGTTTGAAGACAGGAGATGAGAACTGAGTGGTCAATAGTGTCGAGGTGAGAGATGAGAACTGAGTGGTCAATAGTGTCGAGGTGGGAGATGAGAATTGAGTGGTCATAGTGTTGAGGCGGGAGATGAGAATTGAGTGGTCAATAGTGTTGAGGCGGGAGATGAGAATTGAGTGGTCAATAGTGTTGAGGCGGGAGATGAGAATTGAGTGGTCAATAGTGTTGAGGCGAGAGATGAGAATTGAGTGGTCAAAAGTGTCGAGGCGAGAGATGAGAATTGAGTGGTCAATAGTGTCGAGGTGAGAGATGAGAATTGAGTGGTCAATAGTGTTGAGGCGAGAGATGAGAATTGAGTGGTCAATAGTGTTGAGGCGAGAGATGAGAATTGAGTGGTCAATAGTGTTGAGGTGAGAGATGAGAATTGAGTGGTCAATAGTGTCGAGGTGAAAGATGAGAATTGAGTGGTCAATAGTGTCGAGGTGAGAGATGAGAATTGAGTGGGAAATAGTGTCGAGGTGAGAGATGAGAATTGAGTGGTCAATAGTGTTGAGGTGAGAGATGAGAATTGAGTGGTCAATAGTGTCGAGGTGAGAGATGAGAATTGAGTGGTCAGTAGTGTCGAGGTGAAAGATGAGAATTGAGTGGTCAATAGTGTCGAGGTGAGAGATGAGAATTGAGTGGGAAATAGTGTCGAGGTGAGAGATGAGAATTGAGTGGTCAATAGTGTTGAGGTGAGAGATGAGAATTGAGTGGTCAATAGTGTTGAGGCGGGAGATGAGAATTGAGTGGTCAATAGTGTCGAGGTGAGAGATGAGAACTGAGTGGTCAGTAGTGTCAAAGGCTGCAGACAAGTCAAGAAGGGTAAGAAAGGGAGAGGTTACCTTCATCAGAAGCCAGTAGACGTGATCTAAGGTGTGGACTAGGGTATCTGAGGTGTGGACTAGGGTATCTAAGGTGTGGACTAGGGTATCTAAGGTGTGGACTAGGGTATCTGAGGTGTGGACTAGGGTATCTAAGGTGTGGACTAGGGTATTAAGGGTGGACTAGGGTATCTAAGGTGTGGACTAGGGTATCTGAGGTGTGGACTAGGGTATCTGAGGTGTGGACTAGGGTATCTGAGGTGTGGACTAGGGTATCTAAGGTGTGGACTAGGGTATCTAAGGTGTGGACTAGGGTATCTGAGGTGTGGACTAGGGTATCTAAGGTGTGGACTAGGGTATCTGAGGTGTGGACTAGGGTATCTAAGGTGTGGACTAGGGTATCTAAGGTGTGGACTAGGGTATCTAAGGTGTGGACTAGGGTATCTAAGGTGTGGACTAGGGTATCTAAGGTGTGGACTAGGGTATCTAAGGTGTGGACTAGGGTATCTGAGGTGTGGACTAGGGTATCTGAGGTGTGGACTAGGGTATCTAAGGTGTGGACTAGGGTATCTAAGGTGTGGACTAGGGTATCTGAGGTGTGGACTAGGGTATCTAAGGTGTGGACTAGGGTATCTAAGGTGTGGACTAGGGTATCTAAGGTGTGGACTAGGGTGGTTTCAGTTCTGTGGTTGGAGCCGGTAGGGAGAGTGGAAAGTGGGAAGGAGATCGTTGGAATGAAGGTGGTTGTTCAGCTGTTTCAGAACTACTTTTTCCAGTACTTTAGAGACAAAAGCTAAGTTTGAGACAGGTCTATAGTTTTTCAGAATGTTCAGAACACACGCAGAGCATCTTGCGCACACATTAAATCCTGTTCCGCTTTTCGTAAGAGTAAGCCATCGTGTGCCGGTGGGAACAGGTGACAGACTTTACAAACCCACATACACACGGGGACTGGATGTAAAAAAAACACATAAGTGCTTATTCCATTATCCTCGATATAAAAGAATTTTTAAAAAAATAAAACCACCAAAGTGACCCAGCAGCAGTGCAGGGCCCCTCAGGCTGGTGGCCCCATGGCCGCCTGATAGTGATGGGCTCCCTGTGGACTTCCGACTCTGAGGATGAGACATAACAAATCTGGGTATGGCTGTGGCGGGGAGATTGGAATGAGCGGCGTGGGAACAGCAGGACGGGGGACTTCACAGAAGATGTGACAACAACAAAAATATATATATATATCATTCATTCTCTCTCTCTCTCTCTCTCTCTCTCTCTCTCTCTCTCTCTCTCTCTCTCTCTCTCTCTCTCTCTCTCTGTCTCTCTGTGTTAGTTGAATGTACACAAATGCTTTTCACCTACAAATGAGAATACCGCATGCCCTGCATGTCTAGACAGGAAAGAAGATGAAGGACACTTTGTATTTAGATGTCCCCTATACCAGGACATTAGACAGCAGTACACACTTAACGTTGATGTTGGTGTTAACCTAGACAAAGCGCTTGTCAGTGTACTAGCTAGCAATTCACAAGCATCTCTAGTTAATCTCGCCAAATTCCTTTTAGCTGCATTTAAACTCAGACAGAACTTTATTGAAAACATGAGTAATTAAAAGTGAATCACCTCCAGGATTAAGATTGTTTCCATCTGCACTCAGCAGTTGTTTGTTTTGTTTGATTTTTTCTTTCAGTGAACATGTTCATGTAGTACCAGTATTGTGTTTCTTGATCATGTTATATATTATGTCAGAATAATGTTTAGGTTTCCCCCCATGAAAGGGGATGTTGGCCTGTATTCATTAAATTTCAGAGTTCAGAGTTTCAGAGTCTCTCTGTTAGCGGCTGCATACATTCTCCAGTTTCCCGCCAAGGCAAAGTGTATGCAAGGCACGGCGTTCAACTGCCACCCAACCAAACGGAGCAGCGGCAATGTGCACGTGTGTCTGAAATAATAACCCGCCTCGCTCTGACCGCACGGAGATATGCTAATTACCGCCCCCCCCCCCCCCCCCATCACACACACACACACAAACACACACATGAGCTGGGCGAAAGCGAGTTCTCTGACCACTGAACTACACACACACACACACACACATATTCTTTGCACTCAGTACGGTTTTCGAAAATCCTGTACTAGAAAAATTGTTTCTCTAATCTACAGATTGAAATTAAATGCCTTTCGAGCAAAATTTGCCAAAAATGTACAATGTATATGCGGTGACAAATTTTCTAATGTTCATGTTCTGTATCAATGTCAAGGTTTAAAAACGTTTTTACCATCATTTCAAGATAAGTCTCTGCAGGAAGTTTTAAACAATCCAGTGTTATTATGTGAGATAGCCTTGTCTCTGTTGCAATCCCCGGTATTCTCTTTTTTGTAAAGTATGGTCGTGGGAATCTACATTTTGCTTGTTTCACAGCTGCCGTTACAAGTAGTTCAAAATTGTTTTGTTTTCAAACATTAGAGTATTTTTCAATTGTTGTGGGTTTTTGTTAATTTTTGTAGTTCTATGCCATGTTTTTTGCAACATACTATTTATATAGATTGGAATAATCTCTTAATGTGCATTCATACCAACACGTATCTATTCTACTTAAAGCCCTTATCTCATTATTCCCCCCCCCCCCCCCCCCCCCCAATCCCCCCCCATTGCCTCCATCGTCTAATATCACTTAAGTGAACAGACGAAAAAAATTGAAGACACACATATTCAAAAAGCGCTACTTGAAGCGTATGAGCACGCGTTTGCTGGGTGGAGGAGGAGAGGAGGGAGGTCATTGCAGGCAATATTGTCAGTAATGACGCAATGAATGCCTAGTATTTTTCTAACGTTTTGTTCCTGTGCCTTTTTATTATCTAAAGTATGAACATGAAAGAATGGATGATATAGTAGGTGAAGTCATTTGTTTGAAGTTTTATGATTTTTTTTTTTTTAATACTCAATACATTTTTTACCTAAGTGTGTGGGTGCTAGCATGCTTGCAGGTGTGTATGAGTGTGTTTGTGCGTGTGTGTGTACGTATGTGTCTGTAATTTGTATTTTCCCATGTGTTATTTTATCAGTTTTTCTCTTTTTTACTGGTTCAATTTATTGGTAAAGGTTGCAATAATGTAGTATTTCAGTATTATCATTAAGAAATGTGTTCTTAGATAGATGGCTTGATGAAAAAAAGCAACTGCATTGCTTATTCAATGTACCATCTGGAAATAAACATTTGACTTGACTTCACACACACACAGACACACACACACACACACACACGTGATTATTTTATTTTATTCTTTTATAGCGAGGATAATGGAATAAGTACTTATGTGCTTTTTTACATACAGTCCCCGTGTGTATGCAGTTTTGTAAATCTTGTCATCTGTTCCCACCGGCACACAATGGCCTACTCTTACGAAAAGCGGAACAGGGTTTAACGTGTGCGCAAGGTGTTCTGCGTGCGTTCTCACACGGGACCTCGGTTTATAGTCTCATCCGAAGGACTTTTGGGGAGAGTGGAGTCTGCACTGATGTTAACTCCAGGGGAAAATATCCCCTTGAACGGGAATCGAACCCGGGTGGTCAGATTGCGAGCGCAATGTTCTAACCACTAGGCTATCCGTCCTCCCCCCTACCTCTGTGTGTGTGTGTGTGCGTGTGTGTGTGTGTGTGTGTGTGTGTGTGTGTGTGTGTGTGTGTGTGTGTCTGTCTGTCTGTCTGTCTGTCTGTCTCTCTCTCTCTCTCTCTCTCTCTCTTCCTCTCTCTCTCTCTCTCTCTCTCTCTCTCTCTCTCTCTCTTCTCTGCATGAGTATAATCAAAATGAGTGTTGATGGTGATGTGTACTGTTTTGAGAATTATATATTCAGTAGTATCTCTGAAACACACACACTACACACACACACACACACACACACACACCACACACACACACACAACACACACACACACACACACACACACACACACACACTCTCTCTCTCTCTCTCTCTCTCTCTGTCTGTCTGTCTCTCTCTCTCTCTCTCCTTTTATCGTTTTGCTTATAGTTATAGTTGTGTATCGTGATGAAGGACGTATTCATACTTTATATTTTCAATATTATTTCGGGCTTGTCGACTGTACTTGAATTCTAATGAATGTCCTATTTCAATATCTTATTGTTATGTGTAACAAATATGTGTACCCTTTTTTAAATTGAAAAAGTTTTTTTTACTT
>CM054143.1:68467140-68478800 GCA_028751875.1 Rapana venosa
GTGTGGTGTGGTGTGTGTGTTTGTGCGTGCCTCGCATGCGCGCGCTCTGTTGTTGTTTATGTGTTTATCGTCCGTGAATGCTGTAGTGTTTGTGCATGCGTGGTGCGGCGCCTTGTGTCTGATGAGCACGCACCTTAAGGTGTGTGTGTGTTATGTGTGGCGTGCGTGGTGGTATAATATATGTGTGCGTGTGACAGAGAGAGAGAGAGAGAGTGTGTGTGTGGTTTTTTGTGTGTGTGTGTGTGCGTGTGTGCCCGCGTGTTTGTGTGTGTGTGAACAACGAACAAATTGAAGTTAAGAGGTTATAGGGAATTAGCATTAACAATAGCTTTTACATCCAGCCCCTGCGAAAAAAGAAAAGCAAAAAGAAAACGAACGTAATTAACGCGCAATACATAGCCATGAGAATGAGTAAAGCAAAGAAAAAAGAAGAGAGAGAGAGAGAGAGGAGAGGAGAGAGAGAGCGAGAGAGAGAGAGAGAACCTAGAGAGAAGAGAGAGAGAGAGAGAGAGACTAGCTGTAGACTATGTGCCTACCTGCATCTCACGAAATTCCCCGTGATAGCGGTGCAAAGTTGCACAGGCATGAGAAAACCGTGAAGGAACGAAGAGCCATGGTGACCTAGTTTTTCCTCCTTGGTGGCTAGACCAGTCCAGTTTGCATATGCTGAGTTTTTTAAAAAATTGTTCAGTTTTTGTGGAATCTCCATCCTTAAAAAAAAGGTAAAGGAGTCCCATAAACCTAAAGGATCCGTAGGGGAATGCGAGGCGTCAGAGAACCTCAGCACATCTCTAGGACCAGCATCTTGAGGGCGGTGCGCCCCCTCCCTGACCCTAAAGAGGGCAGGTACCCATGTACAGCTGTGTGAACTAGGGAACTGTAACTGAAGCCAAGGCGCTGCGCAAATACACCCATCCAACCATACCCCCTGGTAACCACGCTCTCGATGCTGCATAACTGGCTGGGGGAAAGCGAGTGCTCTATCCGACCACATGAGCTATCCTGTCCCATCCATCATACCAGTTTTCCTTTGTACGGGATGACCAAAGCTTATGACAAAGAAAGTATCCTGAATCTGGGTCCTTTAACCAAGTTATTGAATCGCATAGTGCCATGATGAATGTCTGGGCTGATTGTACAACGAAGTGTTCTAAATATGCCATGATAATGTGTTTTGTAATACCCCATTCCCCCTTCCCGCTGACCCCCATAGTATTAACATGGGATGGGGCATCCTGCTTATTACAATCAACTTTTGTCATTGTCATTGTCATTGTCGATTGTCAATCTCTCTCTCTCCTCTGTCCTCTCTCCATATCCTCGAGTCTCTCTGTCTCTCTCCACATCAAGCTCTCACTCTCTCTCTCCTCTGCTTCTTTCTTCTACTTCTCTTCTTTCTATTATATAGAGGATAATGAATAAGCACACATGTGCTTTTTTTTTTTTACATCCAGTCCCCGTGTGTATGTGCGTTGTTTTGTTAAATTCTGTCATCTGTTCCACCATCTTTCCCATTCCAACTGTTCCAACCGTCACACAATGGCCTACTCTTACAAAAAGCGGAACGATTAACCGTGTGTACAAGATGATCTGTGTGGTTCGCAACACGGGAGCCCCCCCCCCCCCCTCTCCCCTCCTCTCTGCCAATTTCGGTTTATAGTCTCATCCGAAGACTCTCAGTTTCATCTCTCATCTCCTCATTGACCTCTCTCACCAATCCAAAGATTCTCTCTCCTCAGTTTCTCTCTCTCTTATCTATTCTCATCTCTCTCAGTGTTTCTCTCTTCTCTCTCAGTTGTTGTTGGTTTGTGCATTCCCCAGCTTAACAACTCTACTAAGGGTCACCCAGAAACTGCAACTATCTGGACATCACTCATTTCACCTGTGTACACTGTGAGATAGGAAGCACACCGGAGAAGAGTTTTTTGCGTGTAAGACCTATTTTTTCAAGTACCTTCGCCATACAGGCAGCCATACTCCGACTTCAGAGGATTTTTTGATTTTTTTCTCCTTAGACAAAGGAAGATGTGCGGATGTTATGTAAAGACTTGTATGATGGCGGAATGGCAATCTCAACACAACATTTTAAACATAACAACATTTTAGTGTAGCCTTGGCTAATGAAGCTGACACCAATAACTAGACCAAGCTTTTGCCTGTGCCACCATCTCTCTCATTCGTCTCTCTCTCCAGTTTTCTCTCTCACATCAATCCTCTCATTTCACTCTCTCACAGTTTCTCACCTCTCCTCTCATTCTCAACTCTCTCATTCCTCTCTCACCTCTCCATTCTCTCTCTCTCTTTCACCACTCTCACTTCAAGTTTTCCACCCTCGCCATTCGCTCTCGTCTCTCTCTCTCCTCCGGCCTCGTCTTTCTCTCCCCCATCTCTCTCCACCTTCCAGAACTCTCAATCTCTCCATCTAACCATCGATCTCTCGATCATCTCTCCTCTCTCTCTCCCGGAGAACTAAATAAGTCGTTGCTGTTAGTAAGCACCTGCTAATTTTTTTGCATTTAAGCTTCATAATTCATTTACTGGCCTTCCAGCAACTGTATAACAACTTTAAACGCCCTGCTTGATTCTGACCAACGTCCCTAACGAGCTGGAAAGTCGCGGGGGAGAGCGCAGCGTGTCTTCCGTCTTGCCGACTGAAGCCCGCTGACAAGTCAAGTATCAACAGAAATGGTGACCCAGTTCTGTCTGCACAGTAACTCCAAGTTCAGTATTGTTCGCAAGAAGTGCCCTTACCCAAATCCGTCGTGACGTCCAAAGAAGTAAACAACATTCAAGAAAGAAACAGGCCAGTTCAGGTGTGACATGGACAGTGTTTGGAAAGAATCCAGTGTTGTCTGACAGTGACCTCCCTGCATTCATGAGAGAGTGGATGCGCTGTAATCAAAACACGCCAGCGTGTACACAGAGCTGTGTTTGGACAACCAGTTGCAGTGACTGTCCCGCCAAACTAGATTCTCTTTGATTTGCCAGTTAAACCAGCCAACAGCCAACAAAGATCGGGATGTGTCCTTCTGAGGCTCTGATGTGCAGGAAGAGCTAACAGTTGGCAGCACATGTATGACTCTGATTTACTGTTATTTGACAGGGGAGTATGAGTCAACTACCTCTAACTGACAACCCGTGTGCAAGGCGTCGATTAAGTTACAGCCAAAGAAACACAGGTTTGGAAAGGTGTGGTACTGGTTCACATATCATTCATGGCGATCAAAAACATTGTGATTGTGTGAATCAGATGAATTGCCCTGAAATACTCCTTGAAATGGAGATCCTGAGCGAGGAATCTAAGTGTGTGTTTGCTTGTACATCAAGCAAGAAGATAAAAAAAACATGTTTCCAGTAGAACTTGTCAGGCTGCCATACTTCGTACAAGGGAAGCCAGCGTCCTAACACACAACACTCAGAGACATGCCCGTTGCTGAGGAGCGGGAATTACATCATCTTCGTGACCTGATCCGTTTTACAAGGGTTTGACCTTCGCTGGCTGCAGACTGGAAAGAGGAAATGGCTGTTTTGAAAATTGAGTACACTAATGTATGTGATTACAATAATGTACTCGAATCTTGATTTACATACCAATACCACTACTACGACTGCCAGATTCCATGTCAAAGTAATCGCTTCGCGTTTTTTGATAAATCTTTGTTTAGCCACGACTAAGCCGCAGCGCTATATGGCTTGGATTCTAAATAGCAATACAGTTTGGTCAATTTGTCAATTGATCAAAATTGTCTCTCTCACACAATAATCACATTTCTCTCTCACACTCTCTCCTCTCCTCTCTCTCTCTCTCTGTTTGTGCAGAGTCACACCACTGTCACAAAACACACCCACACCCCCCCCCCCATCGCAACAACACACAGTCAAGACTTGTGCAAACAGTGACCAAAACATTCGTGAGGCCTTTCACCCGAAAGTGCTGCCTTGAGAGGGAGAAGGGCGAAGCATGATTCTGCCCCCCCAACTTGACACTGACCTTGTGGATAATAAGTTTGGTGAAAGCAGATCCCCTGTGCTTAATAAATACCCAGATACCAACCCAGTCCACACCGTTGGACCGTTGACGCTCTTTCTCTGATTCCTGGTCCATCAAATCAGAATGCAAAACTACCCTCTCATCACTTTGCGTTCTTTGAAAACGCTTCTAAATCCTGCCTCAAGACATATATTTTCTCAAAGATCTAAGTTTTTCCCATCGTCCCCTCTGTTCCAATTCATACATCTTTTGTTGTCCCCCTACTTGCCCTCAACAGCCAAAACCCATCACCCTAGCCCACTTGGCCTACACCTGTACCCACCTGGTGCCGAGTGTACAACCTTTATATGTGTGTGCGTGTGTGTGTGTGGTTGTGGTGGTGTGTGTGTTTGTGTGTGTGTGTGTGTGAGTGCTTGTGTGTGTTTGGTGCGTGCGCGCAGCCCTGCGTGCCTGTGTCCAGCGTGTATGTATACATTTGAAATTTGTAAGAAAAAGCACTCACCCCACAAAAAAAAAAAAAACAAAAAAACTATTAATTGAACTGGCACCATGTAAATGAGTAGGATGAACTGAAAGCGCTTTGATTTGTTTTTTTTGCAAATATAGCGCTGTATAATATTCCATTTATTATTATTATTATTATTACTTGTTATTATCATTACCCGAAACCGACGGACTGTGACGAACCTCTTGCAAAAGTTCAGCACGGTTGGAACCAGTGCCGACGTCATCAAGAACTATGTGTCTGAACGACTGACAGATCTTTGCAGAGAAAGCTAAGGGAACAGGCATAGAACCAAGACTTCCGTCAGGTGTTCAGTAGTGAACGGCATCCAGACAACCATGTATGTGAAACAACGATCTTTTTTTTCGTTTTGAATGGAAACTTGCTGATGACACACGAATACCCCCCACAAGATTATGTTTTTGGTTTCTCGAAGAAGGACAACCCCCAAAACCAAGGCAGAGGACCAACTAGGAATCCTTTGTCCTATCACAAGCTGACGCTTGTGGTGCCCTGTTGACCGGGAGAAACTGAAATATCGAATCATTGCCCTGGACTTGATGTGAGGCATGTGATAGTGGACGCAGTTCGATTCATGCTTGGATACCCCGTGCTTGCGTGCGTGCGTGCGTAGATGTGTGTTGCGCGTAGTGTGTTTATGCCGTGTGTGCTCGTGTGTGTGTGCGTACTAGCGTTCGTGCTGGAGCGTGTGGTGTATGTATGAGCTACTGCGCGCGAGTATTTGCACGTGCGTGTGAGTCTATGTTGTGTGTGTATGTGTCGAGTGTGAAGAGATGTGTGTGCGTGCTTGTTTTGTGTGCTGTGAACAATGAACAATGGAACTCATTTTATTTATAGAGGTTATAGAATAATGCATAACACTAGCTTTTTTTTTTAGCAACCAGCCGATACCAGGCCCTTTGTCGAAAAAAAAAAAAGCAAAAGAAAACGAAAGTAACTAATGTGGGATACATAGCATGAGGAATGAAATAAAGAAAGACAAAGAAAGAAGAGAGAAGAGAGAGAGAGAGAGGGGGAGAGAGTAGAGGGAGAGAGAAGAGAAGAGAGAGCGAGATGCAGAGAGAGAGGGGGGTAGAGAGAGAGAGAGAGAGAGAGGAGAGAGAGAGAGAGAGAGCTTGGGAGAAGAGAGAGAGAGAGAGAAGAGAAAGAGAGATATAAGAGGGTTGGGTAAGCGAGATAGAGAGAGGAAAGAGAGCGATGAGAGGTGGGAGAAGAGAGAGCGAGAGAGAGAAGATAGAGAGAGAGAGAAGAGAAAGAGAGTAGAGAGTAGAGGGTTGGGGGGAGATAGAGATATGTGTGGAGGAGGAAGACGAGAGAAAGGAGACTGATAGAGATAGAAATAGAACAACAAGGTCGTAGGAGAGAGCGAGAGAGAGCGAAGATAGAGAGATAGCTAAGAGAGAGCGACTAGCTGTAGGCTATCATGTTGCCACCTGCATCAATCAAACGAAAATTCACCGTCTAGTGTATAGGGGGTGCAAAGAGAGATGCTCATAACGCCATTAAAAAAACCGTGAAGAGAAGACTGAGACATGGTGACTCCTGTTTCCCCCCCCTTGGTGGCAGACATACAGTCCTTATTGTCCGATACTGAGTTTTTTTTTAAAAAAAATGTGTTCAGTATTGTGGCAAATCCTCCATCTTAAAAAAAAAAAGTAAAGGATCCCATAACCTAAAAGGTCGTAGGGAGCGAGGCCTCAGAGACCTCACTTCTCCTGGGCCCTCATAATTGAGGGCCGTGGCCGCGCCCATCGCCTCTTTCTCTCGTCGCCACGCATGCTTTAATACCATCCCCTGACCCTAAAGAAAGGCAGGTACCCCATTAAACAGACAGCTTGGGGTGAACTGGGGGAACTTACTGAAAGCCAAGGCGGAGCAAAGAAACGTCACCCAATGCCAAGTGGTAACCCACTGCTCTGACGTGCAGCTGCTTTACCTTGGGCTTGGGTAAAGCGAGTGCTCCGAAACTGAGCTATCCGTCCCCCACCAACATACCATTTCCCTTTTGTAAATTGCTGACCAAAGCTTATGACAAAGAAAGTAATCTGAATCTGTGTCCCTTAATAAAAAAACATGTTACTGGAATCCATGCCAATGATTATTGTTTGGTTGTTGTTGTAAACTAACTTATTCTAATAAAGCCATGATTGTGTTTTTGTACAAACCAAGTCCCCTTCCCCCTGTCCCCATTGTAAATGGACATCCCATCTTATTACAATAAACTTTTGTCAATGTCATTGTCTCTTTCTCATTTCTTCATATTCTCCCTCAGTTTTTTCTCTCTCTCTCTCTCTCCAGTTTTTCCTTCTCTCTCTCGTCCTCTCTCTCCCTGTAGACAAGGTTTCTTCTTCTCCTCTCTCTCGTCTCGGCCACTCAAGTTTCCTCTCCTCCTCGTTCATCTCAGTTTTCCATCCTCTCGCTCCTCTTCTCTCACCTCTTCATCTCTCTCTCAGGAATTTCCCTTCTCTCGTCCTATCTCCTCTCAATTTCTTTCTCTCTCTCGCCATCTCAGTTTCTTTCTCTTCTCTCTCAGTTCTTTCTTCTCTCTCTCAGTTTCTTTCTCTCTCTCTCTGTTTCTCTCTCTCTCTGTTTCACTCTCTCTCAAGTTTCCTCCTCATCTCATCAGTTCTCTCTCATCTCTCAGTTTCTTCTCATCACATCGGTTTCTCCTCATCTCTCTTTCCTCAGTTTCATCTAACTCTTTTTCTTCATCTCTCATCTCAGTTTCCTCTCTCATCACTCTCAGTCTCTCCTCCCTCATCATCATCTCTCAGTCCTCTCTCTCTCAGTTTCTCCGTCGGTCTCTCAGTTTCTCTACTCCTCTCATCTCTCCATCTCGTTTTCTCTCTCTCTCTCTCTCTCTCAGTCTCTCTCTCTCTCAGTTACTCTCTCTCTCAGTTTCTCTCATCTCTGTCCTCTCTCTCTCCGTTTCTCTCCATCTCAGTTTCCTTTCTCTCACTCTCATTTTCTTTTCTCCTCAGATTTCTTTCTCATTCTCTCTTTCTGTTTTCTCTCTCTCTCTCAGTTTTCTCTCCTCTCTCCAGTTTCTCTCTCTCTCTCCTCTCTCTCTCTCTCCTCAGATATCTTCTCTTTCTCCTCTCTGTTCTCTCTCTCTTCTCTCTCCATTTCTCTCCATCAGTTTACTTCTCTCCCTCACTGTTTCTCTCTCTCTCTCATCAGTTTCTCTCTCCTCATCGTTTTTCCTCTCTCTCTCACTCTCTCTCTCCTCATCTCAGTTTTCTCGCTCTCCTTCCTCAAATTTTCTCTCTCTCCTCTCTCAGTTTCTCTCTCTCTCATCTCACTCTCAGTTTCTCTCTCTCTCTCAGTTTCTCTCTCCTCTATCAGACTCGTCTCCTCTCCTCAATCTTCTCTCTCAAGTTTCTCTCGCTCTCAGTTTCTCTCATCTCTCTCAGTTTATTTCTCTCAGTTTTTCTTGCTCTCTCTCTCTCCCAGTAATCTCTCGTCTCCTCTCAGTCCATCCTCTCAACTCAGAGAATCTCATCTCTCATTTTCTTTTCCTCTCGTCATCTCCTCTCTCTCATTCTCCAGTTTCTCTCTCTCTCAGTTTCTCTCTCTCTCTCTCAGCTGTTTCTCTCTCACTCTCTCAGTTTTCTTATCTCTCCTCAGGTTTCTCGTCTCTTCTCATCACTTCTCTCATCTCTCATCTCTATTTTTCTCTCATCTCCTCCTCCTCAGAAGTCTCTCTCTCTCTCTCAGTCTCCTCTCTCTCTCAGTTTCTCTCTCTCTCTCATCTCTCAGTCCTCTCCTCTCGCATCTCTATCAGTTTCTTCTTCTCTCTCTCAGTCTCTCTCTCTCAGATTCTTCTCTCATCTCTCAGCTCACTACACATCATCTCTCTCATCTCTCTCATTTCTCAGTTTCTCTCTCGCTCTCTCTCTCTCAGTTTCTCTCTCTAGACTAATGTTTGGCTGTAAGTTTGCTTGCTTTGTTGTTGGGTGTATTCTATAATATTTTCCCTAGGAAAATGGAGAGGGGAGTAGGGCATGGTGCAAAGAAACTTTGTGCTTATTCATTTCCATACAACATAGTGTCAGATGCATTGGTATATTTTCTGTGTATCTCTCTCTCTCCCTCCCTCTCTCTCCCTCCCTCCTCCTCTCTCTCCCTCTCTCTCCCTCCCTCTCTCTCCACCCTCTCTCCCTCCCCCCCTCCTCTCTCCCTCTCCCCTCTCTCTCATTGTCTCTTTGATTTTCATCTAATTTAGTAGTAGTATTTCATTATGATGCTCATTTGAATCTTCACTGGAATGTATCTAAAACTACTGATTCTTACTGTTTACATACATTTTTTTATTTGGAAGGTTTTTTTTTTACATTGGTGTGTGTTTGTCTATTTGTTGCTGTTGGATTTGGTTTCAGTTCTTCTTTTTTGATTAGTGTGTGTGTGTGTGTGTGTGAGTGGTGTGTGGGGGTGGGGGGGGGGTACTTTCTTGACTTTTTTCTTCTTGTTTTTTCTTCTTTTTTTTTTTTGTGAGAGCACGGTGTAAAGAAGCCCTGTGCTTATCCATTTACTCTCAATAAATATTTCTAGTTCGAGTTCTCTCTTAGTTTCTAATAGTAACAACAACAACAACAACAACAACAACAACAACAACAATAATAATAATAATAATAATAATAATAATAATAATGTATGGGATTTATATAGCGCTGAATCTTGTAAAGTACACAAATCAAAGCGCTTGCATTCAAATCATTCACACCCATGCAGCCGTACATAAATATCAAGATAAACAAATATCACATTTATACACACAACACACTTAGGTGGGGTGGTGGAGGTGAAGGCAGCTATTGAAAAATAGGAACAGATAACAGGGGAAGATCTCAAGTAGAAAATACGTGCGTTTTGAGACTAGATTTGAAAGCATCAAATGAAGGCTTTTGGCGAAAAGGAAGAGGGAGGTCATTCCAGGTGGATGGACCAGAAACAGAGAAAGAGCGACGGCCAACAGTGGTTTGTTTGAATCTGGGTGTTCGAAAGCACAAAGTATCTGCGGCTGAACGAAGGGAACGGGATGGAGTGTACAGGTGAAGACAGTTACAGAGATAAGAGGGTGAAGATTTGTGGAGACATTTGAAACAGCGGGTATAAACCTTATACTTTACTCTTTGTGAATCAGGCAGCCAGTGGAGAGATTGCAAAAGAAGAGTGATGTGTTCAAATTTTTTCTTTCTTAGGACCAGTCGAGCTGCAGAGTTTTGTATGCGTTGAAGAAAGTGGATGGATGATGCTGGCAGACCAGCCAAAAGAGAATGACAGTAGTCCAATGTGAAAGAATAAGAGATGTGACAAGTTTGGATGTTGTATCTGTGGACAGATACTTGCGAATCGCACTTATGCGCTGTAATTGATAATAACAGGACTGGCAGGTCTGGGTGATACATTTTTGTATTGAGAGTGTGTTGTCGATAACAACACCTAGATATTTCACAGAGCTGGACAGAGGGACTGATGTATTGCCAAATTCTATTGAAGTTGTTGAAATGGTGGAAAGTTTATGTTTGGTCCCAATAAGCATGGCTTCAGTTTTATCCGCATTTAACTGTAGCTGGTTCTGTATCATCCAGTTTTAAATATCTTGGAGGCAGTGGGACATATTTGTCAGGAGGGAAGGCAGATTTTCAAAAGTATCACTGCATTGAAGCTGTGTATCATAAGCATAGAAATGACGATCAATTTGATAGCGGTTTATTATATTTGAAAGTGGAGCAGTGTAGAGAGTGATGAAAACAGGGCCCAGAACTGATCCCTGTGGGACTCCACATAAGAATACTACTTGGAATTTATTTAGCGCTTTATCTTGCAAAAATAAATCAAAGCACTTCCATTCAACCCACTCCTACACATGCAACCAACACTGATTAACACGTTTTAAGAAATTCAAATGCACACACGCGCACGCACCTGCGCGCGTGCGCTCACACCCCCCCCTCCCCTCCCCCCCCCCCCCCCCACACCCCCCCCACACACACACACTGGTGATGGAATGTTGGCTGTGAAGGCAGGACAGATATGAGATGAAACAGGAGGAAAGAGTCTTAGCTTGAATAAGTATGTCTTGAGGCTGGATTAAAAGAGTCCTAATAGCTTTTCACAAAAGGGAGAGATAGGAGGTCCATTCCAGATTGACGGACCTAGAAATAGAGAAAGAGTGACGTGCCAACGGTGGATTGGTTGAATCTAGGTACATACGAGTTTGAAAGGCATGGATTGCATGTTGCTCCCAATGACTGTCTGGAAGCGGTTTGTGAGGTATTAACTGAACCAGGTGAGGCTGTGCCAGCAATACCAAACGTAGTTTGAAGACAGGGGAGTGAGAACTGAGTGGTCAATAGTGTCGAGGTGGGAGATGAGAATAGTGAGTGGTCATAGTGATTGAGGGGAGATGAGAAGAATTGAGTGGTCAATAGTGTTGAGGCGGGAGATGAAATTGAGTGGTCAATAGTGTTGAGGCGAGAGATGAAATTGAGTGGTCAAAAGTGTCGAGGCGAGAGATGAGAATTGAGTGGTCAATAGTGTCGAGGTGAGAGATTGAGAATTGAGTGGTCAATAGTGTTGAGGCAGAATGAGAAATTGAGTGGTCAATAGTGTTGAGGCGAGAGATGAGAATTGAGTGGTCAATAGTGTTGAGGTAGAGATGAGAATTGAGTGGTCATATGTCGAGGTGAGAGATGAGAATGAGTGGTCAATAGTGTCAGAGGCTGCAGACAAGCAAGAAGGGTAAGAAGGGAGAGGTTTCCGTTCATCAGATAGCCAGTAGAACGTTATCTGAGGTGTGGACATAGGGTACTAAGGTGTGGACTAGGTATCTAAGAATGTAGTGGACTAGTGGTATCTAAGGTTGGTGACTAGGTATCTAAGGTGTGGACTTAGGGTATCTAAGGTGTGGACTATGGTATCTAAGTGTGGACTAGGGTATCTAAGGGGTGGACTAGGGTAATCTAAGGTGTGGACTAGGGTATCTAAGGTGTGGACTAGGTATCTAAGGTGTGGACTAGGTGGTTTCAGTTCTGTAGTTGGAGCCGTAGCAAGTGGAAAGGGGGAAGGAGATCGTTTGGAATGAAAGGTGGTTGTTTGGGAATGAAGGGTTGTTCACTGTTTCAGAACTAATTTTTTTCC
>CM054143.1:68484300-68491800 GCA_028751875.1 Rapana venosa
TGTTGGTAGGGACTTTTTTAAACCTGGACACTGATATCAAACATGAACATTGGACAGTTTTTCACCGCATATGCATTGTATCTCTATCTATCTATCTATCTATCTATCTATCTATCTATCTATCTATCTATCTATCTATCTATCTATCTATCTATCTATCTATCTGTCCTGTAGTCTGATGACCATGGGGGCACCCTCAAAGACTCAACAACCAGTTCCCTCCATTCCTCTCTCTGTTCTGCCTTTCTCAGGGTTTTGTTGAGTTCTAGGCCCGTCCATTCGCTGATGTTATCCTCCCCGCTCTTCCTTGGTCTGCCTCTTCTTTTTCCTCCTTGGACAGTGCCTTGTAAAACGTCTTTGCAAGTCCTTTGGATCTTGTGACATGCCCATACCATTTAAGTTTATGCTTTTTTACGATCGTTAGAAGGTTCTCATAGGGTCCAATGGTTTTTCTGGATTTTTGTATGCACGCTTTCGTTTGCTTATGTGGTCTTTTTAGGAGATGCCAAGGAGTTTCCGAAAGCATCTCATCTCCACCGCCTGTACTCTTCTCTCCAAATCTGCAGTCAGGGTCCATATTCACAGGGATACAGAAATATGGATATGACAAGGGAGCGCATTAGTCTGATCTTGGAGATAAGTGAGATATTTTTTATCTCTCCAGATGGTGTTTAGTTTTGACAAAGCTGTTATTGTCCCGTGCAGTCCTGCATACTACTTCTGGCTTGGATCCCTGGTCTGATACAATGGCTCCCAGGTACTTGAAGCTTTGAACTGTTTCCAGCTTCTGGTCATTAACCCTGATATCGGTGCTAATGCCGTTGATGTTATTAGTCATCAGTTTGGTCTTCTCTGCACTGATTTCCATGCCGTATGTTTTGGAGGCCTTATTCAAGTGTTCTGTTAGGCTGGCAAGCTCTTGTTCTGATCCTGCTATTCCATCAATGTCATCTGCGAAGCGGAGGTTTGTGATCGTTCTGCCACCAATGCTGACTGATCCTTCATGATGTTCCAGTGCATTAGCCATGATGCATTGTATATTTCTGACAAATCTTGTTCGAAAGGCTTTTAATTTCAGTCTGTGGATTAAAGAAACCATTTTTCTAGTACAGGATTTTCGAAAGCCGTACTGAGTACAAAGAATGTTGTCAATCTCCAGAACAGAACAAGTATGCTGGGGATAGCCAGCCTCTTGCTGTTTCTGTTTGACATGTTTCCAGCAAACATTTGGAAGCAAAGCATGACCTTGATGAAGAGAAAGAGGAATATCTGAAAGAGATGAACAGTGTGTGTGTGTGTGTGTGTGTGTGTGTGTGTGTGTGTGTGTGTGTGTGTGTGTGTTTGTGTGTGTGTGTGTGTGTGTGTGAGTTAGTGAGTGAGTGAGTGAGTGAATGAGTGAGTGAATTAATGAGTGAGTGAGTGTGTGTTCGTTCGAATCTGGTTCAAGAGGATTTTCCTCTGGAGTTAACATCAGTGCTGACCCCACTCCCCCTTAAATGTCCTTCGGATGAGACTGTAAACCGAGGTCCCGTGTGCGAACGCACCCAGAACACGTTCTGCTTTTCAGAAGAGTAGGCCATTGTGTGCGGATGGGAAGGGATGAAAAAATTTCACAAGTGTGTGCACACGGGGACTGGTTGTAAAAGAGCACATGAATGTTTATTCGATTATCCCCGAAATAAAACAATGAATAATAATAATAATGATGATGATGATGATGATGATTATGATAATGATGATAAATGTGTGTGTGTGTATATACATGCGCATGTTTGTGTGTCCTTGTGTGTGTGTGTGTGTGTGTGTGCGCGCGCGCGTGTGTGCATAAGTGTGTAAATACATATGTGTGCGTACTAGCTAGCGCGCTAGGTGTGTGTGTGTGTGTGTGTGTGTGTATGTGTGTGTGTGTGTATGTGTGTGTGTGTGTGTGTGTGTGTGTGTGTGTGTGTGTGTGTGTGTGTGTGTGTGTGTGTGTGCTAGCGCGCGGATGAAGGCTATGTGTGCAGTGTTCCTGCACGCACATCAAGAAGCGAACTTGCTACAAACTGGAAACAGAGAGAGAGAGAGAGACAGAGAGAGAGAGAGAGAGAGAGAGAGAGAGAGAATGACAAATTCTTTTATTTTGAGGATAAAAGATAGTGTGGTGTGTGTGTGTGTGCCCGCGAGCGCGCGCGAGTGTATGTTTTGTTTATTTATTTAATTATTTATTCTTTTATATCGAGGATAATGGAAGAAGCACTTATGCGCTTCTTTTTTTTTTTTAAATCTAGTCCCCATGAGTATGCGGTTTTGTAAATTCTGTCATCTGTTCCCACCGGCACACAATGGCCTACTCTTACGAAAAGCGGAACAGGATTTAACGTGTGCGTAAGATGTTCTGCGTGCGTTCGCACACGGGGCCTGGTTTATAGTCTCATCCGGAGAGAGACAAACTGTGAGAGAGAGAGAGAAACTGAGAGAGAGAAACTGAGAGAGAGACTAAGATAGAGAGAAACTGTATCAAGTGGGATGAAAAACTGAATGTTGAAAATGATTAGGAAATTGTTTTTTTTGATGTTCATAAAATTTCTGACGTTAAAATGAAATGGCTGCAACTTAGGATAATTCACAGGTGTCTTGGGACCAACGTTGTATTGAAGGAGATGGGTGTGACTGACAGTGACTTCTGCACTCTTTGCCATACAGCAGTAGACAGTAGTAGACACAGGTTTTGGCAGTGCACAGTAGTTCAGAGTTTTTGGCAGGCACTTACTGAAGGGGACGGGATAGCTCAGTGGTCGGAGCACTCGCTTTCCCCCAGCCAAGTTAAGCAGCGTCGAGCGTGGTTACCAGTTGGATGGGTGACCGTTTGCGCCACGCCTTAGCTTCAGTACAGTCCCCCCAGTTCACCCAGCTGTAAATGGGTACCTGCCCTCTTTAGGGTCAGGGAAGGTAAAGCAGCGAGGGAGAGGAGATGGGCGCCGCCCTCAATATGCTGGCCCTAGAGAAGTGAGGTCTCTGACGCCTCGCTCCCCTACGACCTTATAGGTTATGGGACTCCTTTTTACTTACTGAAGTAATGACTGACAAATGTGAGAATGTGTTCAATCTGAATACAACAGAGTGTCTGGCTATACTCGGATGTCACAGAAATATAAGTATCCATGATAATTTTTATTTTATTCTGCTACTGGACAAACAATGCATCTATCATTGTAAATTGAATAGTCATAGACCTGTACTTCATGTATTCATCAACAGATTAAGATGCAGATATCTTACTGAGGAATATATTTCTCGTAAGAACTTTACACATAACAAGTTCATTATTAGATGGATTCCATATCAACCTCTGTTTGATAACAGAAGTCAAAACAGTCAGCATTTGTGGATATCAATGTTGTCTACGATCCTTCCAGTGGAGGCCTTCTGTTGAAAAAAAATTGGACACTAGTACGAAATGTGTAAAAACACAGACAAACCTGATTCTGTTTTAGTGCACAGAATGTATAGCAGCCGATCATGTCATGCCTGTATTGAGCTTTGTGCCCATTGGGGACCTCTCGGTCAGTCTGTCTGCCTGTCAGGCTGTCCCTCTGTCTCTCTGTCTCTGTCTCTGCCTACCTGACAGTCTCTCTCTCTCTCTCTCTCTCTCTCTCTTTCTCTCTCTCTGTCTCTCTCTCTCTGTCTGTCTGTCTGTCTCTCTCTCTCTCTCTCTCTCTCTCTCTCTCTCTCTCTTCTCTCTCTCTCTCTCCTTCGGATGCCCGTGTGCGAACGCATGCAGAACATCTTGCGCACACGTTAAATCCTGTTCCGCTTTTCGAAAGAGTAGGCCATTGTATGCCGGTGGGAACAGATGACAAAATTTACAAAACCGCATACACACGGGGACTGGATGTAAAAAAGCACATGAGTGCTTATTCCACTATCCTCGATATAATATTATTTTTTAAAAAGTCTCTCTCTCTCTCTCTCTCTCTCTCTCTCTCCTCTCTCTCTCCTCTCTCTCTCCATCTTTTCTCTCTCTTTCTCTCTCTCTCTCTCTGTCTCTCTCTTTCTCTCTCCCTTTCTCTCTTTCTCCCTCTCCCTCTCTCCCTCTCCTTCTCTCAACTCTCTCTCTCCTCCCCCCTCTCTCTCTCTCTCTCTTTCTCTCTCTCTCTCTCTAAAAATATGTTTCTACTATATTTTGTATCCTTATAACTGTGCAATGTAAAAAAAAAAACAACTGAATAAAAAAAGTTTTGTTTTTTTAAAAAGCTTGCGGGAGACGAGAGGGCTTTCCGTGTTGCACGTGCAGATTGAACAGCACAGCGAGGAGTGCCAGTGAGCGTGTCCCCAATGACTGTGTCCCCAATGACTGTGTCCAAAGCAGTTTTATTTTCTGCATTATATAAAATAAACTAAGGGGGTGTCGGCAAAAAACGAACCTGAAGGAGAGACAGGCTTTTCACGTTGCTTGTTCTTCTTCAATCTGACCTGACGTGTCTCCACCCTCCTGTTGTCCCTGGCAATTTGCGCTGCCCCTTTCCTGCCCTACACAACACTGTCACTGTGGCAACTGAGAGAGAGAGAGAGAGAGAGAGAGAGAGAGAGAGAGAGAGGAGAGAGAGAGAGAGAGAGAGAGAGAGAGAGAGAGAGAGAGAGAAACTGAGAGAGAAGCAATGACAATGTAAAGGTAAAGGAGTCCCATAACCTATAAGGTCGTAGGGGAGCGAGGCGTCAGAGACCTCACTTCTCTAGGGCCAGCATATTGAGGGCGGCGCCCATCTCCTCTCCCTCGCTGCTTTACCTTCCCTGACCCTAGAGAGGGCAGGTACCCATTTACAGCTGGGTGAACTGGGGGAACTGTACTGAAGCCAGGGCGCGCAAACGGTCACCCATCCAACTGGTAACCACGCTGGACGCTGCTTAACTTGGCTGGGGGAAAGCGAGTGCTCCGACCACTGAGCTATCCCGTCCCCCTTTTTTAATGACAATGACAGTGACAAATTCTTTTATTTCGAGGATAATGAATAAGCATTCATGTGCTTTTTTACATCCAGTCCCCGCCTGTAGGAATACATCCTAATAATAAACCCAAGACTCATACTCACACAGTAGAAACAAAAGGGGAAAAGGTTAAAAACTTAAAAAACAAAGAAATAAAAGAAAAAGAAAAAAACTTTAAAAAGAAAAGAAATAAAAGAAACCCCAAAACACCCCCCCCCCCAACAAAAAAAAAACCAACACCCCCACATCAACAACAACAACCAAACAGCGAAAGAAAAAACAACAAAATCCCACCAAAACAAAAAAAAACAAGGTCAAAAAGAATTTTAAAAATTAAAAAAAGAAGTCAAACTTGACTTACTTGACTTACTTGCACATAACAATAAAATATTGAAATAGAACATTCATTAGAATTCAAGTACAGTCAATAAGCCCAATACAATATTGAAAATATAAAGTATGAATACGTCCTTCATCAGGATACACAAGAACTATAACTATAAGCAAAGCACTAAAAGAAGAGAGAGAGAGAGAGAGAGAGAGAGAGAGAGAGAGAGAGAGAGAGAGAGAGAGAGAGAGAGTGAGAGAGAGAGAGAGAGTGTGTGTGTGTGTGTGTGTGTTTCAGAGATACTACTAAATATAAAAAAAGGTAAAGGAGTCCCATAACCTATAAGGTCGTAGGGGAGCGAGGCGTCAGAGACCTCACTTCTCTAGGGCCAGCATATTGAGGGCGGTGCCCATCTCCTCTCCCTCGCTGCTCTGCCTTCCCTGACCCTAAAGAGGGCAGGTACCCATTTACAGCTGGGTGAACTGGGGGAACTGTACTGAAGCCAAGGCGCGCAAACGGTCACCCATCCAAGTGGTAACCACGCTCGATGCTGCTTAACTTGGCTGGGGGAAAGCGAGTGCTCCGACCACTGAGCTATCCCGTCCCCACTACTAACTATATAATTCTCAAAACAGTACACCATCACCATCAACACTCATTTTGATTATACTCATACAGAGAGAGAGAGAGAGAGAGAGAGAGAGAGAGAGAGAGAGAGAGAGAGACACACACACACACACACAGGGTGGAGGGGGGGGGGACGGATAGCCTAGTGGTTAGAACATTGCCCTGGCAATCTGACGACCCGGGTTCTTCCCGTTCAAGGGGATATTTCCCCCTGGAGTTAACATCAGTGCAGACTCCACTCTCCCCAAAAGTCCTTCGGATGAGACTATAAACCGAGGCCGTGTGAGAAAGCACGCAGAACACCTGCGCACATTAGACCCTGCTCCGCTTTTCGTAAGAGTAGGCCATTGTGTGCCGGTGGGAACAGATGACAAAATTTACAAAACTGCATACACACGGGACTGTATGTAAAAAAGCACATAAGTGCTTATTCCATTATCCTCGATGTAAAGGAATAAAATAAAATAATCATGTGTGTGTGTGTCAAGTCAAGTCAAATTTTTATTTCCAGATGGTATATTGAATAAGCAATGCATTTGCTTTTTTTTCATCAAGCCATCTAAGAACAAATTTCTTAGTGATAATACTGAAATACTACATTATTACAACATTTACCAATAAATTGAACCAGTTAAAAAAGGAAAACAGATAAAAGAATACATGGGAAAATACAAATTACAGACACATACATACACACGCACACTCATACACACCTTGCACCCATGCTGCACACACAGTCACTTAGGTTAAAAAAAATTGTTTTAAGAATTAAAAAAAATAAAAATCATAAAACGTCAAACAAATGACTTCACCTACTATATCATCCATTCTCTCACGTTCATACTTTAGATAATAAAAAGGTACAGGAACAAAACGTTAGAAAAATACTAGGCATTCATTGCGTCATTACTGACAATATTGCCTGCAATGACCTCCCTCCTCTCCTCCTCCACCCAGCAAACGTGTGCTCATAGCGCTCACACTCTTCAAGTAGCGCTTTTGGAATATAGTGTGTGTGTGTGTGTGTGTGTGTAGTTCAGTGTTCTGAGAACTCGCTTTCTCCCAGCTAATGTGTGTGTGTGTGTGTGTGTGTGTGTGATGGGGGGGGGGGGGGGGGGGCGGTAATTAGCATATCTCCCGTGCGGTCAGAGCAGGCGGGTTATTATTTCGAGACACACGTGCACATTGCCGCTGCTCCGTTTGGTTGGGTGGCAGTTGAACACCGTGCCTTGCATACACTTTGCCTTGGCGGGAAACTGGAGAATGTATGCAGCCGCTAACAGAGAGAGAGAGAGAGAGAGAGAGAGAGAGAGAGAGAATGATATATATATATATATATTTTTTTGCTGCCTCATCTTCTGTGAAGTCCCCAGTCCTGCTGTTCCCACCCGCTCATTCCAATCTCCCCGCCACAGCCATACCCAGATTCGTTATGTCTCATCCTCAGGGTCGGAAGTCCACAGGGAGCCCATCACTATCAGGCCGCCATGGGGCCACCAGCCTGAGGGGCCCTGCACTGCTGCTGGGTCACTTTGGTGGTTTTATTATTTTTATTTTATTCTCTTATATCGAGGATA
>CM054143.1:68499300-68501800 GCA_028751875.1 Rapana venosa
ATATAATAATAATAATAATAATAATAATAATAGTAATAATAATGATGATGATGATGATGATGATAATAAATGTGGCGTGTAATGTATACATGCACATGTGTGTTTTTGCGTGCGAGCGCGCGCGTGTGTGTCCTTATGTGTGTATGTGTGTGTGCGCGTGTTGTGCATAGGGTGTGATACATGTGTGTGTGTACAGCTAGCGCGCGGGTGTGTGTGTGTGTATGCCTGTGTATGTGTGTGTTGTGTGTGATGCCTGTGTATGTGTGTGTGTGTGTGTGTGTAAGTGTGTGTGTGTGTGTGTGTGTGTGTGTGTGTGTGTGTGTGTGTGTGTGTGTGTAGCGCGCGGATGAAGGCTATGTGTGCAGTGTTCCTGCACGCACATCAAGAAGCGAACTTGCTACAAACTGGAAACAGAGAGAGAGAGAGGAGAGAGAGAGAGAGAGAGAGAGCGAGAGAGAGAGGAGAGAGACAGAGACAGAGAGAGAGAGAGAGAGAGAGAATGACAATGACAAATTCTTTTATATTGCAGATAGAGATAATGTGTGTGTGTGTGAGTGTGTGTGTTGCGAGCGTGCGCGCGTGTGTATGTGCTTGTGTGTATGTGTGTGATGATAGAGAGAGAGAAACTGAGAGAGAGAAACTAGAATGAGAGAGTGACTGAGAAGAGAGAGGAGAGAGAGAAGAGAGAGAGAGAGAGAGAGAGAGAGTGTGTGTGAGTGACAATTTCTTTTATTTTGGGGATAAGAGATAATGGGGTGTGTGTGCGCGCGCGAACGTGCGTGCGTGCGTGGGGTATGTGCTTGTGTTTGTATGTGTGTGATGAGAGAGAGAGAAACTGAGAGGGGAGAAACAGAGAGAGAGAGAGAAACTGAGAGAGAGAGAGAAACGAGAGAGAGAGAGACTTTGAGAGAGAGAAACTTTATTTATTTATTTATTTTCATATCGAGGATAATGGAAAAAGCACTTATGTGCTTTTTCTTTCTAGTCCCCGTGAGTATGCGGTTTTGTAAATTCTGTCATCTGTTCCCACCAGCACACAATGGCCTACTCTTACGAAAAGCGGAACAGGATTTAACGTGTGCGTAAGATGTTCTGCGTGCGTTCGCACACGGGGCCTCGTTTATAGTCTCCTCCGAAAGAGAGAGAAGAAGAACTGAGAGAGAGAGAAACTGAGGGAGAGAGAAAAGGGAGAGAGAGAGAGACTGAGAGAGGGAGAAGAGAGAGAGAGAGAGAGAGAGAGAGAGAGAGAGAGAGGGGAGACAGACAGACAGACCGACAGACAGACAGACAGACAGACAGACAGACAGACAGACAGACAGACAGAGAGAAACTGAGAGAGAGAGAAACTGAGAGAGAGAGAGAGAAACTGAGAGAGAGAGAGAGAGAAATTCAGAGAGAGAGAGAGAGAGAGAACTGAGAGAGAGAGAGAAACTAGAGAGAGAGAAACTGAGAGAGAGAGAAACAGAGAGAGAGAGACAGAGAGAGAAACTAAGGGGAAAAGAGAGAGAAACTGAGAGAGGAAACTGAGAGAGAGAGAGAGAGAGAGAGAGAGAAACTGAGAGAGAGAAACTGAGAGAGAGACTGAGAGAGGAGAGAGAAAGAGAGAAACTGAGAGAGAGAGAAACTGAGAGAGAGAGAAACTGAGAGAGAGAGAGAAACGAGAGAGAGAGAAACTGAAGAGAGAGAGAGAGAAAAAGAGAGAGAGAGAAACTGAGAGAGAGAGAGAGAGAAACGGGGAGAGAGAAATGAGAGAGAGAGAAAACTGAGAGAGAGAGAGAGAAACCTGAGAGAGAGAGAGAAACTGAGAGAGAGAGAACCTGAAGAGAGAGAAACTGAGAGAGGGAGAGAGAAACTGAGAGAGAGAGAGAAACTGAGAGAGAGAAACAAGAGAGAAGAGAGAAGAGAGAGAGAGAGAGAGGGGAGAGAGAGAGAAGAGAGAGAGAGAGAAAAAACTGAGAGAGAGAGAGAAAATGAGGGAGAGAGAGAAACTGAGAGAGAGAGAGAGAGAGAGGGGAGAGAGAGAGAGAGAGAGAGAGAAACTGAGAGAGAGAGAGAAACTGAGAAGAGAGAGAGAGAGAGAGAGAGAGAGAGAAAAGAGAGAAAAAACTGAGAGAGAGAGAAACTGAGAGAGAGAGAAACTGAGAGAGAGAGAATGAATGAATGAATGAATGAATGAACGAATTTTTTATTTTGACAAAAGCTACAAGCCCATCAGTCAAAGGGGGTAATTGTAAGTAACATATTAACATAGGAATGAATATGAAAAGGACATGAGTAATAACCCAAAGTCCAGATAAATGCCAACCAATCTTTTCAGTTATTACGTATAGGATCCGTTTCATTCATAGTCTGCTTACGTTTATCTAGAGCCTGCGTTATATATATTGCTAAAGATTTAAGCTCGGACATATTATTTGAAGATAACACCTTTTGTACAAGATTGGTGGACCTGTTGGTTGGGTTTGTCAAAAAAGCAATTTTTTGGCGAATGTCATGATAA
>CM054143.1:68506800-68509300 GCA_028751875.1 Rapana venosa
ACTGAGAGAGAGAGAAACTGCGAGAAAGAGAGAGAGAGAAACTGTGTGTATGTGTGTGTGTGTGTGAGAGAGCGGGGGGGGGGGGGGGGGGGGAGGAGAGAGAGGAGAGAGAGAGAGAGAGAGAGAGAGAGAGAGAAACTGAGAGAGAGAGAGAAACTGAGAGAGAGAGAGAAACTGAGAGAGAGAGAGAGAGAAACTGAGAGAGAGAGAACTCAACTCAACTCAACTGGTTTATTCAGTATAGGCCATGGCCCCTTACTGAAGGGGGTACAATACACCAGTTTCAAAGCCACACAGTGGCCAGGTGTTCCAAAACTTCATCTGTAAACATGCCATTTTCAATATGTAGATCAACATAAAGCACAAGATATCTTGACAGTAAATGGTTCAAATAACCTGAAAAGGAAAATCTTCGTTGTTTGATTGTGTTCATTTCAGTTGTGTCATCTATCTATACACGTTATACAAACCAGCAGATAACAAAATATAATCATTACACTTTTACCTGTGACTGATACACACATAACCATGATCAAATCGAGCAAATTTACCAAAATAGAATACATACATTCAGACTTATACACACATTTATCATATATTTGCCATATTTCCACACTATGCACTCACTGTAATACTAAAACAATGAGAATCTTTACCTATGATATTTGGGACAATAGCTACGGTCAATTTATTGAAATCTCGTTTCTTCAATACATGCACATCTGAAAGCTCTAAAATCTGATCTGCAACTCTGTTTCAGACATAAGTATACCACTCTTAAGGTCAAAATGATTTTCTGGTAGTAAGCAAACACAAGCACATAATACGTCCTTTTCCAAACCTTAAATGACCTTTTGATAAAATGAACATACTAACATTACTTCAGTGATGTTTTATTCCTTTAATGTATTACAAAAGTTCCTTCTTGATCCAACAGTTTATCTTTCTGGACCTTTTCTCGTTTATAAAATTGAACAGCTAGCTGGCTTCTAATGCACTGTAATTGTAAGGAAAACAACGACAACAACATGTTCAACTATAAATTTCCAACAAAAGTTTCCATACAGTATCTGGTAGCCAACATCATAATGGAACAACACTTTTTTTGATCGTTTATCTCAGACACCAACCTGTTGACATTCCAATGCCGGCAGTAAGCACAATATGGATTTCATTTTGATTTGATTTCTCTCTCTCTCTCTCTCTCTCTCTCTCTCTCTCTCTCTCTCTCTCTCTCTCTCCACACACACACACACACACACACACACACACACACACGTGCGCACACACGCGCGCACACTCACACACATTAGCATTCCCCTATAGTTCTCTCAAATAGTAAGGCCCTAAGTTCTTTATAACTGTTTGGTGCTTAGGTAAAGGTAAAGGAGTCCCATAACCTATAAGGTCGTAGGGGAGCGAGGCGTCAGAGACCTCACTTCTCTAGGGCCAGCATATTGAGGGCGGCGCCCATCTCCTCTCTCTGGCTGCTTTACCTTCCCTGACCCTAAAGAGGGCAGGTACCCATTTACAGCTGGGTGAACTGGGGGAACTGTACTGAAGCCAAGGCGCGCAAACGGTCACCCATCCAACTGGTAACCACGCTCGACGCTGCTTAACTTGGCTGGGGGAAAGCGAGTGCTCCGACCACTGAAAGGTCATTTTATTGGCACACACACACACACGTGCGCGCGCACGCAAAACACCCACACATATCGCATGCTCACACGCAAACAAGCGCGCGCGCGCGCACATACACGCACACACATATGCATACACACACAAACATACACATATACATACACACACGCACGCATGCACTCACGCACATATACATGCACACACTCACACACACACACACCGAGGCCCCGTGTGCAAACGCACGCAGAACATCTTGCGCACACGTTAAAATCCTGTTCCGCTTTTCGTAACAGTAGGCCATTGTGTGCCGGTGGGAACAGATGACAATTTACAACACCGCATACACACGGGGACTGATTGTAATAAAGCACATAAGTGCTTATTCCATAATCCTCGATATAAAAGAATAAGATAAGACAGGCACACACATAATAACACAATTTCTCTGATATATTTACACACACAAGCGCACATACACTCACAAACGCCCACAATTATTTCACTCATATACTCACACTCACTCACTCACTCACTCATTCACACTCAACTCACACTCTCTCTCTCTCTCTCTCTCTCTCTCTCTCTCTCTCTCTCTCTCTCTCTCTCTCTCTCTCACACACACACGCACACACACGTGCGCGCGCGCGCTCGCGCGCGCACGCACGCACACACGCACGCACGCACGCACGCACGCACATACACACACTCATACATGCACACATGTCTAGACTATTGCAATTCTCTTTTGGCTGGTCTGCCAGCATCATCTATCCACTCCCTTCAACGTATACAAAACTCCGCAGCTCGACTAGTCCTCAGAAAGAAAAAATCTGAGCACATTACCCCTCTCTTGCCATCT
>CM054143.1:68519300-68555461 GCA_028751875.1 Rapana venosa
AGAGAAAAAAAACAGAGAGAGAAAAACCCAGAGAGAGAGGGGGGAATGAGAAGAGAAAAACAGAGAGAGAGAGGGGAAAAAATGAGAAAGAGAGGAGGGGAGAGAGAGAAAATGAGAGAGAGAGAGAGAAACAGAGGGAAAAACCCTGAGTTGAGGGGAGAGAGACTGAGAGAGAAAAAACCACAGAGAGGGGGAAACTTAGAGAGAAAAAAACTGAGAGAGAGACTGAGAGAGAAATGGGAGAGAGGGAGAAACTGAGGGGGAGAGACTGAGAGAGAGAAAAAACCAAAGAGAAAAAAAAAAGGAGGAGAGACGGGAGGGAGGGGAAAATGGCAATGAGGGGAATTTTTTTTTTCGAGGTACTGAAAAAACCCCCATGTGTTTTTTCACCCAAGTCCCCTGTAGGGTTCCCTTTTAAAAAAAAACCCCGGGGACTCTTACTCTCACCCCGTAGAAAAAAAGGGGGAAAATTTAAAAAACTTAAAAAAAAAAAAAATTTAAAAAAAAAGGAAAAAATTTTTAAAGAAAAGAAATAAAAGCCCCCCCCAAAAAACATCCAAACCGAAAAAAAAACAAAAAAACACAACAACAAAAAGGGCAAAAAAAGGGAAAGGAAAAAACAACAAAAACCCCCCAAGCCAATTTAAATAATTTATAAAAATGAACATCTTCACTTTGGAAAAATGGTACCCCTAGTTGTTAACGAAACCCTTTAAGATTTTTGGGAAAATAAAACATTCACTAAAACTCAGTACAGTCAAAACCCCAAAAAATAATATTAAAAACTAAAAAAGTATGATTATCCTTCATAAGGATACAAAAAACTATAACTATAAGCAAAACAATAAAAGGGAGGAGAGGGAAGGGGGAAAAGAAGAGAAAAGAGAGGGGAGAGAGGAGAGAGAGGTGTGGGGTTTTGTGTGTGTGTGTGTGGGCGTTTGTTGAGTGGGGTTTTGGGGTTGTTTTGGTGTGTGTGTGGGTGTGGGTTTGTTTTGTGTTTTGGGTTTTTCAGAAACTATTTAAATATATAATTCTCAAAACTTTACCATCCCCAAACCTCATTTTGTTTACTCATGCACACACACACACAAAACACACACGACCGCACCACCCACCCCCCAACACAGGGGGGAAAAGGGGGGGGGGGGGTACCCTTGTGGTCAGAACATTGCTTTTCCCAATTCAAAACCGGGGGTTTTTTCCGATTCCCGTTAAGGGGTTTTTTTCCCGGGAAATTTTCAATCAGTGCAGCCTCCCCTCCCCCCAAAAGTCTTTCCGATGAGACTAAAAACCGAGGCCCCGGTGGGCAAACCCCACCGAACTTTTTAAAAGCAAATTTAAAAACCCGGTTCCGTTTGGGGGTTTAAGAGTAGGCCATTTTTGGGGCCGGTGGGAAAAATGCCCAAAATTTTAAAAAAACTCCCTTACCACGGGGGACTGTTGTAGAAAAGCAATAAGTGCTTATTCCATTATCCTCGATGAAAACCCAAATAAATAAAATAATAGGGTTGTAAAGTCAAGTAAAAAGGTTTTTTTCCCAAGAGGGTTAAAATTGAAAAAAAAAACCCCCTTTGGGCTCTTTTTTACCCCAAGCCATCTTCTAAGAACAAATTTTTTAATGATAATACTGAGATTCAAAATTTTTGGGGCAATTTTCCCCTTAAAATTTAAAACCCAGAAAAAAGGAAAAAAAACCGATAAAAAAATTTCCCAGGGGAAAAATAAAAAATTCCCGGACAATACTTTACAAAAGCACACACAAAACAAAACCCCCCAAACTCTTTACCCACCTGCACACACACACACGGGGCATTTCACTTAGGAAAAAAAAAAAATTTTTTTAAAAATTTTTTTTTTAAAAATTCATAAAAAAATCAAAAAAAATGACTTCCCCTTTACTATATCATCCATTCTCTCTTTTAAATACTTTAGAAAAAAAAAAGGTAAAAGGAAACAAAACGTTAAAAAAAATTAAAGGAAATTCATTGGTCTTTTACTGAAAAATTTTCCCTTGCAATGACCCCCCTCCTCTCCTCCTCCACCCAGCAAAGTGTGCTCACACTTTTCCCCAAGTAGTTTTTGAATTTAATGTGTTGGTGTGGGTGTTGTGTGGGTTCAGTTTTTCTGAGAAACCCTTTCGCCCCCCTATTTGTGTGTGTGTGGGGAAATGGGGGGGGGGGGGGGGGGGGGGGGGGGGGGGGGTGGGGGGGTTAATTAGATATTCGTGGGGTCAGAGCGAGGCGGGTTATTATTTCAGACACACGGCACATTGCCGTGCTCTTTTGGGTTTTTGGGGGTGGGTTGAACCCCGGTTTGAAAAAACCTTTCCCTTGGCGGGAAAGGGAATGTATGAGCCGAAAAGAGAGAGAAGGAGGGGGAGAGAGAGAGAGAGGGGGGGGGGGGGGGGGGGGAGAGAGGGAGGAGAGGGGGGGGGGGAGAGAGAGAGAGGGGAATGTTTATATATAGTTTTTGGGGGGGGTGCCTATCTTTGGAAAGTCCCCTGTCCTGTGTTCCCGTCTATTCCAATCTCCCCCCAGCTGTCCTCTGAAAAATGTCTTAACTGTACACTCCTTCCCTTCCTCGCTCTACTGTGACCCCTTGTCCCCACGTATTAGTTCAACCGTCCATTTTGGGCCCACGGCTTTTTCTTTTTCGGGTCCATTCCCGGGTTTGGCTCCCTCTTCTTTTCCCCAGAAATGTTAAAATTTTTAAAATCCACCCCTCAAAAAAATTTTTATTTAAAACCCAAAGATTTCCCCCCGTTTCAATAGAGCTATCCCCCCCTCAAAACCCCATGTTATCACCTGCAAAAATATAGGCCCTAGTGAGTTGTGTGGTGCTTTTGAAAAACATTCGATATTGAAATTTTTTATAGATTTTGTCTGCGCCCCATATTTTTTGGGTAATATCTGTTTGTTTAAACTTGATTTTTATCATTTTTTGCATGCTGTGAAAGTTAGGTTGATGCATGCGCTTTGATTTTTTTTTTCAAGTTGCGCTTTTTGTTCCCATTTTTTTATTATTATTTTTACAACAAATCATCATAAGTAACACAATAATCATCATCAACCCACCATCATTTTCTATGGAATTTATACAGCGCTGAATCTTGTAAACAAAAACAAAGCACTTGCTTTCAAATATTTACCGTGGCTTTCCACAAATATCATGATGAACGATAACAAAGTTATGCAGACAGACGGGACGACAAAAGAAACACGACACCCAGACCAAAAAACACCCCAAAAACACAACACACAAACCACCCACACACACCCCAGGGCGCGTGCGCGAACACCTTAAGTGGAGGTGAAAGGATGAAGGGCTTATGACAAGTGGGACGGGTATGGGGGAAAGCTGGTAGGAAATAGTGTTGTTGGTCTAAAATTTGAAGGTATCAATAAAGGGTTTTTTGGGGAATTGAGAGAGGGAAGTTTTTCTTTTGTTTTTTCCCTTCTTCTTCCGCAATTCTTTTTTTGCATTTTCTTTTTCTATTTTTCTTCTTCTTTTTCGTTTCTTTTTCTTCTTTTTCTTTTTGCATTCTTCTTCTTTTTGCATTTTTTTTTTTTCTTTTTTCTTCTTCTTCTCCCCTTATATTTTTTAATCTATTTTAAAACGGAACTCAGTTGTTTAGTAATGGGTTCCCTTTTCCCAATAAATTTTTGCATGTGGTGTCCACAAGGTTCGTTTTCCACTCTTTTCTTTTACATTAATGTTTTTTTTTTAACCTAAAATGTTGTTTGTGATTTTTTTGGGTTACAAATCTCAAAACCTAGTCGATATTTGGAAATCAATCATTTTTAAACCTTATATGATTCGTCAAAATTTGGTGTGGCTTTTTTTAAAAAAAAACGAAGCTATGTAGTTTTTGCGCGTCAGAAAAAGGAAACCTTGGGGAAAAAATTTTAAAATAAAATAAAAAAACAAAAAAAATAAACAATTTTAAAAAGCAAATTTTTTTGGGATCATTCAAAAATCCCGGGGTTTTGTTCAAATTTCAAAATAACCTTTTGTTTACAATAAAAATTTTTTTTTATTAAAAATTTAAAAAAATTTTTTTGTTTTTAAATTTTCCAATTACTGCTCTGTTTTTTGGGGGGGGGGGCTATCTAATTAAATTTGAATTCAAAAAATTAAAAATTTTTATAAATTGCCCTTTTTTAAATTTTTTAAACTTTGGGATTTAACCCCGTTTCCTGCTTTTTTTTTCCCATCAAAGGTAGAGAGTTGCCCAAAAAAAAAGAAAAATTTTCTTTTTTAACAAAGAAGGGAAAGGGTTTTCCCCCCAAATTAGTTATTCAAACTTTTTTTTTTAAAACACAGGGTGGATGCCCCCCACCCCCTTTTTTTTAAACCAAGACTCAATTTAAACAAAAAAAAATTTTTTTATACTTTTGACTCTTTTGGTCCAAAAAGGGGGGGTGTGGGTTTAAATAATTGTGCCAAAATTTGGTTTTTTTTGTGATTTTGGGGGGGGGGGGGGGGGGGGGGGGGGGGGGTGGGCGGGGGGAAGATTTTTGGGGCGGAAGGTGGGTGGGGGGGGGGGGGGGGGGGTGGGGGGGGGGGGGGGGAAAAGGGGGGGGGGGGGGGGGGAAAGGGTTTCCCGGGGTTTTGGGGGTGAGGGGGGGGGGGGGGGGGGTGGGGTGGGGGGGGGGGGGGGGGGGGGGGGGGGGGGGGGGGGAGGGGCGAGTTCCTGGTGTACACGTGTGTGTGTGTGTGTGTGCGCGCAGGGGTGAGGGGGAGGAGGAAGGGATAGTATATGTACGCGCATGCGCATGTGTGTAGATCAGGAGTAACCATTGGCTGTACTTTGTGGGGGGGGGGGGGGGGGGGGAGGCGGTGAAGAGTGAGATGGGGTGAGTGTCTGAGTACGTGTGTATGCACATGCCGCGCATGAGTGGTGTGTGTGTGTGTGTGTGTGTGTGTGTGGTGTGCGTGCGTGCGTGCACGTGTAGGTGTGGTGTGTGTGTGTGTTGTGTGTTGTGTGTAACTTGGCGGATGTTATAATAATGTTGCATTCAGTTTAATGGGCTTCCCCCCCAAGTCTTTCTGAATTTGTTAATTTGTTCAAGGTAGAGTTTCCACCATTTTGTCTGTTGTTTATGTTTTCTTTTGGTTTTTGCTTTCTTTTGTTTTTAATTACTTCAAGTTTGTTTTTGTTTTGGGGCAGAATTGTAAAAAGGCCTTTATTGTGCCTAACTCTTTACCCATTAAAGATTCAATCAATCAATCTTCTTCTTCTTCTTCTCTTCTCCTTCTTCTTCTTTCTTCTCCTTCTTTCTTCTTCTTCTTCTTCTTTTTCTTCTTCTTCTTCTTCTCCTCTCCCTCTCCTCTCATCCTCTCCTCCTCCTCTCCTTCTCCATTCTTCTTCGCAATTCTTTTCTCGCAATTCTTCCTCGCATTCTTCTTCTTCTTCGCAATTCTCTCTTCTTCTCCTCCTTCTTCTCCTTCTTCTTCTCCTCCTCTCTCCTCCTCCTTCTTCTCCACCTCCTCCCTCCTCTCCTCCTCCTCTCCTTCTCCTCCTCCTCCTCCTCTTCTCCTTCTCTTCTTCTCTCTTCCTCCTTCTTCTTCGTTCTTCTTCTTCTTCTTCTTCTTCTTCTTCGCAATTCTTCTTCTTCCTCCTCCTCCTCCTCCTCCTCCTTCTTCTTCTTCTTCGTCTTCTTCTTCTTTTCCTTCTGCTCTTATAGGGTCAGTGGCAGAGGGGACGACTGTCTCTGCCAGGGTCTGTTACCTGTCCATCAGCAGTCTCTTCTCTCGTAGCCCTGTGTACCTCCCTCCCTCCCTCACACTGTCCTTTCCTTCATCACCCCCCCCCCCCTTGTTCACCTCTGAAATTTCTCTGGCTTGCTCTTTATCTTTTCAAATCTCCCCCCCCCCCCCAACCACACACACACACTCCTTATTTCAATCCCCTAATTTTTCCCCATTCTCATTGTCTTTTATTTTTCTACCCCCCCCCCCCCCCCCCCCCCCCCCCCCTTCTCTCTGTCTATCGTTGTCTCTGTCTGCTCTCTGTATCTTTTCCTTGCCCCTCCCCTATCTCTGTTTCACTCAAAAGGGGGCCCTTGGCCTATAAATGAATAAACAATCCGAATCCGAATCTCTGTTTCCTCTGTCCGTCTGTCTGTTAAGTATTTGTCTTTGTCTCCGTCTATCTGTCTCTGTCTGTCTTTCTGTTTCACTCTGCCCGTCCGTCTGCCTGTCTCTGTCTCTGTCTTTGACTTTGTCTGTCTATCTGTCTGTCTATCTCTCCCTCTCTACTGTGTGAGAGTATAAGTACTGGGTTATTATTAAGATGTATCCCTACGGGCGGGGACTGGATGTAAAAAAGCACATGAGTGCTTATTCATTATCCTAGAAGTAAAAGAATTTGTCATTGTCATTGTCCCTCTCTTTCTCTCTTTCTCACTCTCAATCTCTCACACGCCAGTCGCGCGTGTACACGTGCATAATAATTATATGAAAAGACAAATATCCCTGAACTTCACCCTCTAGTCTAGGACAACACTGACCACAGTGTCCACTAACACAGGTGGCCTTTCCTCTGCTTCCACATGTCCCTGACCTTTTCTACCTGAGCTCTGCGTCTCCCTTGCCCCCCCCCCCCCCCTCCCCTCTCTCTCTGTCTCCATGTCTTTGTCTGTCTGTCTGTCTGTCTGTCTGTCTGTCTGTCTGATTTATGTAAAGATATGAATGAGATGAAACACAATGATCGCGAAATGGGTGCAGCGTGTGAAGAACGTGATGAGACTGAGATGTGTATTGACAACCTGGACAATTCTAGTGAAATTCAAGAGCGAGAATAATTATACCCTGAGAGGTGTTGCTGATATCATCCAACAAATCAGTAATAATGTGATGCAAGATCTGAAACCCTCTAATTCAGAAAGTCCAACAGCTGTGAAAAAAGGAAATCCTGACAGAGATGTCTCCTAACTGAAGAATTGCTTTGTGCACAACAACCCTGTCAGACCACAGACTGTATGACTGTAGTGTAATGTGTGTCTGCATGGGTGAGAGACTGAGAGAGAGACTGAGAGAGAGAGATGGAGAGAGAGAGAGAGAGAGAGAGAGAGAGAGAGAGGAGAGAGGAGAGAGAGAGGATTTAGGGGGAGAGAAACTGAGGAGATAGAGAGGAAAAACTGAGAGAAGAAAACTGAGAGAGGGAGGGGAAAAGAGAGAGAGAGAGAGAGAGGGGAGAGAGAGAGAGGATGAGAGAGGGGAGAGAGAGAGAGAGAGAGAGAGAGAGAAACTGAGAGAGGAGAGAAAATGAGAGAGAGGGATAACTGAGAGAGAGAGAATCTGAGAGAGAGAGGAGAGAGAGGGGAGAGAGTGAAAGAGAGGAGATGAGAAGAGAGAGAGAGAGGAGAGAGAGAGAGAGAAAATGAGGAGGGGAGAGAAACTGAGAGACGTCAGGTTGAAAACCTCTTTTTTTTTGCATTGAAGCGGGAAAGTTCTTAGTCGAAAACTTGCATAATTTAGTCGGTGCCATTTGTTTAGTGACTATTCGAAGATACTTTTTTAGCTTGAAAAAGCCACTTAAACGAAAAAAACCAGCAGTATTTATCTTTACTTTCCATGTCCGAGTGCCAATTTTGTTTAAATGAACAAATGGTCTGTCTTTCAATTCAGAAATAAACCCATGCTCGTACTACTTCCTCAGACAACCACACGATTCCAAAACCATGTTCTGATAAAAACTTTTAACTTGATATGGGCCCCAAATTTTTCTTACCAGCTCCACTTGTATAACCATCATGTCATAAGACTGCTACATAAACATGACCTGGAAGTTTCAGTAGTTTTAGCCAGTACTTAATACCCGACGTTCTGATGTTTAAGGTATCTTCCGTTTCTCATATAGTTCAGTATTTGACGAAGGATTGGGACATTTAAGAAACGTTTGAAGCATATGTATGTATTTTTTCTATTTGTGGATTAACAGTAAGTCCCCATATTTCAGATGCATATGTAAGTAAAGGTTCTATTCGAACATCAAACAATTTCCAAAATAAAGACAATCTACTGAAATTTAGCTTTCGTACGTTTTTAAGATTTCGATTACACCTTTTTTCCCTTTCTGCAAACATTCACCCATGCAACATTCAAACTTAGCTTCCCTTGAAAAAGTCATCCCTAGGTACTTATAGAATTCCGACTTTCACTTCGCATTTCCATCCCAAAACCCTTTTTTTAAACACTGGATTAAAGTCCACCATTCTAAAAAATCATGATGTTCGTTTTTTCCATATTGACTGATAAATCTAGGCGATCTGCCTCTTCCTTTAATATATCTAGCTGGTTTTGTAAACCTAGTACCGTGTCAGACAAGAGAATCATATCATCGGCAAATAGTAGTACAAGACCTCCATGGCTCCTGGGATAACCTGAATACCATAGTTTCCTTTTTTGTTTTGTTTACTAGGTCAACGGCTAATTCGTTACTTAAAAAAAAAAAAGAAAACAATGGTGGGCTTAAAAGGGGAGAGAAAATGAGAGGAGGGGAGAGAGGAGAGAGAGAGGAGAGAGAGAGAGAGAGAGAGAGGAGAGAGAGAGGAGAGGAGAGAGAGAGATGAGAAAACTGAGGAGAGAGAAAACTGAGAGAGAGAGAGAGAATGAGAGAGAGGAGAGAGAGAGAGAGAGATGAGAGAGAGAGAGAGAGAGAGAGATGAGAGAGAGAGAAGATGAGAGAGAGAGAGAAATGAGAGAGAGGGGGGAGAGAAATGAGAGAGAGAGAAACTGAGAGAGAGATGAGAGAGAGAGAGAGAGAGAGAGATGAGAGGGGAGAGAGAGGAGAAGGATGAGGAGAGAGGAGAGAGGAGAGAGAGAGGACGAGAAACTGAGAGAGAGAAACTGGAAGAGGAGAAGAGAGAGAGAGAGAGAGAAATGAGAGAGAGAAAGGGGAGAGAACTGAGAGAGAGAGAGAGAAACTGAGAGAGGAGAGAGAGGAGAGAGAGAGAGAGAGAGAGAGAAACTGAGAGAGAGAAACGAGAGAGAGAGAGAGACTGGAGAGAGAGGATTGAGAGAGAGAGGAAGAGAGAGAGAAAGAGAGAGAGAGAGAACTGAGAGAGAGACTGAGAGAGAGAGAGAAACTGAGAGAGAGAAACTGAGAGAGGAGAAACTGAGGAGCAGAGAGAAACTGAGAGAGAGAAACTGAGAGAGAGAGACTGAGAGAGAGAGGAAATGAGAGAGAGACTGAGATAGAAACTGAGAGAGGAACTGAGAAGAGACTGAGAGAGAGAAATGGAGCAATGACAATGAAAGGTGGTAATATTGTACCCGATGTATTTGTTTGCTATTTTACTTTTTCTCTCATTTTTTGTAATCCAAATTTTAATTAGTGAGTACAAATGTTGCGCGTGTTTGTACGTGTGTATGTGTTTGAATGTGTGTGTTTGTGTTTGTTTGTTGCTGCGAGTGCACGCGCGTTTGTTGTGTGTTGCGTGTTCGCGCGTGTATGTGTGTACAAGTTATGCAGTGTATTTTTCTTGTTTGGTGGGGAGGGGGGATCCATTTTTGTTGTTGATGAGGTTTTTTTGTGGTTTTTGTTTTTGCGCGCGCGCGTGTGTGTGTGTGTGTGTGTGTGTGTGTGTTTTTTTCTTTCTTTCTTTTTTTTTATCTGTTTCTATTTTTCTTTTGGAGTTAGTTTTATCATTATTGGTAACGGTAATAATGTAGTTTATTATTATTGGTTACGGTATAATGTAGTTTATTATTATTGGTTACGGTAATAATGTAGTTTATTATTATTGGTTACGGTAATAATGTAGTTTATTATTATTGGTTACGGTAATAATGTAGTTTATTATTATTGGTTACGGTATAATGTAGTTTATTATTATTGGTTACGGTAATAATGTAGTTTATTATTATTGGGTACGGTAATAATGTAGTTTATTATTATTGGGTACGGTAATAATGTAGTTTATTATTATTGGTTACGGTATAATGTAGTTTATTATTATTGGTTACGGTAATAATGTAGTTTATTATTATTGGGTACGGTAATAATGTAGTTTATTATTATTGGTTACGGTAATAATGTAGTTTATTATTATTGGTTACGGTAATAATGTAGTTTATTATTATTGGTTACGGTAATAATGTAGTTTATTATTATTGGTTACGGTAATAATGTAGTTTATTATTATTGGTTACGGTAATAATGTAGTTTATTATTATTGGTTACGGTAATAATGTAGTTTATTATTATTGGTTACGGTAATAATGTAGTTTATTATTATTGGTTACGGTAATAATGTAGTTTATTATTATTGGTTACGGTAATAATGTAGTTTATTATTATTGGTTACGGTAATAATGTAGTTTATTATTATTGGTTACGGTAATAATGTAGTTTATTATTATTGGTTACGGTAATAATGTAGTTTATTATTATTGGTTACGGTAATAATGTAGTTTATTATTATTGGTTACGGTAATAATGTAGTTTATTATTATTGGTTATGGTAATAATGTAGTTTATTATTATTGGTTACGGTAATAATGTAGTTAGATAACATTGATCAAGTTTTTTTTTGTTCCTGGATAGATGGCTTGATGAAAAAAAGCAAATGCATTGCTTATTCAATGTACCATCTGGAAATAAAAATTTGACTTGACTTCACACACATGCACACACACACACACACACACACACACACACACACACAACCACACACACACACACACACACACACACACAAGGGGGACGGGATAGCTGGTGGTTAGAATGATGCGCATTGTGCTCGTGATCGCTTGTGATCTGCTGACCTGGGTTCCAATCTCCTTCAAGTGGATTTTTCCTCTGGAGTTAACATCAGTGCCGACTCCATCCCCCCCCCCCCCCCCCCCCCAAAAAAAGCCTTTCCGATGAGACTATAAACCCAGGTCCCGTGTGCAAATGCACGCAGAACACTTTAATCATCCCATGAAGGGCAATTACTTTTCGGAAGAGTAGGCCATTGTGTGCCGGTGGGAACGGATGACAAAATTGACAAAACTGCATACACACAGGAGACAGGATGTAAAAAATAAAAAAGCACAAGAGTGCTTATTCCATTCTCCTGGAAATATTCTTACTCTGTGTGGAGGTGAGTGCAACTCAGTGTGGCAGATTGTTGTGGTCACAAGGAGGGACTGTTGCACGTGATTTGCGAGGTTGTCGTGTTCAGCAGAAATGTCCAGTTGGCTCAGGGGGTTTTTGTGTGTGTTTTTGTGTGTGTTTTGTGAAAAGACACTAAAGGTAGTTAAAAAAGGAAAGAAATAGAAAAAAGTTGAGAGAAGAGGGGGGAGGGGGGAGGGTGAAAGGAGCCCAGCCACAGCTTCAGGGGAAGGGCCAATGGAGGAAGGTGAGAGGTGGAAGGGAAGATGACCCCCCTTCTGGCAGCTTCCCCAGTGCAACAGGAGAAGACGGGAAATGAGAGAGAGACAAGAGAAAGAGGAGAGAGAGAGAACTGAGAAAGAGAAAAGAGAAAACAGAGAAGAGGGGGACAGAGAGAGGGGGAGAGAGAGAGGGGGGAGAGAGGAGAGAGAGGGAGAGAGAGAGAGAGATATGAGGAGAGAGAGGGACTGGAGAGGAAGGGGGAAAGAGAGAGAAGAGGGAGAGAAATGAGAGAGAGGGGACTGAGGGGAAAAAATGAGAGAAGAGGAAACGAGAGAGAGGACAAGAGAGAGGAGAGAAGAGGAGAAGAGAGAAGAAAGAGAACGAGGACAGAGAGAGGGGAAACAGAAAGAGGGGACAGGGGGACAGAGGGAAGGAGGAGGAGGGAGAGGAGAGAGAGAGAGCGAGAGGGGAGGAGAGACAGAGAGACAAGAGAAAAACAGAGGAGGGGGAGGGAGAGAGAGAAGAGGAGGGAAAAAGAGAGAGAGAAGAAAAGAGAGAGGGGGGAAGAGAGAGAGAGAGAGAGAGAGAGGGAGAGAGAGAGAGAGAGTGAAGAGGGGGAAGAGAGAGAGGGAGAGAGGGGGGGAGAGAGAGGGGAGAGAGGAGGGGAGACGAGAGAAGAGAGAAGGGAGAGACAAGAGAGAGAAAGCACAAGAGAGGGAGACTGAGGAGAGGGAGAGAGAGAGGGGGGGGGGAGAGAGGGGAGACAGAGAGAGAAAAAACAGACAAGAAAGGAGAGGGAGAGAGAAGGGAAGAGGGGGGGAGAGAGACAAGGAGATGAGAGAGAGAGAGGGGGGAGAGAGAGAGAAACAGAAGGAGGGAGAGACGAGAGAGGAGAGAGAGACGAGAAAAAAAAACAGAGGAGAGGGAAAGGAGAGAGAGAGGGAGAGAGAAGAGAGAGATTAAAAGAGAGAGAGGGAGGGGGAGAGAGGAGGGGAGAGAGAAGAGAGAGGGGAGGAGGAGGGGGAGAGGAGGAGAAGAGGGAGGGGGAGGGGAGAAGGGGAAAAAAGAGAGGGAGCAGGAAGAGAGAAGAGAGAGAGAGACAGAGAGAGAGAGACACAGAGAGAGGAGAAGAGAGAGAGAGGCTGAGAGAAGAGGGGGAGGAGGGAGAGAGAGAGAGAGAGGGAAAAGAGAGGGAAGGGAAGAGGACAGCAAAGGGAGGAGAGAGAGGGAGGAGAGAGGGGAGAGGAGGGAGAGAGAGGGGGAGAAAAATTAGGAGAAGAGAGCTGAGAGAGAGGGGAGAGAGGAAAAGAACAGAGAGAGAAAAGGGACAAGAAAGATGAGAGAGAGAGGGGGAGAGAGAGAAGGAGAGAGACAGAGAAGAAACAGAGAAAAGAGAAAACAGGACAGAGAAAGAGACAAAGAGGGACAGAGAGAGAAAGAGAGAGGGCGGAGGGGGGAACACAGGGAGAGGACGAGAGAGAAACTGAGAGAGAGAAGGAGGGGGGAATGAGAGAGAAAGAGAAATAAAGGAAGGAGAGAGAGAGAGGAGAGAGGGGGGGAAAGAGAGAGAGAGAAATGGATAAGAAAGAGAGAGAGAGAGCAGAGAGAAAAATGAGAGAGAGAGGTGATTGGGGAGAAAAAAGTGAGAGGGGGGGAAAGAGAGAGAGAGAGGAAACTGAAAAGGGGAAAAATGAGGAAGGAAATGAGAGAAAAAAATTTGAGAAGAGACTGAGAGAGAGATATGAGAAAGAGAGAGAGAGGGGGAAGAAGAGAGAGAGAGAGAGAGAGAGAGGGGACGGGAGAAAGAGGAAAAATGAGAGAGAGAGAGAGAGGAGGAAAAGGAGAGGAAAAAAAATGAGGAGAAAAGAGGGAGAGAAAAACTGAGAAGAGAGATAAAACTGAGGAGAGAAACAAGGGAGAGAGGAGGGGGAGAGTGAGAGAAGAGAGAGAGAGAGGGGAGAGAGGAGAGAGAAAACTGGAGGAAAAAGAAAAGAGAGAGAGAGAGAAGAGAAAGAGAGAGGAGGGGGAAGAAAAACGTGAGAGAAAAAAAAAACAGAGAGAGAGGTGAAGAGAAAATAGAGAGGAGAAACTGAGAGAGAGAAAGAAATGAGGGAAGAGACTGAGAGAGAGAAAATGGAGAGAAAAAAGAGAGAAGACAGAAACTGAGAGAGAGAAACAGAGAGAGAGAGAGAGAGAAGAGAAGAGAGAGAGAGAGAGGACTTAGAGAAATTGAGAGAGAGAGACAAGGGCACTGCCAAAGGTTGTTGATGGCCCATACAGCATGACGACACTGAAGCCCTCTAGACAACGGGGCGGTGAAGAGAAGAACTGGAAACCCAGTTCCTCAGTGACCCAGTCCTCATTTCACAATCACACGTGTAGACACCCAGGCAGTACTACAAACACGCATCCACGCATGCATACACACACCCATTGCACACACTACGCACAAACACACATATACGCACACACGCACACGCGCGGACACGCACACACACACACACACACACACGCGCCAAGCACGCACGCGCACGCACGCACACACACACACGCACGCACGCACGCACGCACGCGCACGCACGCACACACACTTCATGCATGTAGACTGAAACATATACTTAGGATCATATTGAAATATACACTTCCAAATTACATCATGCAACCGATTTCTTCGTTTTTCTTTTCTTTAACAGACTTTCACTGCATGTACTATAAATTTCACATGGACTCTAGTTTTCTTTTCCTGGCATTCAATGCTCGCGCTGTAAATTTCGCTACTGATGGAATCGTGTTTTCATCGTTCTGTGAAAGAAGAATTGCAACTTTGGTTTCATCAGCAACACCACAGAACGATTTCAGTAGGGTTCAGTGTTCTCGTGTATCGTTACAGGCAGTGCAATGAAACAAACAATGAATTTCATCTTCTGCATTTCCTTCACAAGATCGACAGCTTCAATCGGCATGATCGTTGAAGAACCACTGTTGACAAGGATTTCCACCACGTACTCTACGTGGAAATCTTGCCAGGCAATCTCTGTGCGATGAAGATAGCTGTTGAAAAGTAGGAACAGATATCAGGGAAAGATCTCAGGTACAAAATAAGTGCGTTTTGAGGCTGGGTTAAAAGTGCCAAATGTAGGCTTTTGGCGAAGTGAGAGAGGGAGGTCATTCCACGTGGATGGGCCAGAAACAGAGAAAGAGTGACAGCCAGCAGTGGTTTGTTTGAATCTGGGTGTTGGAAAACATGGCGTATCTGCGGCTGAACGAAGGGAATGGGATGGAGTGTACAGGTGAAGACAGTTACAGAGATAAGAGGGTGCAGATTTGTGGAGACATTTGAAACAGAGGGAATAAATCTTGTACTTTACTCCTTGTGAATCAGGCAGCCAGTGAAAAGATCACAAAAGAGGAGTGTTCAGATTTTTTCTTTCTTAGGACCAGTCGAGCTGCAGAGTTTTGTATGCGTTGAAGAAAGTGGATGGATGATGCTGGCAGACCAGCAACAAGAGAATGACAGTAGTCCAATGTGAAATAATGAGAGATGTGACAAGTTTGGAAGTTGCATCAGTGGACAGATACTTGCGAATCGCGCTTATGCGCCGTAATTGATAGTAGCAAGACTGACAGGTCTGGGTGATGAATTTTTTTTTCAAAGAGAGTGTGTTGTCAAGAACTACACCTAGATATTTCACAGAGCTGGACAAAGGAAGTGACGTCTTGCCGAATTCTGTGGAGTTTGTTGTGATGGAGGACAGTTTGTGTTGGGTCCCTAAGAGCATGGCTTCCCTTGTGGCTTCTTCCATTTGACGTCTGTTCACTGCAAGGGATATAATAATAATAATAATAATGTATGGAATTTATATAGCGCTGAATCTTGTAAAGCAACAAATCAAAGCGCTCAGATTTTATTTCATACCACTTTAAGTCATGGCAGATTTCTCTCCGTGAAATTCGGGCCCGCTCTCCCCGGGGAGAGCGGGAGAACGCGTCCCCCACTTTAGCGCTGCGCCACCCTTTCACCTTAGGTCTATGTTGAATAGGACTTCATCACAAATCCTGTAAGGGTTGCAGTTATGCTTTTTCAGCTGAAGTGCATGGCTTGTTGATTGCTAGTTTAGGATTTGTAGTTGTGGTAACTATGAATGCGATTTTTTTTCTTTCTTTCAGGATTGTGTTAATGCTAAGGAATGATTTGATACATGTGTTTGCCTTTCTGTGTTGCAAATGGCTTGATTTTGCAGGAAATATGTCATTGCTAATACCATCTGTTTATGATTATTGTTATTTATCGGTTTGTTAGAATACGTACTGGCTTTTTTGTGTTGGCTAATGGTACAGTGATTCAGGAGACTTTGAGATAAATACGGTAAGATGAGATGGCCAAATGGTTTTTTTTTATTTTGCTGGGGTGATATAGTGGCTGTCTCTTGTTGATGAGCGTTGGCTTTGTAGAGGCCTAATCTGTATTATAGAATAGTTGGCTAATCTTACAGTTTTCATCCAACTTTGTTTTTGGTTAGATTCTGCATGGGAGTTTGGTTCTCTTTCAGTAGAGAGAAGATTTTCGGCATGGGTCCGTTGGAAGTTAGTTTCCTTTGATTTGTGGCATGCAATGTGGACATTGCATCGTAAAAGCTAGGGGTGTTCTGTTATAGTGTGCACTTTTGCGCCTATCACCGTTGGGAAAACTCACCCCCCTATCCTTCCCTTCATCCCCCCCCCCCCCCCCCCCCCCCCCCCCCCCCCCCCCCCCCCCCACCCCCCCCCCCCCCCCCACCACCCCCCCCCCCACCCCCCCCCCCCCCCCCACCCCCCAACCCCCCCCCCCCCCCCACCCCCCCCCCCCCCCCCCCCCTCCTTCTAGAAAGAACTGTTCAACCTGTTAGACTCAGTTTACAGTGTGCTTGCCTTTCGCGAAAAAACAAACCTTCACACTGTTAGTATACCTGGTTTGTGGGCTGGTGAGACCTAGCATTTCATCTGGCCTGTGTTACTGTTACACCATTATCTCATGTTAAGTGTCAATCATGTACTACTGTGAGCTAGAAGACAAATGGGTAGGATGGTGTAGCTAAGTGTTCTCCATGTCGGCCTATTAGAGCTGGTGGACTCGCCTTAGTCAGTACATTTGGAGTCCTCTCTCTTCATAGGCCTGAGTTCTTGTGGTACGTTAGAGTGTACAGACGAACAGTGATGTGGTTAAAACACTTCAGGCTTACTCAGTTCCAGTCTTATTCAACAAGGTTGTGGTGGGGCCCCTTCTTTCTTGTTGTATAGCATCCCCATTTCCCCCTCTATTCCACCCCCCTTCTTCTCTATTAAACAGCTGATTTGGAATGCCAGAGACTTACATGGTTGATTTAAATTTGTCTTGTCAGCTGATTAGATGTGTTGGTTAGGATTTGTTCATCTCTGTTTCCACTATGTTTCATTGGTCAGTTGACTGCAACTGACCCAAACATACAACAGCTGTGTAATGGCATTTTAAAATAAAAGTCTTTCTCTTGCTGGCCTCATGTCTGAGCAAACCTTTCTTCTGTGGGCGGGAGTTAGGCTGTGTGCTTGACAGAATGACTTAGAAGGAATACTGCTGTTTTGATCTACTTGCTTGAGCTGTAAGTGAGAATTTCTCTTTTTGGATACTAAGTTGTTGCTTTAAAAGAGATGTATTAAGGAAAAGCTGATTTGATAAGTAATCTTATTGTGTCGAAGGCTACTAGCCGACTTGTGCCTATTTGATCGAAATTATTGTGACTAGTTAAGTGAAAGTTGTGTGTAAGTTTTGTGGGGCCCCTCTCCCATGACTATTGGCTAAAGTCTTGAGAATTTGACTTATTTGATTGTGGATCTTGGATTTATTTCATTCTTGGGATGTTATGAGAACAAATGGAATTTTTTGGAGTATATTAATTTTTTGATGTATTGATTATGTAGAGATGATAGTTTGAGAATTTTACACCATCAAAAATAATCAAGGATTTGCTAAACAGAGCTATTGGACTAGATGCTTGGGCAAGTTGAAATTGAGATAAGGAGTTGATGATAAAAGGAAAAGAGCTGGAAGACTTGTAGGTTAGACCCCTGAATGAGTATAGATCTAGGCCTACTGGCCCCTGCTTAGTGGTCTCTCTGTTTCATTTTAAACGAAGGCAGTCTTGATATGTAGGTGTGATTGTGTCTTATGGTTAGTATTGGTTGTCAAAGGGTTAATTCGTACGTGTTATGGTGACCATTCTGTTCTGCTCGCCTGCTCTCTCCTCTCTCTCTCCTCTCTCTATCTCTCTCTCTCTCGCTCCTCTCTCTCTCTATCTCTTCTCTGCTCTCTCTCTCTTCTCATCTATCTTCTCTATACTTTTGTAGGATACAATCATCCATGGGGGTATGATATAGGGGCCAATGCTTTGTGAATGATCTAGTAGAGACTAAGGTTCTGTGGACATTATTAGGATAATGTCATTTGAGCAGTATTGAGGAATGGATTTGCAGTTCACTTTTGTAGTTATACGCGTTTCTGATTTGCAAATTTATTACTCTCTACTTTGTCCCTAGGATTAACTTGGTTTTGGTATGAGTGTGAAAGTTTGGGTTTTTCTAACAATAGGCCTAGGATCGTCTATGTTGCATAATTTGACGCTTGTCTGTGCCTTTCATGAATTGGTATGTCTTGGATTTAGAGTTGTTCCTGAATTGTTTATTTGTCATTTCCTGTATCTCTTCCGTGTTAATTCAGTGTTGTGTTTATTTCATCGGTTCTTACTTTTTTGGGGATTATATCCTAGTTCTCGTTTCCTTCTGCTCCTATGTGTGTTGTTGGTAGATAAAAGTTAAAACGTGTTACCATAACCCCTGCGTGCGCCTCTCACATCATTCCTGTGAGTGTGGAGTGCCAGTGTCCTACATCCCCTTTCCACACGAACCTTTGTTCACCCTCCTAACATATCAAAACCGATTTTTCAAATTCAAAGTCATAAATGAAAGAAAGAGAATGGATGAACTCAAATGACAAGTTCAAAGAATGAGATAGCGATTCCGTCTCAGCCTGGGTAAAAACAAATCCAAACACTGAATTTTTCATATTTTTGATGCTTGTATGACGGAATGCTGACCTGTTGATGATTGTCTAAAAAGTGAGACATTGTATAAATGTTAAAGCAAATCGAGAAGTAATGATGCTGTTAGTGTAACAGAACATTAACTGCCCATTATCGTTTGGATTCTCATTCTTTTTTCTTCGGTGGACATAATCTTAAATCAAAGTGTGTCTTGCTTCATTTCCCATAAAGGACAGACTGAATAGCTCTTAGTTGTCTACATCCAGTTTTGAGAATTTCTGAAGGTTGTAACAGTTTTGATGTGCTAGTGTGTAAGTATTGTATTAAGGTGTTTATGTGTCGGTCTTTTTGGAAAAATCTGTTTCAGACCTATTTATATTTCTTCTGAGCATTGTTAATCAGGTGTTGAACTTCTCAGAATCATATTTCTGGCACAATAAATGTTGACGGTACTCATCATTCATATTTCTTTCATATGTATCAAGTGCTCCGAGGCTCATGAAATGGTACACCTAGAGCAAGTCTGCTCGCCCTTAGAGACTACAATTTGAAGATCTGTGAAACAGTGATCAGTGATAGCAGGTTTGAGTTAGCTTTTGTGTGTGTGTGTGTGTGTGTTGTGGTTGGTTGGTTGGGGGTGTGTGGTGAGTTTTGTGTGAGTGATGGTGTGTGTGTGTGTTGTGTGTGTAGTGAGTTGTAAAGTTGATGTTGTTGTTGTAGTGCTGTGTGCTGATGTTGTTGTTGTTGTTGTTTTAGATAAGTCTGGTACTTAGTGCTATCAGACGAGGAAGAAGGTGGACTTTTGTTTAGTGGTGGGAAGTTGAAGAAGAAAGCAGCGGAAGGGGGAGAGAAGGAGAAGGAAGAGGAAGAGTGGAGCGTGTTGGTTGGTTGTGTTGTGTTGATTGGAGCATGAGAATATGGACATAATAATAGATAATTTAAAGAAAGTTATCATCAACTATGAGAAACTTAAACTTAACAAAGTTGTTGTGATGTAATTTGAAAAATAACAGAGAAAAAATATGTCACTACAAAATGTACAGGGGAAGAAGTCAGAATTGGGGCAAGGCTGATAGGATTTGAATGTTCTAAGACATTTGTCCAGAGGATGCTTTGAACTCGCGGTCAAAAAGGGTGTTTGACAAACCGATGGCATGGGCACGGCACTTGTAGGATTGGGCATTGGAAATTAGGATCTTCTGCAATGTACATGAGGTTTGGAACATGGGTGTGATAATGCATACGTTTCTTTCTGAAGTCTAGTGCATTAACTCTTGTTGTGGTTGTTGGTGACGAAATGGTATAGTTTGAGAGGATTTAATGTCACCAGAAAACTATGGGATTAGTAGTCAAGCTTTATAAAGCCGGTTATGGATTGGAACAGTTCTTCACTTTCAACGACGTTTGTTATAAATAAACGGTTATCTCTATGAGATAAGGGAAACATGCAGTTCTATCGATTCCATATTGTCTTGCCCTTTTTTGCCGCTCTGTAGCCAATCGTTTTGAAAAAATTTCAAACGTTGGAGAATGCACCAAAAAAAGAAAAGGATTTTCTTAATGTTAGGGAGGTGGTATGTCGTTTTTGATTTCAAAAAATTTGGAGATTTCTGGAATTTTTGGGGATTTTTGATAGATACGTTAAGTAGATTTGAGTTCACAAAGTTAATAAAGGAAGAGGGAAAATGGAAAATGACGGAGATAGTTAAGAGATCAAGATACGATATAGTTCAGATGAAAATAGTGAATGATGTTTACAGTAGACGACTTCATGTGGTGTGTGTGTGTGTGTGATGTGTGGTGTGTGTGTGGTTATGTGATGTGTGTGGCGCGCGGCGTTTCGTACTGGCGAGGTGACGCGTTTTGTTGTTGCTTCGATTTATTGTTTTATAAACAACAACACACCCCAACAACACAGAGTAGTCAACAACAAAAAAAAACAAAAAACCACACACAACAACACACAAACCACAAACACAACAAACAAACAAACACAATAAACACAACAAACGAATAAACACACGAACACAAGAAGGGGGCGGGAAAAAGTGTTTTGTATTTGGAATTAGAGATGGCATGCGTATGTGATATATTTGAATGTCACTGACGGGGTTTCATTCTGTTTAATACTTCAATAAGTGGATTTTTTTGAGATTGATAACAATTTAGACTCATATCCCCCCCCCCCCTCCCCCCCCCCCCTCAACACCCCCCCCCCCACCCCCCCACCACCCTCCCACCCCTCTCCCCCTTTTCCCCCCCCCCCCCAAAAAAAAAAGTCCTTCAGATGAGAATATAATAAAACGATGGGCCGGTGTTTGAACGAAGGAGAACATCTTGGCGCAAGTTCGTTAACACGTTTGCTTTTCGGAAGAGTTAGTAGGCTATTGTGTGGGGGGACGGATGACAAAATTGACAAACTGCTAAACGGTGAAGTAGTAACCCCCCCCCCCCCCCCCCCCACCCCCCCCACCACCCCCCCCCCCCCACTACCCCCCCCCCCCACCCCCCCCCCCCCCCCCCAAACCCCCCCCCTCCCCACCTCCCCCACCCCCCCCCCCCCCCCCCCCCCCCCCCCCCCCCCCACCCCCCCCCCCCCCCCCCCCCCCCACCCCCCCCCCCCACCCCCCCCCCCACCCCCCCCCCCTCCCCCCCCCCCCCCCCCCCCCACCCCCCCCCCCCCAACCCCCACCAACCCCCCCCCCAACCCCACCCCCCCCGACCCCCCCACCCCCCCCCCACCCCAACCCCCACCCCCCCCCCCAAACCACCCCCCCCACCCCCCCCCCCACCCCACCCCCCACCCCCCCCCCCCCCCCCCCCCAACCACCCACACACCCCCCACTCCCACCCCACCCTCCCCACCCCCTCCTCCCCATCACATAAGTGTGATTCCATTAAGCCTGAAAGATATTCACTCATCATCATAATATACATATTTATGAGCTCGAGTATCTGTGGTCTTTCTGTATGTCCTGTCTTGTCAGTCTGTCTGTCTCTCCAATTCTCTTCAATTCTCACTTCTATGTCTTAGTCTCTGTCTTTCCTATCTTTCTTCAGTGATGATGTGATTCGTTGTGATTATTGACAGTATTTTTTTTTTTTTCGTTATTGTCAGTTTGTTTTTTTACTAACATAATAGCCAATTTTATCTTTTCTTCACTCACAGCACGCACACATCACACGCACAAAACACACACAAACAACCACAAAAACACACAAACACAACACATCAATAATTCTCAACTCTCTTATTTTTTCTTCCTATTTCTCCTTCATATTTCTAAATGCTTGATGTTATTTTTTTTATGATTAAGTGATTTTTTCCCTTATTGTAAAGAGTTGTTTGGTATTGGGTTATTTCTTTTTCATGAATTCATTTTGTGTACGAGTATCATTCGAAAACAATTTTGATGGTTGATCTGTGTGTCTTGAGATTTATTATTTAGTATTATCCTTAAAAAAATCAAACCACACACACACAAACACACACACACAATCTCTCTATTCTCTCTCTCCTCTCTCTTCTCTTCTCCTCTATCTTCTCTCCCTGACTTATTAGATTTGGGTTCTTTTACCCTTTCTCTGTTTACTTTGTTTTATTGTGTGAGTACCTGTATTGTGTTAATTTCTTTTCATGAATTATACTGCTTGAGTATAATCAAAAAATAAGGGTTGCGGTGATCGAGTTGTTTTGAGAATTATAGTATTTGTGTTATCTGAAACACACCAACAAAACACACACACAACACAACTAAAACACACACACAAAAATTCTCTTCACTCTTTCTCCAACTTCCTCTCCCTCCAACCTTTCTTCTCTCTCCCCAATCTTCTCTCTCTCTCTATCTCATCATCTTTCTCTCTTCCTTTTTCTAACTTTGACTTATGTTGTGGGTTTTGTTTTTTTTTCTTTCTTTTCTATGTTTTTGTTGGTGGAGAGTATGGGGTTACTTGATTTTATTTGATTATCATGACATATAAATTTTGTAGGATAATAACTAAGGTTGAATTTGAAGGTGATCGTGTTTTTGTGTTTTTTTGTTTTGTATGCTTTGAGATTATATATTTAGTATAGTTTTAAAATTTTTTGGTTTGTTTCATGTTTTTATTGTGGTGGATGTATGGGGTTTTTTAAAATTTATTTTCATTATCTTTGACATATTAATTTGAAAGAGTATAATCAAAAATGAGTGTTGATGGATGATAATGTTTGGGGATTTATCTATTGATTTTATTTTGATACACACAACACATGCTCTATTAGTCTTCTTACTTTATACTCGTCTGTTATAGTATAGTATATCTCATGAAGGATTCAATTTTTATAATTTAATACGTAATTGGACTTGCTCTGTATTAATTTTTAATGAGTGCCATTTCAAATCTTATAATTATGTTGTAAAGTATGTGTAACATTTGCAATGTGTAGATGTTTATCTTTATGATTTATTAAAGTTTGGTTGTGTTATTTTTATTGGCTTTGTTGTTGTATGTTCTTTATGTTGTTGTTTGTCTGTTTTTCTCTTTATTATCATCTTTTGTTGTTTGTATTTTCCTTCTTTTTTCTGTTTGTTTGTTTGTTTTGGTTAGGGTTTTTTGGGGGGTGGGGGTAGGGGTTGGGTATTATAGGATATTCTTTTAATTTTTGCTTTGTGGGGTGAGGGGGGGCGGGGGTTTTTGGGGGGGAGAGTTTTGAAAAGGGTTTATTTCCCTTGTTTTTATTGCGAGACTGTATAACGTAAAGGGTTATATTATTAAGATGTATCAAAGGGGGTGGATTTGGATGTAAAAAGCAATGTTGAGCTATTCATTATCCTCGAAATAAAGAAATTTGTCATTGACATTGTCTTTCTTTGCTCATCTTCTCTTTTTTCTCTTTCTCTCTCTTCTTCATATTCCTTCCGCTTCTCTCTCTATTCCCTCTCCGCCCTCGCTCTTCTTCTCTTTTCTCTCCGTTCTCTTTTCTTTCTCCTCTCCGCCTTCTTCTTCTTCTTCTCTCTCTCTCTCCTCACGCCCTCTCACTCTCCTCCACTTTTAATCCTCTCTCTTCTCTTCTTTTTTCTTGTCTTTCTCTTTTCCTTCTCTCTTTCTCTCTCCTGTTCTCTCTTCTTTCTCTTCTCTCTATATCTCCTCTTCTTCTCTCTCTACTCTTCTTCTTTCCTCTCTCTACTTCTCTCCCCTCTCTCCCTCTCGCCCTCTCTTTCTCTCAAATCTTTCTCTTCTCGCCCTCTCTTCTCTCTCTCTCTTCTTCTCTCTTTCTCTCAGGACTCTCTCTCTCTCTTTTCTTCTCTGCCTCTCTTCTTCTTCTCTCTTTCTCTCTCCCTCTCGCCCTCTCTCTCTCTCTCTCTTCTCTCCCTCTCCGCTCTCTTTCTTTCTCTCTCCCTCCTTTCTCCCTCCTCGCCCTCTCTCTCTCTCTCGCTCTCTCTCTCTCCTCTCTCTCCGCTTCACTTCTCTCTATTTCTCTCTCTTTTTCTCTCTCTTCTATCTACTCTCTTCCCTTGCCTCTCTCTCTCTCTCCACTCTCTCCCCTCTCTCTCCTTCGTACCTACTCTTCTCTCTCTCTCTCATCTCTCTCTTCTCCGTATTCTCTCTTCTCCCTCTCACTCTCTCTCTCTCTTTCCTCTCGCTTTCTCTCTCTCTCTCCTCTCTCTCTCTCTCTCTTCTCTCTCTTCTTCTCTCTTCTCTCTCTGCACTTCGCTCTCTATCTCTCTCTCTTCCTCTCTCCTCTCTATCTCTCTCTCTCTCTCTCTCCCTGCGCCTCTTCTCTCTCTTCTCTTCTCTCTTTAACTTCTCTCTATCTTCTTACTCTAATTTTCTTGCATTTGCATGCTGCCTCTATATTCTATCATATGACTTGATTATCATCGTGTGTCAGGTTCATGTTGGTGTACATCATTGGAGAATGATTAATTATAGTTGATGAACGTTATTCTTTTGGGTGGGGTGGCATGTTGGTTGGGAGGGGGGAGGGGGGGATGGGGGGGGGGACGGGGGGGGGGATGGAGGGGGGATTGAGGGGGGCTGACACTTGTGCTGGCTGGGTTTCTTGGCGGAAGGTCAGGCCGAGAATGGTGGAGGTTGTTTGAGGGTGTCAAGTTGCTGTGTGGTTTGGTGTTGTTGGTGTTGTCTGTTGTTGTTGTCGTTGTTGTTTGTGTTGTTTGTTGTTTGTTGTTGTTGTTGTTGTTTGTTGTTGTTGTGTTGTTGTTGTTGTCCGTCTGTTGTTGTTTGGTGGTTCGGTGGTGGTGTATGTAGTTGTTGTGTCTGTTTGTTGGTTGTTGTTGTTGATGTTGTTGTTGTTGTTGTCGTCAGTTGTTGTTTGGTGCGTGTGGTGGCTGGTGTTGTTGTTGTTGTCGTTCTGTTGTTTGCTGTTGTTGTTGTTGTTGTTGTTGTTGTTGTCGTTGTTGTAGTTTGGTCGGTTTGGTGGTGGATGTTTGTTGTTGTTTGTCGTCTGTTGTTTCGCTGTTGGTGTTGTTGTTCTGTTGTTGTTGTCGTATGTTGTTGTTTGGAGGTTGTGGTGGTGGTGTTTGTTGTTGTGTCGTTGGTGTGGGCATGTTGTTGTTGTCTGACTGTTGTTTGTTGTTTGTTTTTGGTGTTGTGTTTGTCTGCTGCTGCTGATGCTGCTGTTGTTGTTGTTTGATTGTTGATTGTTTTTGTTGTTGTCTGTTGTTTTTTGTTTTGTGTTGTGTCTGTTGTTGTAGTTTGTTGTCGTCTGCTGTTGTTGTTGTTGTCTGGAGGTGTTTTCCTGAGGTGAGGGGTTGTTCGCAGTGAGGCAGGTGGGCATAAGGGGTGAGGGTGTCTGACCCACTGCTTGGGCAGCACGGCAGTTCAGTTTTGTTTGTGGGTTGGTTGGCGCTGAGGAGAGAGATGGGAGTGTGTGTGAGTGGTGAGTGATTGATGGAGTGCGGTGTGTGTGTGTGTGTGTGTGTGCGTGCGTGCGTGTGGTATTTTTGTTGTGTGCGTGCGTGCGTTGTATTTTTATTGGCCGTGCGTACGTGCGTGCGAGTCTCTGTCGTTCTGTTCTGCCTATTGTCTGTATCTTTGTCACTTCTTTCTCCATCTGTTGTTGTGTCTGTCTGTTGTTGTCTGGTCTGTCTGTCTGTCTGTCTGTCTCTCTCTCTCTTCTCTCTATCCTCTCTTACGCTTCCTCTCTTTCTCTCTGTTTTTCCTGTCCGTTTTTTTGTATTCTACCACTGTCTATCTATTTGTTTCAGTACTACATGTTGTCGTTTGCTGTATTTCTGGAGTCGTCGTCAAACACTATTATCTTTCTTTCTTCTCTCTTCTTCTTTTCTCTCTCTTTTCTCCTCTTCTTTCTCCTCTTCCCCTCTCTCTCCCTCCCTTCTCATATCTCCATCAAATATTTTCTCTCGCCTTCCTCGCTATATATCCCTACTTGTCCATAACCTCTTCACTCCTATCCCACTATCTTCCTTCTCTAGTCACCTCTCCTTCATCTCTCCTTCTCTCTTTTCCCCCTCTTCTCTATCTCTCCTCTATCTTATGCCACCTCTTCTCCCTCTCCCCTTTCGCCCATTCTCCCTTTCTCTCCCTCCTCTCTCCCCCATCTCAACATCTCTCTCTCTCCTCTGCTGTCTCCCCTCTCTATCCCTCCCTATTCCCGCACTTCACCCTTTCTCTTCTCCACCATATCTCATCCCTAATCAATATCTCTCTTTCTCTCTTTCCCCTCTATCTCCTCTCCCTCCTATCTTCTTTTCTCTTCTCTTTTCTCCTCTTTCTCCTTCTCTCTTCCGTTCCCCACTCCTCCCCCTTCCTCTTCCTCTCTCTCTCCCTTCTCTCACTCCTTACCCTCACACGCTCCCTCTATCACTCTTTCTCTGCACCATTGGTTCTCTCTCTCCTCTCCTCTCTCTCCTTCTTCACTCTTCCTCTCTTCACTGCTTCTCTCCTCCCTCTTTTCTCTCTTCATCTGCTCCTCTTCCCCGCTTCTCTCTTCCTCTTCTCCTTTACTCCCTCATCTTCCCTCTTTCTCTATCTCCTCCCTCTGTCTTCTCTCCTCCCATCCCAACACAAACTCTCTTCCATTACTACAGCTTAATAGAAATCGGCAAACAATCAGTCTCTATCACTGTGTGTGAGTACGAGGTGTTGTTATCGACACACACTCTATTCAAAAATTTATACCCAGACTGTCAGTCGTGTCTATATCAGTTTTTTTTAATAAACCGGGGGCGTATTGAGCAATCGAAAGTACTGTCACCGATGAACATCAAATGACACTTCTCTCATTCTTTAACTCTGGACTATCGCAATTCTCTTTAGTTGGTCTGCCCGCGAATTTCATTCCTTAACGTTTAAAAACTCCGCAGCTCGACTAGCGAGAAAGGAAAAAAAATCTCGGTGACATACCCTAATCTTGCGATCTCACAAGGCGCCGTACTGAGAGTAAATTTAGATCAGTACCTCTGTCCAAATTGTCTAACCAATGCCCCTCTACCTCTGTGAATAGTCGTAACTGTAACTCTTCAATTCCCTCGCTCTGCTGAGATTACTTGTGCTACGAATACTAGTTTCAACCAATCCACGTTGGGCCGTCGCTCTTTCTCTATTTGGTTCACTCGTGGAAATGAGCTCCACTCTCTCTTCGCCAGGCTAGTATGGAAACTTTATATCCAGTCAAGACATATTTATTTCAATAGCTTTTCCCCCTCATGTTTATATCAGAACTACCACCCTTCCTACCATGTCTATACTGCTAATTATATGAATCTTCTCTCTTTCTCCCTCTCTCTTTCTCTCTTCTCTTCTCTCTCTCTCGCTTCTTCTTCTCTCTCTCTCTCCTCTCTCTCTGTGTGTGTGTTGAGTTTATTTTGTGGGTGTGTGTGTGTGTGTGCTTTTATTAAAAAACAACATTTGTATTGCATTTTATTTCATAGATTATGTGTCTGAGCTATCATGTTTGTAAATCTGTTTGAACTATTGATTATTTAATCTTGATTGAATGACTTGAGTAAGATTAGCGGTGGACATGCATGGTTTGATTTGTTTTGCAAGATATTTCGATATTATACGTTCCATTTATTATTTATTATTATTTTTATTATTACTGATTTTGAGCTGATGATATTATTATTATTATTAGTGACGTCAGAAGGTGAGGAGGGCGGCAGGATGTCGGGAAGCCCGCTGAAGTCGTTAGTATGCTGCCGTGTTACTGTAACATTTGGGCAAGTTTTAAATTCAGTTCCGCTTTTCGGAATAGTAGGCCATTGTGTGCGGTGGGAACAGATGACACAACTTTACATATCCGCATACACACGGGGAACTGGATGTAAAAAAAAACCACATCACAAAATGTCGAAATAATTATTATTATCCTCAAAAAAAATATTTGCTTTTGATGGGAATCCTCTGTTGTCAGTCTGTCTGTCTGTCTGTCTGTTGTCTCTCTGTCTCTCTGTTTCTTGTACTGTCTCTATCTCTATCCTCTCTCTCTTTCTCTCTTCTCTCTTTCTCTCTCTCTCTCTTTACTCTCTCTCCCTTGAAACATCGCAAGCATCCCCCCCCCTTACTGCTTGTTTGTCTTTTGATAAAATCCATGTCCATTTCCAACAAAGGTAGTACATTGTCTCGAAGTAAAATAAATTTATATAATAAAGGTTTAATATTATAAACTTAATCAAGAATTAGTCTCACCGTCCTTTTCCCCACTTTCTTTGTAGTAATGTGTTCCTTTCAGTCTACAACTTCGGTGTTCATCTTTTCACTGCATATTTGCTTCTTTTATATGAATTGTTAAAGAGCTTTTTTAACAACGATAGCCCTTCTGCAATGGATAGAGGACATTGCTGTACTGCGTAGACCCTTTTCATTACGCTGCACTTCTCTTCGCAGCCCCCATCAGCCAAATCATTAGATAATTATTCCTATATGAGAAGGAATCCAGCAACAAGGAAACATGAATTCTCTTAAACATAGTTGATTTATGAATGTATTTGTGATGCTCTAATATTGGTTTGTAGTTTTATTTAACACTTATAGACTGTAATGCATGTGTTTAGTGTGCCTTTGCGACTATAAGTTGGAACTTAACCCCTTTCTTCCTACCCCCCCCCCCCCCCCCCCACCCCCCTCCCCCCACCCCCACTCACCCCCCCCCACCTTCCACCCCCCCCCACACCCCCCCCCCCTCTTATAGAAGACTGTTCAATGTTTAGACTCAAGTTACAGTGTGCTGTTTGACAACAAACCTTAATGTTTGTATACATGGTTGGGCTTGGGAGACATAGATTTATAGGCTGTGTTATGTTACACTTCTCTCATGTTAAGTGCGTATGCCATGTCCTGTGTGTGGGGGTTGGGTGTGATGGTGTAGCGAAGTGTACTCCAATGTAGGACCCTATTAGAGCTCGGTAGCTCAGCCGTTGTAGCTAACATTGGAGTCCTCTCTATTCATGGCCTGAACTGAGTCTTTGTGGTAGTCTAGAGTGTCAGTCAACTGTGATGTGGTAAACATTCAGGAGTTGATACAGCCTAGTCTTATTCACAGGCCTTGTGGTGGGGCTCTTTCTTGTGTCTATAGCATTCCTCTTCACTCTCTATTTACCACCCCACCCCCCCCCCCCCACCCCCCCCCCCCCCCACCCCCTAACTCTATTAACCAGCAGATTCTGTAATCGCAGAGTACTACATTGGATGATTTACTATTTGGTTGTCAGCTGATTTGTTCGCTGTGTCAGGTTAGGACTTTGTGTGTCTCAGTTTCCAAACTGTTTCACTTGTTCAGTTGGTCCTGCAACTGAACACAAATAACAGGGGCTGTACATGGCATTTTTATAGTTTTTCTTTGTGGCTGTCTGAGGCAACTTTCTTTCAGGAGTTAGGTGTGTTGGATTGACAGAAGACTTAGAAGGAAACCAGCAGTTTTGTTTTGCTTGAGCGTTAGTGAGCAATTTTTCCTTTTTGAATATAAGTTGTTGCATAAAAAGAGATATATTAAGGGAGGAAAAAAGTGATTATGATAGTAAATTTATTGTGTGTAGGGCTACTAGCCGAATCTTTGTATTGATCGCATATCTGTGACTAGTTCAGTGAAAGGTGTGTAGTTGCTTCTACACATGATATAGTGGCATAAAGTCATGACGACTTTTACTTTTTAATTGTGTGATCTTGGATTTTATTTCTAATGTGTTTCATGTGAGAAATGGAATTTTAAGAGTAAATATTATTGATGTATTGGATTATGTAGAGATGAAGTTTGTGAATTACACATCAAAATAACAGGTATGTAACAGAGTATTGGGATAGATGCTATGGCAAGTTGAATTGATATGAAGAGTTGATGCTAACAGAAAGTGCTGAAGACTTGAGGTTAGACCTGAATGAAGTATAGAATAGGCCTAACTAGGCACCTGTGGTAATTGTCATTTTATGTAGGAAGTCTGATATGTAGGTGAGTCTGGTGTCTTATTGTTTTGTTTTTGTGTCAAAAGTGTGTTAAATTTGCTATGTGGTTTTGAGACCATTCTAGATTGTGCCTGCTCTCTCTCTCTCTCTCTCTTCTCTCTCTCTCTCTCTCTCTCTTCTCTCTCCTCTCTCTCTCTCTCGCCCTCTCTTCTCTCTCTCTCTCTCTCTCTCTCTCTCCTCTTTCTCTTTTCTCTATGGCTACAATATTCCATGGGTTTGATAGGGCCATTGTTGTTGAATGATCTTAGTAGAGACTAAGTTCTGTGGACTTTTAGGTACTGTCAGTTTGAGAGTAGTGGAGAAAAGGATTTTTTCAGTATTTTTGTAGTCTTCGGTTGTCTGATTTGCACTGTTATACTCTCTATTGTGTTTACTAGGATTATTGGTTTTTTTTGGTATGGAGTGATGAATGGATTCTGTCTTTACTTACACTTCGGCTAGACGACATTGTTGCTATTTGCTTTTGTGTGCTTTCATGTCCCTGGTTAATATGGATTGAGTAGTTCCTGAATTCTTTCTTTGTTTCAGATGTGTGTTGTTGGTAGATAAAAATAAAAAAGTGATACCATAACACCTGATTGGGCCTCACCTCTATTCCTGTCGAGTGTGGAGTGTCCAGATTTCCTAACACCTTTCCCACGAACTTTGTTCACCCTCCACACTTTTGGCGGTCGCGACAGGATAGAGGTTAGCTTTTTAGTTACCATAACACCACACAGCTCAGCGTCTACATCGGCGTACGAGGCGATCGAGATGGTGATTACCGTCCTGACTGCAGCCTTTTTGCGTGAACTGACAGACCTCGTTCGTGGAGGACTTCTCCAGCGAAGTGGATCGAGTTCCTGGCGGCCTTTTCCTATGGGAGACGAGATGGCTGCTTTCTACATCTTCAGCCATCTGAAGGGTGTGGCTCGAGGAACGTAAGGTGCACACGATTGAGATACAACACCCAGGACAGGTTCTATCCAACATCTCAGGCGGCCGTGTTTGTTGACAGGCGACGGATCACACCTCTCCTCGTCTGCCTTACAGACGGGACCAGCTGCAGACGAGTCAGTCCTGGGACTACTTCATGTGTGTTAAAGGTGCTGGAAAGGATCATCACATGAGAGAGGAAGATGCCCATGCTGATTAACTGTTGAGGACAGGTTCGTCGTGGGATCTTTTTCAACCCAGATATGGAAAGGTGATACGCATTTGGGTAGGGAGGAAGAAAAGGCCCCTTAGCCACCTTCTGCAGGCCAGGCGATGAAGCACTCCAGGTTGGTTGAAGTGAAGAGAAGAACAGAAGAGAATGTGACTGGGACAAAGTAAACTGAAATGGCTCTTGAGCAGCTAGCGCAAGTCTCAGTGTTAGACGATAAGATTAATTCACTGAAGGAGTCTGTTCAGTCTATGTTAGATGTTGTAGGTGAAAAGTTTCCATGTAGGAAACCAGGAGGAAACGGAATAAGAGAACAAAGGAAAGCGTAACAAGGACACAAACTGTAAAAAGTCTCGTTTCCGAGAGAGATTCGAACCCCAGGGTGTTTGCTTTGAAGGGTCTTCAAAGCGTGAATGGGTACCGTGTCTTCTTGATAAGGACAGGGGAAGGATCCTATGCTTGCTTAGCCTAGCATGGAGGATGAGTCACGGAGGGTGAATAGGTGCTGCTGCCTATTCTCCCAAACAGGATATTTCTGGTTCTTCTTCATCCAAGCGAAGGCAGTAGTGGAACAGCTGAAGAAAAAAAATTGTCCGAAGCTGTGACTGAAAGATCTTTGAATGATGTGGCTATGGCAATTTGCAAGCTATGGCATGTATAAACCAGAAAGACAAGGACCCTAGGCTATCCACGGGCCCTCTAGTACGGGTTTATTTAGAAAATTAAGGTTCTGACACGAGCGAAAGTGGTTGAGGATCGAGTCATTCACTGCCAGAGATATAGGTCTATGTTGAATAGGACTTCATCACAAATCCTGTAAGGGTTGCAGTTATGCTTTTTCAGCTGAAGTGCATGGCTTGTTGATTGCTAGTTTAGGATTTGTAGTTGTGGTAACTATGAATGCGATTTTTTTTCTTTCTTTCAGGATTGTGTTAATGCTAAGGAATGATTTGATACATGTGTTTGCCTTTCTGTGTTGCAAATGGCTTGATTTTGCAGGAAATATGTCATTGCTAATACCATCTGTTTATGATTATTGTTATTTATCGGTTTGTTAGAATACGTACTGGCTTTTTTGTGTTGGCTAATGGTACAGTGATTCAGGAGACTTTGAGATAAATACGGTAAGATGAGATGGCCAAATGGTTTTTTTTTATTTTGCTGGGGTGATATAGTGGCTGTCTCTTGTTGATGAGCGTTGGCTTTGTAGAGGCCTAATCTGTATTATAGAATAGTTGGCTAATCTTACAGTTTTCATCCAACTTTGTTTTTGGTTAGATTCTGCATGGGAGTTTGGTTCTCTTTCAGTAGAGAGAAGATTTTCGGCATGGGTCCGTTGGAAGTTAGTTTCCTTTGATTTGTGGCATGCAATGTGGACATTGCATCGTAAAAGCTAGGGGTGTTCTGTTATAGTGTGCACTTTTGCGCCTATCACCGTTGGGAAAACTCACCCCCCTATCCTTCCCTTCATCCCCCCCCCCCCCCCCCCCCCCCCCCCCCCCCCCCCCCCCCCCCACCCCCCCCCCCCCCCCCACCACCCCCCCCCCCACCCCCCCCCCCCCCCCCACCCCCCAACCCCCCCCCCCCCCCCACCCCCCCCCCCCCCCCCCCCCTCCTTCTAGAAAGAACTGTTCAACCTGTTAGACTCAGTTTACAGTGTGCTTGCCTTTCGCGAAAAAACAAACCTTCACACTGTTAGTATACCTGGTTTGTGGGCTGGTGAGACCTAGCATTTCATCTGGCCTGTGTTACTGTTACACCATTATCTCATGTTAAGTGTCAATCATGTACTACTGTGAGCTAGAAGACAAATGGGTAGGATGGTGTAGCTAAGTGTTCTCCATGTCGGCCTATTAGAGCTGGTGGACTCGCCTTAGTCAGTACATTTGGAGTCCTCTCTCTTCATAGGCCTGAGTTCTTGTGGTACGTTAGAGTGTACAGACGAACAGTGATGTGGTTAAAACACTTCAGGCTTACTCAGTTCCAGTCTTATTCAACAAGGTTGTGGTGGGGCCCCTTCTTTCTTGTTGTATAGCATCCCCATTTCCCCCTCTATTCCACCCCCCTTCTTCTCTATTAAACAGCTGATTTGGAATGCCAGAGACTTACATGGTTGATTTAAATTTGTCTTGTCAGCTGATTAGATGTGTTGGTTAGGATTTGTTCATCTCTGTTTCCACTATGTTTCATTGGTCAGTTGACTGCAACTGACCCAAACATACAACAGCTGTGTAATGGCATTTTAAAATAAAAGTCTTTCTCTTGCTGGCCTCATGTCTGAGCAAACCTTTCTTCTGTGGGCGGGAGTTAGGCTGTGTGCTTGACAGAATGACTTAGAAGGAATACTGCTGTTTTGATCTACTTGCTTGAGCTGTAAGTGAGAATTTCTCTTTTTGGATACTAAGTTGTTGCTTTAAAAGAGATGTATTAAGGAAAAGCTGATTTGATAAGTAATCTTATTGTGTCGAAGGCTACTAGCCGACTTGTGCCTATTTGATCGAAATTATTGTGACTAGTTAAGTGAAAGTTGTGTGTAAGTTTTGTGGGGCCCCTCTCCCATGACTATTGGCTAAAGTCTTGAGAATTTGACTTATTTGATTGTGGATCTTGGATTTATTTCATTCTTGGGATGTTATGAGAACAAATGGAATTTTTTGGAGTATATTAATTTTTTGATGTATTGATTATGTAGAGATGATAGTTTGAGAATTTTACACCATCAAAAATAATCAAGGATTTGCTAAACAGAGCTATTGGACTAGATGCTTGGGCAAGTTGAAATTGAGATAAGGAGTTGATGATAAAAGGAAAAGAGCTGGAAGACTTGTAGGTTAGACCCCTGAATGAGTATAGATCTAGGCCTACTGGCCCCTGCTTAGTGGTCTCTCTGTTTCATTTTAAACGAAGGCAGTCTTGATATGTAGGTGTGATTGTGTCTTATGGTTAGTATTGGTTGTCAAAGGGTTAATTCGTACGTGTTATGGTGACCATTCTGTTCTGCTCGCCTGCTCTCTCCTCTCTCTCTCCTCTCTCTATCTCTCTCTCTCTCGCTCCTCTCTCTCTCTATCTCTTCTCTGCTCTCTCTCTCTTCTCATCTATCTTCTCTATACTTTTGTAGGATACAATCATCCATGGGGGTATGATATAGGGGCCAATGCTTTGTGAATGATCTAGTAGAGACTAAGGTTCTGTGGACATTATTAGGATAATGTCATTTGAGCAGTATTGAGGAATGGATTTGCAGTTCACTTTTGTAGTTATACGCGTTTCTGATTTGCAAATTTATTACTCTCTACTTTGTCCCTAGGATTAACTTGGTTTTGGTATGAGTGTGAAAGTTTGGGTTTTTCTAACAATAGGCCTAGGATCGTCTATGTTGCATAATTTGACGCTTGTCTGTGCCTTTCATGAATTGGTATGTCTTGGATTTAGAGTTGTTCCTGAATTGTTTATTTGTCATTTCCTGTATCTCTTCCGTGTTAATTCAGTGTTGTGTTTATTTCATCGGTTCTTACTTTTTTGGGGATTATATCCTAGTTCTCGTTTCCTTCTGCTCCTATGTGTGTTGTTTGGTAGATAAAAATAAAAAGTGTTACCATAACACCCCTGCGTGGCCTCACATCATTCCTGTGAGTGTGGAGTGCCAGTGTCCTAACATCCCCTTTCCCACGAACCTTTGTTCACCCTCCAACACATATAAAACCGATTTTTAATCCAAAGTAATAAATGAAAGAAAGAGAATGGATGATCTCAAATGAAAGTCAAAGCCATGAGAATAGCGATCAGTTCAGCTGTAAAAACAAATCCAACATGAATTTTCTATTTTTGATGCTGGTATGACGAATGCTGAACCTGCTTGATGATTGTCTAAAAGTGAGACATCTGTATAAATGTTAAGACAACGAGAGTAATTATGCTGTATGTGTAAAAGAACATTAACTGCCATTATGTTTGGATTCTCATTCTTTTTCATGGTGACATAATCTACATCAAAGTGTGCTTGCTTCATTTCCCAAACAGGACAGACTGAAATTGCTCTTTGTGAGTCTACATCAGATTTGAGAATTTCAGAAGGCTTGTAAAGATTTGATGTGTAGGTACTTATTGTCATTAAAGAGTTTATGTGTCGGCTCTTTTGGGAAAATCTGTTTCAGACCTCATTTATATTTCTTCTGAAGCAAAGTTATCAGGTGTTGAACTTCTCAGAATATATTTGGCACATACAAGTTGTCGGTACTCATCAAGTTCCTATTTCTTTATATGTATCAAGTGCCGAGGCATGAAATGGTACACCTAGAGCAAGTCTGCAGCCTTAGAGTCTAAACTTTGAAGCTTCTTTAATAAGTACTTAGGAGCGCTAAAAAAGACTTCTTGTCCATAGGATAATGTAGATCTAATTAGTGAGGTAAATAGATGTTTCAGATGTTTCATAGAAAAGCATTGACAAAACAAGCTGCTTTCAAATTTGATTCCGAGAGGGAAGAGCATAGTTGAATACATTGAACAGATAGGGATTCATACAAATGCTGTAAAAGAAAGACAACTCAAGGCATTATTTTTCAGGATAAGATTAAATGCATTCATGACAGAATTCAGCAAGGATGTTAAGTGTTGTTGTGGTGAATATATTTCAAATACCCATATCATACTTGAATGTAAGAAGTAAAAGCCCCATCTCCCTGCCTTTTCTGAGAATTCCATAGACGAAGTTTTGAATAATGTAAATCTAACGTTGGAGGTTGCTTAAGGTTTGTTGTTAAGTCCTATAGGGCATTTATTGTAGTTCTTGCAGTTCTTTTCGGATTTTTAAATGTATTATTTTATTTTTCCTTCATCTGGTAATGTTAAGAATACGCTTTCATTTGTGATCACACACACACACACACACACACACACATACACACGAGTCTCTCTCTCTCTCTCTCTCTCTCTCTCTCTCTCTCTCTCTCTCTCTCTCTCTCTCTCTCTCTCTCTAAGTCCTTCGGATGAGACTATAAACCGAGGCCCCGTGTTCGAACATCTTGCGCACACGTTACATCCTGTTCCGCTTTTCGGATGAGTAGGCCATTGTGTGCTGGTGGAAACAGATGACAAAAATTTCAAAACCGCATACACACGGGGACTAGATTAAAAAAGCACATAAGTGCTTATTCCATTATCCTCGATATAAAAGAATAAATAAAATAAAATAAATAAATAAAATATCCAG
>CM054143.1:68555961-68558461 GCA_028751875.1 Rapana venosa
GTTTTTTCTACAGTGTGACATTATTTTGGGGGCAGATTGTTTCTCTCTGGAGATATTCCTCAGGCCTGTATTGCATGTCATGACCTTGTTTGCTTTCTGCTTTTTTCCCCAAACGGGGTGCATTTTTAAAAAAACAAAAAAAAAACTATTGTTACTTTATTTATAACACTCTATACGCATGTGTGGTGTGGGTGTGTGTGGTGTGTGTGTGTGTGTGTGTGTGTGTGTGGTGTGTGTTGTGTGTTGTGTTGTTTTTAGTCTGTTTCACTTAAAGTGATATTAGACAAAGGAGGTGGGGAAGGGGGCATGATGAGATGAGGGCTTTAAAAAAAGAGATGCATGTTGGTATTTATGAAATTTAAAAAAGATGATTCCAAACCTTATAAACAATATAATGCTGCAAAAAACATGGCAAAGAAAGGAAAATAACAAAAAACACAGAAAAATTTAAAAAAACTACTCTAAACTTGGAAAATGAAAACTACCAACTACGTTGTAAAAGCTGCCACGAATAAGCAAAATGATATCGCCAGTAAAGGTGTTAAATTCCACGGTCGTACTTTACAAAAAAGAGAATACTGGAGATGGAAATCAGAGACAATGCTTCTCACACACTAACTTTGGATTGGGAAAACTTCGTGCAGAGACTTATTTTGAAATGTTGGTAGGAACTTTTTTAAACCTGGACACTGATTATCAAACATGAACATTGGACAGTTTTTCACCGCATATGCATTGTATATTTTGACAAATCTTGTTCGAAAGGCTTTTAATTTCAGTCTGTGGATTAAAAAAACCTTTTTTCTGTACAGGATTTTCAAAAGCCGTACTGAGTACAAAGAATGTTGTAAATCTCCAGAACAGAACAAGTATGCTGGGGATAGCCAGCCTCTTGCTGTTTCTGTTTGACATGTTTCCAGCAAACATTTGGAAGCAAAGCATAACCTTGATGAAGAGAAAGAGGAATATCTAAAAGAGATGAGCAGTGTGTGTGTGTGTGTTGGGGTGTTGTGTGTAGTGTGGGGTGGGGAGTGGTGGTGTGTGGTGTGTTGAATGAGTGAGGTGAGGTGAATGATTGAAAAGGTGAGTAGTGTGTGAGTTGGGTCTTTCGGGAAATTTTAAAGTCTGTTCACTCAAGGTGATATTTGACCAAAGATAAAGTGTTACAATTATAGAGAAACGTGTTGTGTTGGTGTGTGTGTGTTTTTGTGGCGGGCGTGCGTGTGTGTGCGTGTTGTGTGTGTGTGTGTTGTTTAAACCCATTATGTCATGCACAGATAAGAAAAATACAGAAAATTATGGGAGGGACGGGGGGTGAGGGGGGGGGGGGGGGGGGGAAAGGATTGCAGCTTAAATGCAGCAAAAACAATGACAAAGTTTGCCAACAGGCTTCTAACAAACAATAACTATCTCCAACTAACCACATTATCGGCCAATAATTTTTCAAAGACATATTTTGAAATCTTTTTACAACGAAACCAGAAAAATAGGTCGAAAATTCAAAAATGAAAAATGAAAACTTAGGTGAAAAGGGCCCAAACCACACAGACAAGTTATCTGTTTACAAAATGTAGCCCAAAAGGGCACCCAAATCTGAACCTTTAGATCATTTTTCCCACCAGTCTGGTGTGTGGTGTGTTGGTGTGTGTGGTGTGTGGGGTGGGGGGGGTTTTTGGGTGGGGGTTGGTGTGTTTTGGGGAATCTGGTTAAAAGAGGATTTTTCCTCTGGAGTTAACATCAGGGGCTGCCCCCCACCCCCCTAAAAAAATTTCGGAAAAACCCTAAAAGGGCCGAGGTCCCCCGTGTGCCCCAAAGGGACCCCGAAAAAAAACGTTTTCCCCTTTTTTGGGGAAAAGTAGGGCCCTTGTGTGCGGGTGGGAACGGATGAAAAATTTACACAACTCGTGCACAAAGGGGACGGAAAAAAAGAAAAAACACATTAGTGTTTTTTTCGATTATCCCCGAAATAAAACAATTAATAATAATTTAAGATGGATAAAAAGGGCGTGGGTGCATCATGCGCAATTTTTTTTGTTGGGGTGTGTTGGGCCTTGTGTGTGTGTGCGCGCGGGGTGGTGAAAAAGTGGGAAGAATACATGTTTGCGTACACTAGCGCGCAAATGTGTGTGGGGGGGTTTTGGGGTGTGTGGGGTGTTTGGTGTTGTGAGGTGCAAAAGGGGCGCGGGGATAAGGGTATGTTTTGCAGTGGTTTTTTGCACGCACATCAAGAAGCGAATTTGCTACAAAAAATGGGAAAAAAAGAGAGAGAGAGAGAAAAGGGGGAGAGAGAAGAGAGAGAGAGAGAGAGAAAGAGAATGGGAAATTTTTTTTATTTTTTCAGAAAAAAAGATAATGTTTGTGTGCGCGCGTGTGTATGGCTTGTTTTTTTTACGGGGTGGTGGGGGAGAAAAGAGAGAAACTGAGAGAGAGACTAGATAGAGAAAAACTGAAAAGAGAGGAAAAGAGAGAGAGAAACTGAGAGAGAAAAATGAGATAGGGG
>CM054143.1:68563461-68578461 GCA_028751875.1 Rapana venosa
TAGTCACACCTTAGATACCCTAGTCCACACCTTAGATACCCTAGTCCACACCTTAGATACCCTAGTCCACACCTTAGATACCCTAGTCCACACCTTAGATACCCTAGTCCACACCTTAGATACCCTAGTCCACACCTTAGATACCCTAGTCCACACCTTAGATACCCTAGTCCACACCTTAGATACCCTAGTCCACACCTTAGATACCCTAGTCCACACCTTAGATACACGTCTACTGGCTTCTGATGAAGGAAAACTCTCCCTTCTTAGGCTTCTTGACTTGTCTGCAGCCTCTGACACTATTGACCACTCAGTTCTCATCTTTCACCTCAACACTATTGACCACTCAGTTCTCATCTCTCACCTCAACACTATTGACCACTCAGTTCTCATCTCCCACCTCAACACTATTGACCACTCAATTCTCATCTTTCACCTCAACACTATTGACCACTCAGTTCTCATCTCTCGCCTTCAAAATACGTTTGGTATTGCTGGCACAGCCCTCACCTGGTTCAGTTCATACCTCACAAACCGCTTCCAGACAGTCATTGTGAGCAACATGCAATCCATGCCTTTCAAACTCGTATGTACCTAGATTCAACCAATCCTCCGTTGGCCGTCACTCTTTCTCTATTTCTGGTCCATCAATCTGGAATGACCTCCCTCTCTCCCTTGTGAAAAGCTTACTTAGGACTCGTTTAAATCCAGCCTCAAGACATACTTATTTCAAAGCTAAGACTCTTTCCTTCTGTTTCATCTCATATCTGTCCTGCCTTCAACAGCCAACATTCCCATCACCCAAGTGTGTGTGTGTGTGTGTGTGTGTGTGTGTGTGTGTGTGTAGTGGGGGAGGAGGGGGGGGGGGCACACGCGCCAGGTGCGTGTGCTGTGTGCATTTGAATTTCTTAAAATGGGTTAATCAGTGTTGGTTGCATGTGTAGGAGTGGGTTGAATGGAAGTGCTTTGATTTATTTTTGCAAGATAAAGCGCTAAATAAATTCCAAGTATTATTATTATGTGGAGTCCCACAGGGATCAGTTCTGGGCCCTGTTTTCATCACTTTCTACACTGCTCCACTTTCAAATATAATAAACCGCTATCAAATTGATCATCATTTTTATGCTGATGATACTCAGCTTCAATGCAGTGAAACTTTTGAAAACCTGCCTTCCCTCCTGACAAAGTGTCCCACTGCCTCCAAGACTTTAAAAACTGGATGATACGGAACCAGCTACAGTTAAATGCGGATAAAACTGAAGCCATGCTTATTGCGACCAAACATTAACTTTCCTCCATCTCAAAAACTTCAATAGAATTTGGCAATACATCAGTCCCTCTGTCCAGCTCTGTGAAATATCTAGGTGTTGTTATCGACAACACACTCTCAATACAAAAATGTATCACCCAGACCTGCCAGTCCTGTTATTATCAATTACGTCGCATAAGTGCGATTCGCAAGTATCTGTCCACTGATACAACACCCAAGCTTGTCACATCTCTTATTGTCTCACAATTGGACTACTGTAATTCTCTTTTTGCTGGTCTGCCAGCATCATCCATCCACTTTCTTCAACGCATACAAAACTCTGCAGCTCAACTAGTCCTAAGAAAGAAAAAATTTGAACCATCACTCTTCTTTTGCAATCTCTTCACTGGCTGCCTGATTCACAAAGAGTAAAGTATAAGGTTTATACCCTCTGTTTCAAATGTCTCCACAAATCTGCACCCTCTTATCTCTGTAACTGTCTTCACCTGTACACTCCATCCCGTTCCCTTCGTTCAGCCGCAGATACTTTGTGCTTTCGAACACCCAGATTCAAACAAACCACTGTTGGCCGTTGCTCTTTCTCTGTTTCTGGTCCATCCACCTGGAATGACCTCCCTCTTCCTTTTCGCCAAAAGCCTTCATTTGATGCTTTCAAATCTAGTCTCAAAACGCACTTATTTTCTACTTGAGATCTTCCCCTGTTATCTGTTCCTACTTGTCAATAGCTGCCTTCACCTCCACCACCCCCACCTAAGTGTGTTGTGTATATAAATTTGATATTAATTTTGTTTATCTTGATATTTGTGGACGGTTGCATGCGTGTGAATGATTTGAATGCAAGCACTTTGATTTGTTTATTTTACAAGATTCAGCGCTATATAAATCCCATACATTATTATTATTATTATTATTATTATTAGAAACTGAGAGAGAGAAACCGAAAGAGAGAGAAACTTAGAGAGAGAGAGAAACTGAGAGACAGAAACTGAGAGAGAGAAACTGAGAAAGAAATTGAGAGAGAGAGAGAGAAACTGAGAGAGAAGAAAGAGAGAGACAGACATGAGAGAGAAGAAGACTGCGAGAGAGAGAAGAGAGAGAGAGCATAGAGAGAGAAACTGAGAGAGAAGAAGAGACAGAAACTGAGAGAGAGAGAAACTGAGAGAGAGAGACAGAAACTGAGAGAGAGAGACAAAACTGAGAGAGAAGGAGAAACTGAGAAAGAGAAAAACAGAGAGAGAAACTGAGAGAGAGAGAGGGAGAGAAGAGAAGAGAGAGAGAAGAGAGAGAGAGAGAGAGAGAGAGAGAGAGAGAGAGAGAGAGAGAGAGAGAGAAAACTGAGAGAGAGAGAGAGAAACTGAGAGAGAGAGAGAGAAGAATAGAGAGAGAGAGAGAGACTGAGAGAGAGAGATAGAAACTGAGAGAGAGAAACTGAGAGAGAGAACAAAAACCTGAGAGAGAAAGAAACTGAGAGAGAGAGAAACTGAGAGAAAGAGAGAACTCTGAACGTGTTTAATATGTACATTGGCCTTAGGCCACAATACAGGGAGTTTGGGGAAAGGAGGGGAATCAACATACTGGTATGTAAAGTACCATAGTATATGGAAGAAAAGAAGACAAACAAACCAACAACCGATTAAAGTGAATCATGACTACAGTGATCAAGTCTTGGACTATGAACTGGATAAACTGCTATTGGACTGCCTGAATATTGCTAACAGCATACATCAACATCGGTGTAAATCAAAATGTCATAGTTCAATTCAGGTTGATAGAAACCATCTTTGTAGAGACATATCTTATTGGACACAGGTATCAACGAAGTCGCATTATGACACAAGGATTTCTTCCTTCTCTCATGGAATGGACTATGTATCTGGATAGATATATGTGGATGAGGATGAGTTCACCTTTGCCCCTGATGGCAGCAGTGTGTGTTGCTCTGTGTTTGGCTGTTAGATGTGTGTGTGTGTGTGGTTTTATTTATTTTATTCTTTTATATCGAGGATAATGGAATAAGCACTTATGTGCTTTTTTACTTCCAGTCTCTGTGTGTATGTAGTTTTGTAAATTCTGTCCTCTGTTCCCCACCGGGTCACAATGGCCTACTCTTACGAAAGGCGGAACAGGATTTAACGTGTGCACAAGATGTTCTGCATGCGTTCGCACACGGGGCCTCGGTTTATAGTCTCATCCGAAGGACTTTTGGGGAGAGTGGAGTCAGCACTGATGTTAACTCCAGGGGAAAAATATCCCCTTGAACGGGAATCGAACCCGGGTCGTCAGATTGCGAGCGCAATGTTCTGACCACTAGGCTATCCGTCCCCTGTGTGTGTGTGTGTGTGTGTGTGTGTGTGTTTTCCTGCCAAGAAATGCGTACATCTTTACATTCCTGTTTTCACGCTGAATTGTATGGTCAGGACATTTCTCTTTGTTAGTACCTACTTCTTGACATAGTCCAATCTATAATGTTCATCTTCTGTTTAATTGTTCCAAATTTACACATCGACTTGTGAGTTGTCTTTATCTGACTGTGCTGGTCTTCGTGACCCACTTCACTCTGACCCTACTGCCCTTCAACAACTTGCACGTGATTCACGAACTTCAGGGGGACGGGATAGCCTGGTGGTTAGAACATTGCACTGGCAATCTGCCAACCCCTTCGATTCCCCGTTCAAGGGGATATTTCCCTCTGGAGTTAACATCAGTGCAGACTCCACTCTCCCCGAAAGTCCTTCGGTTGAGACTCTAAACCGAGGTCCCGTGTGCGAACGCATGCAGAACATCTTGCGCACACGTTAAATCCTGTTCCGCTTTTTCGTAAGAGTAGGCCATTGTGTGCTGGTGGGAACAGATGACAGAATTTACAAAAACCGCATACACACGGGGACTGGATGTAAAAAAGCACATGAGTGCTTATTCCATTATCCTCGATATAAAGGTATAAAATAAATTTATTAAAAAAATGATACTAGTCATCCATCAGAAGTGTGCTAAATTAATGGCAGATGAGAATGACCTCGCTGACCCACACACCTCTTAGGTCCTGATGGCACTAGTCATCCATCAGAAAGTGTATTGAGGGCTACCCTTTCCCATTGCCTTGTCTGTCTGTCTTGTCTGTCTGTCTGTCTGTCCTGTCTTGTCTGTCTGTCTGTCTTGTCTGTCTTGTCTGTCTTGTCTGTCTGTCTTGTCTGTCTGTCTGTCTGTCTGTCTTGTCTTCTGTCTGTCTTGTCTGTCTGTCTGTCTGTCTCCTGTCTGTCTGTCTGTCTGTCTGTCTGTCTTGTCTGTCTGTCTTGCCTGTCTGTCTGTCTGTCGTCTGTCTGTCTGTCTGTCTGTGTCTGTCTGTCTGTCTGTCTTGTCTGTCTGTCTGTCTGTCTGTCTTGTCTGTCTGTCTGTCTTGTCTGTCTGTCTGTCTTGTCTGTCTGTCTTGTCTGTCTGTTGTCTTTGTCTGTCTGTCTGTCTGTCTTGTCTGTCTGTTTGTCTGTCTGTCTTGTCTGCTGTCTTATCTGTCTGTCTTGTCTGTGTCTGTCTGTTGTCTGTCTGTCTGTGTCTGTATGTTTATGTCTGTCGTGTTTTACTTGAATCTGTCTTCTTGTCTGCTGCATGCTGCTGATCGAGCTGTACTGTCTTTTGTCAGTATAGTGTTTCTGTTTTGTTTAGTCTGTCTGTCTGTCTTACTTTGTCCTGTCTGTGTGATAAAACTGTCATCTGCCTGCCCGGTGTTGTTGTTTCTTGTGATTGTAAAGAATCTGAGTTACATTGTAACTAAAAAAAAAAATGTGGTTGTCCTGGCATGATGAAAGACTAAGCGCAGTGAAGACTGAGAGGGCTGGGTGATTTGTTATTTGCAAAGATATAGCGCTGTATAAATTCCATGTATTATTATTATTATTATTAGTCTGTCTGTCTGTCTTACTTGTCTGTCTGTCTGTCTGTCTGTCTGTCTGTCTGTCACCTCTGACCCTGCCACGTGTGTCTCGCTCCCTAAGTCATCTGACCCACAGAGAACCAGAATCTCAACAAAACAACAAAACCACCACAAAACCTCGGACTGGTTTGTCCTGGCATCAGACTGAAGCACAGGCAGCAGGGCACTGAGTGCTGGCAGTGTCTGGCAAAGAGACAGCGGCCCAGGGACCCCCAGCAAAAACCGGCTGCACATTTGCGGGGGCTCGGAAAAAGTTTTGCCAATCATTTATTTTTTTAAATTTTTTTATTTTTTAAATTTAAAACCATTAAAGTCACAAATTTTCCCTCTGCGTGAAATTGGGGCTGCTCCCCCCCGGGGAGAGCGCGCCCGCCACAAGAGCAGCGCCCCCCCTTTGGGCCCCAATTCCCCGTAGCTGTGGGACCTTTAAAATTTTATCCTTATATCGTTTGTCAATCCCGGCTGGGATGGATCATGGGTGAAACCTTTTACCAGTGGGTTAGGGAGAGAGGGGGGGGGGAGGGGGGAAAGGAGAAAAGGGAGGGGGGAGGGGGGAGAGAGGGGGGGAAGGGGGGGGGGAGGGAGAGGGGGGAGGAAAAGAGAGAGGGGGGGAAACGAGGGTGGGGGGATGGAGAGGAGGGGAGGGGGGAGGGAGGAGAGAGGGGAGGGGGAGGGGGGGAGAGAGAGAGGGAGGGAGAGAGGGGAGGGGGAGAGGGGGGAGAGAAGGGGGAGGGAGAGAGGGGGGGGGAGAGAGGGGGGGGGAGAGAGAGGGGGGAGGGGGGGAAAAGAGAGGGAGGGGGAAAAGAAGGGGGGGGAAAAGAGGGGGGGGGGGGGAGAGAGGGAGGGAGGGAGAGAGGGGGGGGAGGGAAAAGAGAGGGAAGGGGAGGGGGCGTTTTGGGGGGGGGGGGGGGGGGGGGGGGGGAGGGGGGGTTTTTGAAAAAATGAGGAAAGGGGTTTGCTTTTTTAAAAAATCCCGTCCCGTGTGTATTTCGGTTTTTTGGGAAAAAAACCGTATCCCCTTCCCCGGCAAAACAATCGCCTATTTTTTCGAAAAGCGGAACCGGATTTAACCCTGCGCGCAAAAGTTTACGTGCGTTTCCCGCACACGGGGCCCCCGGTTTATTCCAAATTTGAAGGACTTTTGGGGGGAGTGGAGTCTTTCATGATTTAAACCCCCGGGGAAAAAAACCCCCTTTAAAAGGGAAACGAACCCCGGGTCGTAGATTTGGGGCGCAATGTTCTAACCACTAGGCTATCCCGTACCCGATGACCCCGCCGCCTTTTGGGCGTGCATTCTTAAAAAGGGCGAAGTTCAACTTTTCACAAAATTTTTGGGCTTTCCCGATTAAACTGTCACAGTTTGGGGCTTAAAAACGATTCATCTGTCAAAGATTTGGTCTTTCACGATTCATCTGCCCAGGTTTGGGGCTTAAAACGATTTATTTTGTCACAGATTTTGGGCTTTTCACGATTCATCTTCCAGATTTGGTCTTTAAAAAGATTCATCTGTCCCCGGTCTGGTTTTTACAGATTCATCTGCCACCCGGGTTTTGGGATTTCATAAAGAAAGTTCATCTGTCACACCCTTTGGTCTTCACGATTCAACCCCCGAATTTTTGGGCCCTTTAAAAAGATCCATCTGCCACAGATGGCCACTCCCTTCAGCATTTTTAAAACTCTGCTTCTCGACTTGTTTCAAAAAGAAAAAAAAATTAGCATACTACTCCTCTCTTGCGAATCCCCTCCCCCGGCTGCCTGTGCCACAGGGGGTAAAGTAAAGATATGTACCCTCTGTTAAAATGTCTCCATTTAAAAAATGCAAACCCTCCTACCTCTGGAATGTCTTCACCTGTTCACTCCTCGTTCCCCCCCCGCTCTGCTGCAATTCCCTGGGGCTTACAAATTAAAAAAGATTCAACCAGTCCACGGGTTGGGCCCTCACCCTTTTTTTATTTTTGGTTTCCCTCGATCTGGAATGACCTCCCCCTCTCCCTTCGCCCAAAAGCCTACTTACAAAAACCCCCTTTAAAACCAGCCCCAAGACATACCTATTTCAAAACCCAAGACCCCCCCCCTACAGTTTTTTCTCATAATTAAACTGGCCTTGCCTTCAGTGGCCTAAATTCCCCATCACCCCGCTGAACATATAACCCCTATGTGTGTGTGCGTGCGTGCGCGCGTGTGGCTTTGTGTTTTGTGTGTATTTGAGCTTGTTAAACTATTAATCATTGTTGGTTGCATGTGTAGGAGTGGAATGGATGCAAGCGCTTTGATTTGGGTTTTTTTTACACGATATAGCGCTATATAAATTCCATTTATTATTATTATTATTATTATTATTATTTGGTTTTACACGATCTATCTGTCTCGATCTGGTTCCGAAGTGCCCGTGGATGTGGTGACCTTCCATTTCATTTCGCTGTAAGACAGATCCCTGTTGTGATCTGTCCTGTCTGATTGTGTGACAGCACTGGGCTCTAGGCTTTGCTCTCTGTCTGTCTGTCTGTCTCTGTCTGTCTGTCTGTCTGCTTTGTCTCTCACCCCTTCTTTCTTGTCTCTCTCTCTTTTCTCTTCTCTCTCTGTCTCTCCTCTCCTCTCTTTCTCTCTTCTCTGTTCTCTCCCCTCTGTTTTCTCTCTCTCTGTCTTCCTTTTCTCCCCCTCTGTCTCTCCTTCTCCTCTCTCTCTCTCTCCTTTTCTCATCCTCTCTCCCCTCTCTCTTCCTCTCTTTTCACTCTCTCTCCCCCCCCCCTCTCTCTCCCCCCCTCTCTCTCATCCCTCTCCCTCTCCTCCTCACTCTCCTCTTTCTCTCTCTCTCTCTCTCCCCTCTCTTCTCTTTTCTCTCCCTCTCTTCTCTCTCTCCCTCCTCTCTCCTCCCTCTCTCTCCTCACTCTCTCTCTTTTCTCTCTCTCCCTCCCCTCTCTCTCTCCATCTCTCTCTCTCTCCTATCTCTCTCTTTCCTCCTCCTGTCTCTCTCTCTTCTCTCTCCTCTCTCTCTCTCTCCTTCTCTCTCTCTCTCCCTCTCTCTCCTTTTCTCATTCTCACTCTCTCTCTCCCCCTCTCTCTTTTCCCCTTCTCTCTCCCCTCCTCTCTCTCTCCCTCTCTCCTCTCTCTTCTCCCCTTTCCTCTTTCTCTCTCTCTCTTTTTCTCTTTACTCTCTCTACTCTTTGTCTCTCTTTCTCTCTCTCTCTCCCCCTCTCTTCTTCTCTTTTCTCTCTCTCTCTTTTCCCTCCCTCCTTTTCCCTCTCTCTCCCCTCCCTCCTCTCTCTCTCGCTTCTCTCTCTCTCGCTCTCTCTCTTCTCTCTGTCTTTCCGTCTGGTCTCTCTTCTGTCTGTCTCTCTCTCTCTCCCCCATCATCATCTATCACAGTGGCCCTTGATGGGGTTTTCTGTGGTGTTGGTCTGGTTTTAGGACGGGGTACACTAGGTAACATTTCATCCCAGCTTCATTCGACTCTTTTGTACCTAACGAACCCGCTGTGTCTTCCAAGGACCAACCAGAGGCTATCAGAGACCTCACCCCTTTTAGTTTTTTCAAGAAACAGTGATTTGTTGTTTTTAAAAGGTGGTGGTGATGATGATCGGGTGGTTGGGGTGGGTGGTTGGAGTGGTGGTGGTGGGGGGAATGTACTCTTTTGAAAATTGTTGACTATGTAAATTGTGTTGAAAATATACAGTCACGATGTAAAAATGAAGACTACCACGAGAGACGCAGTCACACAGTCACACAGACAGACAGACAAGCCGACAGACAGACAAACCGACAGACACACACCACACACGTGCACGCGCACGCAAATGCACAGAGAGAGAGAGAGGGGGGGGGAAAGAAGAGAGAAAGACAGAGAGACAGACAGACAGACAGATAGACAGACAGACAGAGACAGCAAGACAAGAAAAAATATTGTTTCTGTAATGACAAAAACTGGCTTACAGTTGGTGAAAAAAGACGACACAGCCTTACAAAGCAGCCCCGTGTCATGTTTGCCGGTCAAAAGTACAGGCTTGGACTTTGGATGATTTTTTGCTGCATGCAACAGGGAACAGGGAATTCATTGTTTTGCCTTGCCTTGTTTTGTCTCTTTTTCGGTGTTTTTTGGGTCCTTTTCTATGGGTCTCGTTTTGCCCTGTCTGCTGTTTTCTCCCCTTTTCTTTCTCTGACTCTGTCTGTCTGTCTGTTTTGTCTGTCTGTCTGTCCCCTCTTTCTCTCCTCTCTTTTCTCTCCCCTCTCTCTCTTTTCTTTTTCTTTTTTTTCTTTCTTTCTTTCTTTTTTTCCCTGTCTGTGTGGGGTCTTTCTCTCTTTCTTTTTTTTCTTTCTGTGTTCTTTGTCTGTCTTTCTCTTTTCTTCTATCTATCTCTTTTCCTCCTCTTTTCTTTTCTTTCTCTGTCTGCCCTGTCTGTCTCTCTCTTTTTTTTTTCTTTCTTTTTTTTAAAATTTTTCTTTTTTTTCTGTTGTCTGTCTCTTTCTTTCCCTGTTTGTCTGTCTTTCTCTGTCTACTCTCCCCCCCTCTCTCTCTGTCTGTCTCCCTCTTTTTCTTTTTTCTCTGTCTGTCTGTCCGTTCTCCCTCTCTCTTTTTTCTTTCTTTCTCTTCTATCCCTCTCTCTCCCTTCCTTTCTCTGTCCGTCTTCTATCTCTCCTTTTTCCCTTTCCCCCCCCCCCCCCCCTCCTCTCCCCTCTCCCCCCCCTCTCCCTCCCCCCTTTTCTCTCCCCCCAAAATACATAAAGGGTTTTCATTTTTTTTTCCCGCTGGCGGGGCCCCTGTCATGTTATGCTGTTTTAAAAAGTTTGAGTCCTTCAGAGCTGACACGGGCTACGGGTGACCTGACTGAGACCGGGGGAAAAAACCCCCCGCTACTGCGGGCTGATGATGATGAAAGGGAAGGGAAGAAAAAAAGAAAAAGGGAAGGAGAAGAAAAAAAGCAAAAGGGAAGAAAAAGAAGAAGAAAAGAAGAAAAAGAAGAAAAAAGAAGAAGGAAAAGGGAAAAAGAAAGAAAGGGAAAGAAGGAGAAAAGAAAAAAGGGAAGGAAGAAGAAAAAAGAAGAAGAAGAAGAAGAAGGAGAAAAAAAGAAAGAAAGAAGAAGAAGAAGAAGGAGAAAAAAAGGAAAAGGGGAAGGAGAAGGAGAAGAAGAAGAAAAAGAAGAAGAAAAAGAAGAAGAAAAAAGCAAAAAGAAGAAGAAGAAGAAAAGAAGAAGAAAAAGAAGAAGAAAAGAAGAAGAAAAAGAAAAAGGGAAGAAGCGAAAAAAAAAAAAAGAAGAAGAAAAAAAGAAGAAAAAAGAAGAAGAAAAAGAAAAAAGAAAAAGCAGAAGAAGAAAAAAAAGCAGAAGAAGAAGAAGATGAAGAAAAAGAAAAGAAGAAGAAAAAGAAGAAAAGAAGAAGAAGAAGAAGAAGAAGAAGAAAAAGAAGAAAAAGCAGAAAAAGAAGAAGAAAAAAGAAAAGAAGAAGAAGAAAGAAGAAGAAGAAGAACCGAAGAAGAAGTAGAAGAAAAAAGAAGAAGAAGAAGAAGAAGAAGAAGAAAAGAAAAAGAAGAAGAAGAGCAGAAGGTTGGGATGCTTTGGGGTAGTCCCATTTGCCTTGGCCTCATTTTCCGGGTTCTCCCCCCAATCTGCAGTAACTTGAGATGTTGTCTGCTTTCCGCATAAAAGGGAAAAATTGGTACCCACTGGGATTTTTCTGTTCTAGTGGCTTTTTTTGGACAAAGTGAGAAAGGGGCTCTTTTTTTGGTAAGATTTTTCCCCCAGGTTCTTTGAATAGTTTTTTAAATTATGCACCCTTTTTTGTGATTAAATCGATAAAAAACCCCGTTTTTTGGGGAATAAAATTTAACTCATAATTTTTTTTTGTTTACTTTCCTTTTTGGTTATTTCTCTAGCTTGTGTAAATTTCTTTATTAAACCAAACAAAAGGTTTAAAAAGGGGTTTTGTTCGTTTTTCAGGGTTTTTTTCTTTTTTTTTTGTTTTCTTTTGTTTTCTTTTTTTTCCCTTTCTTTCTTTCTTTTCTGTTTTGTTTTTTGCCTTTTCTTCCCTCGTTTATTCTGTTTTTTTGGGACTCCTCTTTTTTTGTCTTTTAATTTCGTTGTTGCTTTTGGGTTGTTGTTTTTGGTTTTTTTTCCCACCATCACTTCATTTTGTTTTTTCGGGGTTGTTGTTTTTCTGCTGGTTTTAAAAATCTACTTTTGTCTTCTTCCCCGTTTTTCTTCTTTAAATTTCCCCCACCGTTTAATTCTTTGTTTTTATTGCTTTTTCCTTGATGAGTTTTCCCGTGTCTTCCCACTTTTGCTTCTAGTTTCTTTCTTTCAGTGAACAGTTCGTCTGGAAGCGGAAAAGTGGCTATCTAAATTTTGGAGGGGGGGGAAACGGGCATACAGACAAATCTCCCCCTTGGTTTTAACCTTGGATCGATGGAGCTCGACCAAGGAATGGAAAAAAAAAGTTTTTTTTAAACACGATCGAAGTTCATCGGATGGAAGACTTTTAAAAGGGGGTGAAAGTTAGTCAGTTTCTAAATTATAAAAAATCGATAGCTGTGAAGGCTTTGATTTGTAAGCGCTTTGTTTTTTCCCTTTGGGAAGATTCAGCGCTATATAGAAATTTCCCTACATAATTTTTATTTTTAATTTTAAACCGCATGCAGGACCCTGAAAAAATGGAAACAATACGTGTAAAACTCGTGTTTCCCTCCTTTAAAAGCATGTATGTCCCGGGATGCATTTTTATCTCTCCCTTTTCAAGCGCGCAGCAAACCCCGCAGCACGCACGCACGCCGCACGCACGCCACACACACCACACACACACACACTGTATTTAATTTTTAACAATGTTAATTAATGTTTGACATTGCCCAAGACTTCATTGTTAAATCCCATAGGGCATTTGTTGTAGTTCTTTTTTAAATTTTAATTTGTTTTTTTTAAATTTCTGTTCTTGATCTGTTCATGTTGAGAATACAGTTTCTTTTGTTATTACTATTTATTACACACACACAACACACACACACACACACACACACAACACCACACACCAAAAACACTCACACACACACACACACACACACACACACACACACACACACAACACACACACACACACACACGAGCGCGCACACGCATGCATGCAGGGACGCACACACACGCACAAGCACGCACACAGAGTAGATCTCTCTCTCTCTTCTCTCTCTCTCTCTCTCTCTCTCTCATCTCTCTCTCTCTCTCTCTCTCTCTCTCTCTCTCTCTCGTATTCAGTCTCCTATTTTAGGGCCGTCTGGTATCACTTAAAGTGGAAAGACGTTAAAATTGAAGACTTACATACTTACTTACTTACTTACTTACTTACACACTGTACTTACGGCAATAAATAATCATCTTGATAACTTCATCTCTTACTTAACCCCCATCTTTTTTTTATATTGAAGTATTTATCTAGTTTGCTAAAACATCCCCCCTCCTCCCTTACATTAAAAAAACCATGTTTACCCCTATGGGCCCGAAACTTTTCCCCACATCCATTAGACCATGAGTGGTGGTCTGGGCGTTAGTCTTTCGGATGAGACAATAAACCGAGGTCCCGTGTGTTACACGTAATTATTCAGCGCACGTAAAAGAACCTACAGCAACAAGAGAGTTGTCCCTGGCAAAAATTCTTAGAAAAAAGCCACTCTGATAGGGAAACAAATACAGTAGCAAACAAAAAACAACAAAAAAGGGGTGGCGCTGCTCTTGTGGCGACGCGCTCTTCCCGGGGAGAGCAGCCCGAATTTCACGCAGAGAAATCTCTACCGTGACTTAAAGTGGTATAGATAAATAAAGAAACAAATAAATTCACTATTCTGCTCTCACACTCACTCACACAGACGACTTGGACAATGACTACTTCTCTTACGCCCCTCCCCACATACACCTATCCTCGTCCAACCCCCTTTTAACAGCCCACATCCTCATCCCCCCCCCCTAAAACACACCCCCCCCCCCCCCTCCCTCCAATACTCCTCACACCTAAAAACTCAGAGACAATAACGGTTTGTTTCTGTGTCACCTCTTTATCACGCTTTTCGTAAGCGTAGGCCATTGTGTGCCGGTGGGAACAGATGACAGAATTGACAAAACCGCATACACACAGGACTAGATGTAAAAACAACCCCACATAAGTGCTTTTTCCATTATCCTCGGTATAAAAGAATAGAATAAAATAAAATAAATAAGTAAAATGACTATTTCCCAGTTCTGGAATCAGCTCAGTGGTTTCAAGGAGCCTACCTCTGTTTTGACAATGACAATGACATTGACAAATTCTTTTATGACAATGACAAATTCTTTTATGACAATGACAAATTCCTTTATTTCGAGGATAATGAATAAGCACCCATGTGCTTTTTTTACAATCAGTCCCCGCCCTTAGGGATATATAAGAGCAAGAGAGAGAGAGAGAGAGAGAGAGGTTGTGGGTGTTTTCGAAAGAACCGAAATTAAGTAGATTAACGAAGGAACAAGCCAAAGAAGGAACAAGCCCAAAGCTACGGTCATTTCTGGCATTTCTGCTCTGTTTAATTACAATTTTCCTGTTCTGAAATCAGCTATTTTCAGCCTGCTGCATTTTTGAAAGAAATTGTGTCTGTTTTCAAAAGACCCCCCAGTTAAATTGATGAACGAAGATAGGTATTGGCCCTAAAATAAAACCACGTGAGAAAAACCCTACTCATTTATGTGCCAGCATTTTTTTTATATTCCCACTGACCTAGCCATACACCTCCTACCCCTTTCTCCCAACTGACAAAAATCTTAGTAGACACACTAAGGAATTAGTCCATATTAAACTCTATGCCAAAAAAATATCCCGCTCTCTTATTTGCTTTGAATTCTATTTCCAATAACCTAGCCACACACAACCCACCCCCTCCTTCCAATTATCACTTTCCCTTTCAAACCTCTTCTACCAAATCAACGATGATCCCCCTCCCCCCCCCCCCCCCCCCCCAAACCTTATTTACATATACACTCACGTGCTCGCGCGCACACACACTGCAAGGTTTCCGTGCAGAGCCCTCTATGTCTCTCTCTCTCCAGACAAATCTCAAGCCTGGCCTAATTATAGATTCCCTGTAAACGCTCTTTCGCACAACATACTGCAAGAACATACTATGCACGTGCGGAAAACAAATAAGTGTCAAACATCTGCTTATTACTGGTTGGTTGTCCTAGAATGTTATTTTGACGCTTTTAAATCCGGCCTCAAGACACATTTCTTTCAAAGCTAAGATTCTCCCCTCTTGTTTCATTTCCTTTTTGTCCCTGCCCTCAACAACCAAAACCCCATCACCCTGCCGGAGTGTACAACCTTTATGTGTGCGCATGTGTGTGTGTGTGTGTGTGTGTGTGTGTGTGCAAGTGGTCGAGCGTGTGTGTATACATTTGAATTTGTAAAAAACAAACAAACACCTATTAATTGTAACTGGCTGCATGTGAATGAGTAGGATGAATGAACGCACTGTGATTTAGGTTGTCTTTGCAAGATATAGCGTTATATAAATTCAATGTCTTCTTCTTCTTCTTCCTATTATTATTATTATTATTATTATTACTATTATTGTTATTACTATTATGATGATGATCATTATGATGATGATTATTATTATTATATTATCAATGAGAATACATCAGGCAGACAAGCCTTGACTGTCAGGGTGTTCAGGGAGGTGTGTGTCACAGGCTGCTGTCATGCTGGTCAGTTTTCTACACGATTCTAGGTCTGGGGTCTAAAGGTCATCCATATCTTTTTAAAAGCCGAAAATCGCCAATATGGAATTCCCTTCAAA
>CM054143.1:68583461-68585961 GCA_028751875.1 Rapana venosa
TTTTTTTTTTGTCACAGGGCATTTTGAACGTTTCTTGCTGGATTTCCACTGAAGTCTTTCTCCATGTCTGCTTTTTTTGTTGTTTTTTTTGTTGGGGGGACGGGGTAGTTAGTGGTTAGAACTTGGGCTCGCAATTGAGACGGGTTCGTTTTTCCCTTCAAGGGGGGTATTTTTCCCCTGGAGTTTACACAGGCAGACTCCACTCTCCCAAAAGTCCTTCGGATGAGACTTTTAAACCCGGGCCCGGTGCTGCGAACGCAGAACATCTTGCGACAGTTAAATCCTGTTCGTTTTTTAAAAGTAGGGCCCTTTTTGTGCGGGGGGAACGGTGACGAATTGCAAAACCGCTCAAACGGGGAGGATGTAAAAAAAAAAAGGGAAAAGGGTTTTTTCCCTTATCCTGGAAAAAAAGAGTAAAATAAATAATAAAACCCGATATAAAGATACAATTTTTTTATTATTTTTTTTTTTAAATTTTCCCGAAAAGTTATTTTTATTCGTCTTCTGTTTCTTCTCCTCTGCTGTGGTGATTTTTGCAGGGTCTCTCATACTTTGATCTCTCCTCTTTCTTGTCTTTTCTTTGATTTATTAACACTGTTCCCCTTTCCCCCCTCCCCCCCCCCCAAAAAAAAAAAACAAAAAAAACAAAAAAAAAAAACCAAAATTGAAACGTTGTCATTGTGGAGCCCGGGTTTCGTTTTCTTTTTGGGGGGGGGGGGGATAGAGGGAGAGTAGAGAGAGAGAGGGGGAGAGAGGTAAGGGAGAGGGGGGGGAGGGAAGAGGGGGGGAGGGAGGATGGAGAGAGAGAGAGGGAGGGAGGAGGGAGAGAGAGAGGGGGGGAGAGGGGAGAGGGAGGAGAGAAGAGGGGGGAGAGGAGAGGGGGGGAGAGAGGGGGGGGAGAGAGAGAGAGAGGTAGAGAGAGGGAGAGAGAGAAGGGGGGAGGGGGGAGAGGGAGGAGAGAGAGGGGGGAGAGAGAGAGGTAAGAGAGAGAGGAGGAAGAGAGGAGGGTAGAGAGAGGGTAGAGAGAAGGGAGAGGGGGAAGAGGGGGAGAGGGAGGGGGAAGAAGGGAGGAAGGGGGAGAGAGGGGGGGAGGAGAGAGGGGGGAGGGAGGGGGAAGAGGGGAGGAGGGAGAGGAGGGGAGAGGGGGGAAGGGAGAAGAGAGGGAGGAGGGATGTTGGGAGGAGAGAGAGGGGGTGGGGGAGAGAGAGAGAGGGAGAGGGAGAGGAGAGGGGAGGGGGGGGTGGGGAGAGGAGGGGAGAGAGAGAGAGAGGGAGGAGGGGGGGGGGAGGAGGAGAGAGAGGGAGGAGAGAGAGGTAGAGAGAGAGGGGGAGAGAGAGAGGTTTCTTTTTTTTCTTTTCTTTCTGTGTCACTCAATACGGAAGAGAAAGAGGTAAAGAGAAAGGGTGAAGAAAAAGAGGATAAAGAGAAGAGGATAAAGGGAAAAAGAGGATAAAGAGAAAGGTAAGAAAAAGAGGATGAAGAGAAAGGTAAAGGAAAGAGGATGAAGGGGAAGAGGATAAAGAGAAAGAGGATAAAGAAAGAGGCGTTTGGTTTTCAGATGCTGTTTGGGGGGGGGTGGGGAGGGGGGGTAGGGGGGGGCGGGAAAGGGGTGAGGGGGGTGGGGGTGGGGGGGGCGGGGGGGACAAAAGATTGATGGAACAAGAAAAGAAGTTTGATGGTTTGTTTAAAAAAAAATAAGAGAAAAAAAAAAATGCATTTAAACCAATGCACCCGGGATTACCGCACATTTAAATCCCGTGCGCGCGCGCGTGCGCTCATATTCACTCGAACCAAGCTGAAAGAATAAGAAAGAAATAGAAAGAAAGAGAGAACAAAATAGAACAGAAGTAAAAAACCCTTGTGTTGGTGAAGGGTTTTGGGTTTTTACCATAACAAAAAAATTTTAAACACCTCATCTCCTCGCTGAAAATTTTTAAAAAAAAACGTTTTTATTCGTTTTTTTTATTTTACATTCACATTTTTTAAAAAATACAAAATTTATAAACATTTTTTTAGAGAGAGAGAGGAGAGAGATGAGAGAGTTGGGGGAGAGAGAGAAGAGAGAGGAGAGAGGAGAGAGAGAGAGAGGAAGAGAGAGGAGAGAGAGAGATGTAGGAGGCGAGACAGGAGAGACAGAGGGACAGCCTGACAGACAGACCGAGAGGTCCCCAATGGGCACAAAGTCAATCGGCATGAATGTGGGTTTTTCTATACAGTTGTGCACTAAAATGATGCCCCTTTGATTGTTTTTTTACAAGATTCAGCGTATTAAAAATTTCCCTAATTATTTTATTATTAAAACGAATCAGGTTTGTCGGTGTTTTTTTTTACACATTCGTAAAAGGTCAATATGTCAGTGATAAATTTTTTTCCCAGGGGAAACTACTTTTAAGGGGCAAGTGATGACGTGACTGTCACACACACAACACACAAAAACCCCCACAACCCACCACACACACAAAACACCACCACACACACCCACAACACACCCCACACACCC
>CM054143.1:68590961-68593457 GCA_028751875.1 Rapana venosa
ATTAGTGCAATTCGAAAGTACCTGTCATGATGCAAACATCCAAAACTTGTCACATCTCTCATTCTTTCACGTCTGGACTATTGCAATTCTCTTTTGTCTGGTCTGCCAGCATCATCTATCTACTCCCTTCAACGAATTCAAAACTCTGCTGCTCGACTTGTTCTCAAAAAGAAAAAATCTGAGCATACTACTCCTCCCTTGCGATCTCTCCACTGGTTGCCTGTGCCACAGAGAGTCAAGTACAAGATCTGTACCCTCTGTTACAAATGTCTCCATAAAACAGCACCTTCCTACCTCTGTGAATGTCTTCACCTGTACACTCCTTCTCGTTCCCTCCGCTCTGCTGCAGATACCCTGTGCTTACAAATACCTAGATTCAACAGTCCACCGTTGGCCGTCGCTCTTTCTCTGTTTCTGGTCCAGCGATCTGGAATGACCTCCCTCTCTCCCTTCGCGAAAAGCCTACTTACAATACTTTTAAATCCAGCCTCAAGACATACCTATTTCAAACCTAAGACCTCCCCCTACAGTTTCATCTCATAATTATCTGTCCTTGCCTTCAGTGGCCTAAATTCTCATCACCCTGCTGAAGCATATAACCTGTGTGTGTGTTTGTGTGTGTGTGTGTGTGTGTGTGTGTGTGTGTGTGTGTGTGTGTGTGTGTGTGTGTGTGTGTGTGTGTGTGTGTGTGCGTGCGTTGCGCGCGTGTGCGCGCGTGTGTTTGTGTGTATTTGAACTTTTTAAACTATTAATCATTGTTGGTTGCATGTGTAGGAGTGGAATGGATGCAAGCGCTTTGGTTTGTTGTTTTTTACAAGATATAGCGCTATATAAATTCAATTTATTATTATTATTATTATTATTATTATTATTATTATTATTAATGCCTGTTGTAGTTCTTGTGGTTGTGGTGGTTGTGGTTGTTGCTTCTGATCTTATTGTTGTTGATCTTTTTGGTTTTTGTTGTTAGTTCTTCTTCTTCATCATCACCATCATCATCACCATCATCATCACCATCATCTTTTTCCTTGTTACTGTTCTTGCTCTCCTTCTCTTCCTCTTTTTTCTCTCCTCCTCCTCTTTCTCTTCTGTTTTCTCCTCCTCTTCTTTTTCTTCTCTCTTTTTCCGACTCCTCCTCCTCCTCCTTTTTTTGGTCTACTTCTACTCTTCTACTTCTCTTTTTTTCTTCTCCTCTTTCTCCTCTTTTTCGTACTTCCCCTCCTCTTCTTTCTACTTCTCTTTTTTCTACTTCTCCTCTTTCTACTTCTCCTCTTTCTACTTCTCCTCTTTCTACTTCTCCTCTTTCTACTTCTCCTCTTTTCCCTACTTCTCTTCCTCCTCCTTCTCATCTTTTCTCCTCCTCCTCTTTCTCTCTTCTTCCTACTTCTCCTCTTTCTCCTCTTTCTTCTTCATCTCCTTCTCCTTCTTTCCTCCCTTCTTTTCTTCCCTTGCTTCTTCTTCTTCTTCCACTATGTGTCTGGATGGAGGGGGAAAGGGGGAGGGAGGGAGAGGAAGAGAAGGGGGAGGGAAGAGGACTGGTCACGAGGCACCAGCCCTCATCATGCCCCTAGTTCCCTTCATTCAGACATCGTCACCACCACCACCACCATCACCACCACCATCCACAGCTACAGCCAGGTTCCATTTCCAAGCTGTCGGCAGAGTCAGAGATGCACAAGACACAATCCTACCAACATCACCTGTCGTTTGGTGCAGGTGCAATCCATCCTTTGTCATTCCATTCAATCAATCCTTTGTCATTCCATTCATTCAATCCTTTGTCATTCCATTCGTTCAATCCTTTGTCATTCCATTCATTCAATCCTTTGTCATTCCATTCATTCAATCCTTTGTCATTCCATTCATTCAATCCTTTGTCATTCCATTCGTTCAATCCTTTGTCATTCCATTCATTCAATCCTTTGTCATTCCATTCGTTCAATCCTTTGTCATTCCATTCATTCAATCCTTTGTCATTCCATTCAATCAATTCTTTGTCATTCCATTCATTCAATCCTTTGTCATTCCATTCATTCAATCCTTTGTCATTCCATTCATTCAATCCTTTGTCATTCCACTCAATCAATCCTTTGTCATTCCATTCAATCGTCTCCACAAAACAGCACCCTCCTACCCCTGTGAATGTCTTGGCCTGGTGGTTACAGTGATGTCTTCGTGATCTGTTGACCCGGGTTCGATTCCCGTTCAAGAGGATTTTTCCTCTGGAGTTAACCTTAGTGCAGACTCCACTCTCCCCAAAAGTCCTTCGGATGAGACTATAAACCGAGGCCCCGTGTGAGAACGCACGCAGAACATCTTGCGCACACGTTAAAACCCGTTCCGCTTTTCGGAAGAGTAGGCCATTGTGTGCCGGTGGGAACGGATAACAAAATTGACAAAACTGCATACACACGGGGACTGGATGAAAAAAAGCACATGCGTGCTTATTCCATTATCCTCGAAATAAAACAATAAATAAATAAAAAAAATGTCTTA
>CM054143.1:68593957-68598957 GCA_028751875.1 Rapana venosa
CTTTTCTCCCCCCTTTTTTCCCCTCCCCTCCATTCTCTCTCTCTCTCTTCTCTCCTCTCTCTCTCTCTCTCTCTCTCTCTCTCTCGGGTCTCCTTCCTCTTCTCTCTCTCTCCCCCTCTCTCTCAGTTTGTTCTCTCTCATTCTTCTCTCTCTCTCTCTCTCTCTCTCTGCTCTCTCTCTCTCTCTCTCTCTCTCTCAGTTTTCTCTCTCTTTTAAGCCCACCATTGTTTTCTTTTTCTTTTTTTAAGTAACGAATTAGCCGTTGACCTAGTAAACAAAACAAAAAAGGAAACTATGGTATTCAGGTTATCCCAGGAGCCATGGAGGTCTTGTACTACTATTTGGCGATGATATGATTCTCTTGTCTGACACGGTACTAGGTTTACAAAACCAGCTAGACATATTAAAGGAAGAGGCAGATCGCCTAGATTTATCAGTCAATATGGAAAAAACGAACATCATGATTTTTAGAATGGGTGGACATTTATCAGTGCTTGAAAAATGGTTTGATGGAAATGCTGAAGTGAAAGTCGTGAATTCTTATAAGTACCTAGGGATGACATTTTCAACGAAGCTAAGTTTGAATGTTGCATGGCGTGAATGTTGCAGGAAAGGGAAAAAAGGTGTAATCGAAATCTTAAAAACGTTACGAAAGCTGAATTCAGTAGATTGTTCTTTATTTTGGAAATTGTTTGATGTTCGATAGAACCTTTACTTACATATGCATCTGAAATATGGGGACTTACTGTTAATCCACAAAAGAAAAAATACATACATATGCTATCAAACGTTTCTTAAATGTCCCAATCCATTCGTCAAATACTGTACTATATGGAGAAACGGGAAGATATCCTTTAAACATCAGAACGTCTGTTAAGTGTATTAATACGGCTAAAACTACTGAAACTTCCAGGGTCATGTTTATGTAGGCAGTCTTATGACATGATGGTTATACAAATGGAGCTGGGTAAGAAGAATTGGGCATATCAAGTTAATAAGTTTTTATCAGAACATGGTTTTGGAATCGTGTGGTTGTCTGAGGAAGTAGGTAGCGAGCATGGGTTTATTTCTGAATTGAAAGACAGACTCATTTGTTCATTTAAACAAAATTGGCACTCGGACATGGAAAGTAAAGATAAATACTGCTGGTTTTTTTCGTTTAAGTGTGCTTTTCAAGCTGAAAAGTATCTTGGAATAGTCACTGACAAATGGCACCGACTAAATTATGCAAGATTTCGACTAAGAACATTCGGCTTCAATGCAAACAAAAGATGGTTTCAACCTGACGTCTCTCAGTTTCCTCTCTCTTTCTCTCTCTCTCTCTCTCTTCTCTCTCTCCTCTCTCTCTCTCTCTCTCTCTCTCTCTCTCTCTCTCAGATTCTCTCTCTCTCAGTTTATCCCTCTCTCTCATTTTCTCTCTCTCTCAGTTTTCTCTCTCTCTTCTCTCTCTCTCTCTCTCTCTCTCTTCTCATCCTCTCTCTCTCTCATCTCTCCTCTCTCCCTCTCTCTCTTTCATTTTCTCCCCCTCTCCAGTTTCCTCCTCCCCTAAAGTTTCTCTCTTTTTTCCCTTTTTTCTCTTTTCTCTAAATTTTCTCTCTCTAAATCCTCTCCATCTTTTTCTCTTTTCTCTTTTACTCTCTCTCAGTCTCCCCTTTTCTCGTCTTTTTTCTCACCCTCTCACCCATGCAGACACACTTACACAACATTTCCATACCCCCTTGTGGTCGGGACAGGGTTTTGGTTGTGCAAAAAGGAAATTTTTTTTCGGGTCAGGGACTTTTGTCAGGATTTCCTTTTTCCACGTTTGTTGCATTTTTGAATTAAAAGGGTTTCAGATTTTGAGCCTAATTAACAAAATTTGTTGGATAAAATTATCAAAAAACCCCCTCAGGGTTTAAAATTTAAATTCCCCGCTTTTGGAATTTCCATTTAGAATTTTTCCAGGTTGCCCCAATACACATCTCAGTTTCTTTCACGTTTTTCACCGCTGCCCCCATTTCGCGATCTTGGGGTTTCATCTTTTCCCAATCTTTCATAAATCGGGACGGGACAACAGACAGAAACAGAAAAGGGACATGGGACAGAAGAGAGGGGAGGGGGGGGGGGGGGGCAAGGGGAAACGCAGAGCTCAGGTAGAAAAGGTCGGGGGCCTTTTGGAAGCAGAGGAAAGGCCCCCGTGTTAGGGACACTGGGGGTCAGGTTGTCCTAGCTAGGGGTAAGTTCGGGGATTTTTGTCTTTTAAATATAATTATTATGCAGGTTAAAACGCGCGACGGGCCCGTTTGAGAAAATTGAGAGTGGAAAGAGAAAAGAGGGGGGAAAATGACAATGAAAAAATTCTTTTATTCTAGGATAATGAAAAAAGGCATCTTGTGTTTTTTACATCCTCCCCCCCCGTAGGGTTTACATTTTAATAAAAACCCCGATTTAAATTCCCTCTCACAATTTAGGGGAAGGAGATAAAAGAAGATGACAGACAAAGTCAAAGCCCGGGACAGCCAGAACGGAGGGGCAATGAAACAGAAAGCCCAACAGAGACAGACGACGGAGAAAAGAAAAGACGGGGGACAGATAGAGGGAGACGAAGGGAGAAAAAGGGAAAAAATCCTTAGACGAAAAAGACGGACAGAGTGAAACAGAGATTCGGATTGGGAAATTGTTATTTTTTAAAAGGGCCCAAAGGCCCCCCTTATGTGGAACAGAGATAGAGAGGGGGGCGAGACAGATACAGGGGAAAACAGACGGAGAAAGCCAGATGGGACAGAGGAAGGGGGGGGGGGGGGTAAAAAAAATTAAAAGACAATGAGAAGGGGCAAAAATAAGGAGATTAAAATTTAAGGGAGTGTGTGGGGTGGGTTGGGGGGGGGGGGGTTTTGAAAAAAGTAAAGACAAGCCAGAAAAAATTTCAGAGGGGAAAAAAGGGGGGGGGGGGGGGGGGGTTGATAAAGGGAAAAGGGGACAGTGTGAGGGAGGGAGGGAGGTCCCACGGGGGCTACGAGAAAAGGGGGGGAATGCTGATGGGCAGGAACGGGACCCTGGCAGAGACAGTGCCCCCTCTGCCCCCTGACCCTAAAAGAGCAAAAGGAAAAAAAAAAGGGACGAAGAAAAAGGGAAAGAAGGAGGAGGAGGGGGAGGAGGAAAGGAAAAAGAAGAATTGCGAAAAAGGGAAGAAAAAGAAGAAGAAGAAAAGAAGAAAAAAGGGAAGAAGAAGAAGACAAAAAGAAGGGGGAGGAGGAGGAGGAGGGGAGGGGGAAAAGGAGGAGGAGGGGAAGAAGGGGGGGGAGGAGAAGAAAAGGGGGGAGGAGGGGGGGAGAAAAAAAGGGGGAAGAAAAAAGGGGGAAAAAGGAGGAAGAAAAGAAAAATTTCCCGAAAGAAGGAAGAAAAAAAATTGCAAAGGGAAAGAATTGCGAAAAAGGGGAAAAAAGGGAATTTCCCAAGGGGGAAATTGGGCAAAAGAAAAGGGGGGGGGGGAGGAAGGGAGGGGGGGAAAGGGAGGGGGAGGAGGAGGGGGAGGAGGAGGAGAATAAGAAAAAAGAAGGAAGAAAAAAAGAAAAAAAAGAAGAAGAAGAAAAATTTGGCAAAAAGAAGAAGTTTTTATTGTTTAAAAATCTTTGGGGGGTTAAAAAATTTAGGAAACAAAAAAGGGCCCTTTTTACAATTCTCCCCAAAAACCCAAAAAACAAGCTTGAATTTAATTAAAAAACAAAAAAAAAGCAAAAAACCCCAAAAAAAAACGTAAACAACAGACAAAAATGGTGGAAACTCTACCTTGAAAAAAATTTAAAAAATTCAGAAAAGAACTGGGGGGGAAGCCCCTTTTAAAATGAAAAGCAACTTTTTTATTTAAAATTTCCCCCAAATTACACACCACACACACACAAACACACACACACCACAAACACCCACCTAACGTGCACGCACGCACGCACACAAACACACACACACACACACACAATCATGCGCGGCATGTGCATTTAACCCCGTAATCCCGACACTTTACCCCATCTCACTCTTCAAACCCCCCCCCCCCCCCCCCCCCCCCCAAAGTACAGCCAATTTGGGTTTTCCCTGATCTACACCCCCAAAAGCGCCATGCGCGTTAAATATACTATCTCCTTCCCCCTCCCCCCCACCCCCGCGCGCACACACACACACACACACCAAATGTACAAAACCCCAGGAAAGGGGGGTCCCCCCCCCCCCCCCCCTCACACACACACACACACACACACACACCCCCTTCGACTCTACATAAAAATCACACGCACGCACGCACGGGACCCCCCCCCCCCACACACCACACCCAAAAACACACAAAGGGGTGGGAAAACTATATTCTTTGAATAAATCAATAAAAGGGGATCAATTTATGGTCATACACATTTGGGGTTTTATTTTGGGTGGTTTTACTGCAATTTTTAGAACACGTATCAAAAAACAAGGGTGTTTTTTATTTTTTTTCTTAAAAATTCTCGGCAAACTCAAAATGGGGGGAAGGGGTTCCCCCGCCCCGAAAAGGAAAAATTCCCTTTTAAAAACCCCCCTTTTTTACCCAATCGCCCGCCCCATTTAAAAAACCCCGTTTACAACCTAAATTAATTTTCCCCCGGGCTAAACATTTAAACCCAAAAACTTTAAAACCCAAATGATGTTAAATAAAAATTATTTTTACCCCCCCCACCCCCCCAAAATCCCCCTTTTGGGTCCGGGGAAAACCGTTTTCTTTAGCCCTTCCCCCGAAAAAGGTACCAACCAGGTTAAAAAAACCCCCCTAAAAAAATTTTATTGCCGGAAAGTAAACCCCTTTACAGGTAAATTTTTAAAATTTTCCCCCCTTCCAAGGGGGACTCAATTATACCCAAAATTTTCTTTTCCCCCGGGGCCTTTTTTTAAACCTTTTTTTCAAAAGGGTTTTCCCAATTTTCCCCCCGCCCCCCGTTTTTATTTTCCAACAATCTCGACCAAAATTACCAATTTTAAAAAGGAAAAAAATTTTTTAT
>CM054143.1:68613957-68618774 GCA_028751875.1 Rapana venosa
TTTACATCTAGTCCCCGTGTGCACGCAGTTGGCACACAATGGCCTACTGATCCGAAAAGCGGAACGTGTTCTGGGTGCGTTGTCACACGGGGCCTCTGCTAACAGTCTCATCCGAACGACTTTTAAGGGGGAGTGGGGTCAGCACTGATGTTAACTCCAGAGGGAAAATCCTCTTGAACCAGATTCCAACGAACACTCACTCACTCACTCATTAATTCACTCACTCATTCATTCATTCATTCACTCACTCACTAATTCACTCACTCACTCATTCATTCACTCACTCACTCACACACATAACACACACACACACACACACACACACAACACACACACACACACACACATGCTCATCTCTTTCAGATATTCTCTTTCTCTTCATCAAGGTCATGCTTTGCTTCCAAATGTTTGCTGGAAACATGTCAAACAGAAACAGCAAGAGGCTGGCTATCCCCAGCATACTTGTTCTGTTCTGGATATTGACAACATTCTTTGTACTCAGTAAGGCTTTCGAAAATCCTGTACCAGAAAAATGGTTTCTTTAATCCATAGACTGAAATTTAAAAGCCTTTCGAACAAGATTTGTCAGAAATATACAATGCATATGCGGTGAAAAACTGTCCACTGTTCATGTTTGATATCAGTGTCCAGGTTTAAAAAAGTTCCTACCAACATTTCAAGATAAGTCTCTGCACGAAGTTTTCACCAATCCAAAGTTAGTGTGTGAGAGGGCATTGTCTCTGATGCCATCTCCAGTATTCTCTTTTTTGTAAAGTACGACCGTGGAATGGTAACACCTTTACTGTCGCGATATCATTTGGGCTTTATTCGTGGCAGCTTTTACACGTAGTTGGTAGTTGTTATTTTGCAAGTTTAGAGTAGTTTTCCAAATGTTCTGTATTGTTGGTGTTATATGCGTTTCTTTGCCATTGTTTTTGCTGACATTACTTATTGTTTATAAGGTTTGGAATCAGTTTTTTAATGTACATAAATACAACGTGCCTCTCTTTTTCTCAAAGCCCTCATCTCTCATGCCCCCTTCCCCACTCTTGTCTAATGCACTTTTAATGTGAATCAGACGTAAATCGAAACACACACAACAGACACACACACACACACACAACACACACACACACCACAACACACACACACACACACACACGCGTGCGCTCTAGGTGTTATAGAATAAACGTAACAATAGCTTTTAGTTTGGGTTGTTGTTAAAATGCAGCCCTGTTGGGGGAAAAAAGCAGAAAGCAAACAAGTGTCACTGACATGCAATACATGGCTGGAGGCAATATCTCCAGAGAGAAACAATCTGCCCCAACATATGTCACACATGTAGACAACATGACACACACTGAAAGTAGGAGGTTAACGGTCGAATAAGTCTCCCATATGGCGAGAGAGCGTGGAGAGAGGGAGAGAGAGGAGGGGGGGAGAGAGAGGGGGGGGAGAGGCGATGAGAGGGAGGGACCACCCCCCCCAGAGGAGAGAGAGAGAGAGGAGAGGAAGAGAGGGAGGGGCACAGAGAGGGAGAGGGGAAGAGAGAGAGAGAGGGAGGGTCGAGGGAGAGAGAGGCGGAGAGAGAGAGGGAGGGAGGAGAGGGTGAGAGAGAGGGGGGGGGGGGGAAGATGAGAGAGAGGGGGAGAGAGGGGTAGAGGGAAAGCGAGAGTGGTGAGAAGGAGAGAGGGTGGGAGAGAGGAGGAGAGGGGGAGAGCGAGGGAGGAGAGAGGGGGGGTGAGGAGAGAGAGGGAGGGAGGAAGAGAGGGGGAGAAAGAGAGGAGGTAAGGAGAGAGTGAGAAGAGAGGGGGGGAGAGAGAGAGGGAGGAGAGAGAGAGAAGGAGAGAGAGGGGAGGAGAGATGGGGAGAGCGGAGAGAGTAGGGGTTAGAGAGAGAGGGCGTGCGAGAGAGAGAGAGTGAGAGGGAGGAGAGGGAGAGAGAGGGAGAGGGAGGGAGGAGAGAAAGAGGGGAGAGAAAGAGAGAGAGGGGGAGGGCGGGGAGGGGAGGGGACAGAGAGAACTCGAACTCGAATATTTTAATGAGGGTAACTAAGGATAAGCCATAGGCTCTGTTCACCAGGCCCTCATGGGGAAAAGAAATGATGATACAAACACAACAAAAAATCAATTTACAGTGTTAAACAAGTTAATGGGGGATACAATGACATGAATCTTTCAAAATAGCCATTCAAATAATGATATCTATGAGTCAATTGAAATTACAACAAAAATAAACACAGCAAATGAATAAACTAGATCAAGCAACACGCGTGAGAGTGGGGTGTGAGAGACGGGAGAGTGAGAGGGGGGAGTGATGTGTCTCTTGTGGGGCTGGTTTGCGACGGGTTGAGTGGTAATGAGGAGAGGGCGGCGTGGGGTCGATATCTTGGGGTCTGTTTTTAAAATTGTGATGTGGAGGGCTCGTGGGTTGGATGTCACGAGGGGAATCGGGGTGCGGATGTGGTGGTGGTGGTTGGCGTGTCGGGCGGTGGGGTTCGGTGGGGAGTGGGTGTTGGTATCCGGGTCGGTCTGGGTGCGGGGCTTGAAGAGCGGTGTTATTGTTTGTGTTGCTTGCTCTTGTGCAATGTACTTTCTTCTACTGTTCATTAGTCCCTGGTCTCCTATTTGTGGGTCGGTGTGTTTGTCCTTTGATATAGCGGTTGTTCCCTATGTTTTTTTGTAATCTTATTTTCGTTTATTTTTTCTGTTACTTTTTGAATAAGGTTTTTTCTTAGTTGTGTGTAATCTTATTTCGCCCTTTTTTTGCCGTCCTTCATGCGTTAACACCAATATTGGATTTGTTTACTGCTTTTCGCTTCTTCGTTACTTCTGATGTTTTTTATCTACTCTGTACTTTTGTCTCAGTTTTGCCAAATATGATGAGGGGGGGGATATGCTGTGGTGGGGTGGGGAAGAGGTGGCGGGAGGGGAGAGGGAGAGAGAGAGGGGATGAGAGAGAAGGGAGAGAGAGAGGGAGAGAGAAGGAGAGAGATGGAGAGAGGGGGGAGAGGGGACAGACTGAGGAGAGAGGGGGAGAGGGATGAGAGAGGGGGAGAGAGAGGAGGGATGAGAGAGAGAGGGGAGAGAGATGGAGCGAGAGGGAGAGAGAGAGGGGGGGGGAGGGAGACGAGAGAAGAGGGAGAGGTTTCTAACAAAAAATTTTATATCGAGGATAATGGAATAAGCACTTATATGCTTTTTTACATCTAGTCCCCGTGTGTATGCGGTTTTGTCAAATCTGTCATCTGTTCCCACCGGCACACAAAGGCATACTCTTACGAAAAGCGGAACAGGATTTAACGTGTGAGCAAGATGTTCTGCGTGCGTTTGCACAGGGGCCTCGGTTTATAGTCTTATCGGACTTTTGGGGAGAGTGGAGTCTGCACATGATGTTAACTCAGGGGAAAATATCCCTTGAACGGGAATCGAACCGGGTCGTCGATTGCTGAGAGCAATGTTTTCTAACCCATAGGCTTTCCGTCTCCGCGAGAGAGAGAGAAGAGAGAGGATGAGAGAGAGAGTTGAGAGAGGGAGGAGAGAGTGAGAGAGAGGATGAATGATAACGATATAACACTAACAACCCAATAACAGCAACGGTAGTGATAATAGTGATGATGATAGGTAATAATAATAATATAATACTGATGATTATGGATGATGATAATTACAGAATTCAGTTTCCACCACTTTCGGTGCTATTCAATCGATTCCTGGTCGGCTGCTTTATAGCTGAACTGACTGAGTATGCTGGATTAGCCAGCTTTAATGATGATGAAGAATGATGATGTGTTGATGTGATAGGACAACGACGACGACAATGATACTACTACTATACTATTAATAATAAATAATTTAACCGACCGTCGTGCAGGCAGACAGACGAAGACGAAAGTGAGGGCAGGGGGCGCTTTTTCACGAGGGGGAAAAGCAGGGAAAGTGCTGGAAGCCCCGGTTTTTACGATGTTGTGCCTGCCCCTTTTCAAGTTTGTGAAGGTGTGTTAAAAAAAAAAAAAAGGACAGTGGGGGGGGGGGGGGGGGGGGGGGGGGGGGGGGGACCAAAAAAAAGAATTTTTTGGGGGTTTGAAATTTAAAAACAAGGGCCAGTTGTGTGGAGATATTTCTTGATCAGCTTCAAAACTTAATTGTGTTTTGAGTAAACCACTGTGTCGTCTGAAAAAGGGTTGAATCTTTTCACTCTGTTGTTTTTTTTTTTTGCTTTTGTTAACTGCTGTTTTGTTTTTTGTCACTTCAGGAGATGAGTTGCATGCTACTTTTTATTTTTTTCTTGATTTAAAGAAAAGAAGGGTTCGTTTGGGGGGAGGTGAGGTTTTTCTTTCTTGAATTTTTTTTTTTAAATCCCCTCCCCCCCAATCTTTTTTTGAACTTCCTGTTTTTTTCTCAATTTTTTAAATATTTTTCTGTCTTTTCCTGTTTATTTCTCTTTTCTATGTTTATCCGTATCTTTTTTTAATATTCCCATTTTTTTTATTAGTCCTGTTTGACGACATCATTTGTGGGGTACAATTTTTTTTTTTTTTTTTTCTTTTTTTTGGGGGGGGGGGGGTTAAAGCTTTACTTTTTTTGTGGGAATTTGGTTTTTTCTGCAAATAAAAAAATTTTGTTTTTTTTCTGATTCATCCCTGACGCTATCTTTTTTGATACGTTTTTACAATATTTGGCCCCAGAACGTTTTCGGACGTTTTCATCCGTTAAAAAACGCTTAAAAAATATGCACAGACTTTTTTGCAAGAGACATCATAGGCTGGTTTGCGCGCACACACTTCCAACATGCACGCACGCCACACAACACACGCA
>CM054143.1:68619274-68711763 GCA_028751875.1 Rapana venosa
CAAGATAAATAACAATAGTTTAAAACAAACAGACTTAATAAACAAGTACTCTGCCGACAAAATCTATTGAAAAAAAATTTCAAATAGTCAAATGTATTTCAAAGCACCCACACACACACTCCAACAGTTCGTAACATTAGCAGGGTTAATAGGACATGTGTTAGTGAAGGTGGGATAGTTCTGATATGAAAACCGGAGGGGGGAAATCTTAGGTTTGAATTAAATATGTCTTGAGGCTGGATTATAAAAGTGCATAACTAGGTTTCCTGGCGAAGAGAGAGAGGGAGCTCATTCAGGAGATATGGACCCGAAAATAGAAAAGAGCGGGGGGGTGGGGGGGGGGGACCAACGTAGATTTTTTGAATCTAGGTATTCGTAGGCAACAAGGTATCTGCAGCAGAGCGGAGGGAACGTGAAGGAGAGTACAGATTAAGACATTCAAGAGTAGGAGGGTGCAGTTTTGTGGAGACAATTGTAACAGAGGGTACTGATCTTATAATCTAACTCTCTGTGGCAACATTCATCCAGTGGAGCGATCGCAAGAGAGGGTAAGTGCTCAGATTGTTTTCTCTCAGAGAACTAGTCGAGTTGCAGAGTTAAGTAATACGTTTAAGAGGTGGATAGAAGATGCTGGCAGACCAGAAACAAAAGAGAATTGCAATAGTCCGGACATGAGAGAATGAGAGATGTGACTAGTTTGGATGTTGCATCAGTGACAGATACTTTCGAACTGCACAAATGCGCCGTTAATTGATAGTAACACGGACTGTCAGGTTTTGGGTTATGATTTTTGCATGGAGATTGTGTTGTCGATAACGACCCCTAGATATTTCACGTACAGTGGATAGAGGGACAGACGTATTGCCGCAATTCTATTGAAGCTGATTGTAAAGGAAGAGAGGTTTTGTGTTGGTCCCCCTACAATCATGGCTTTCGGTTTTATCTGCATTTAGCTGTAACTACTGTTCCTATCATCCAAGTTGGATATCATGAAGGCAGCAGGACATGTTTGTCAAGAGAGAAGGCAGATTTTCGGTAGTAAGGGTGGACCACCCCCCAGGGTTCAGTGTGAGAAAACAGACACCCCTGCCTGGGCTGTACCCCACACATGACCCTCACCGCGCATCACCACAGTCAGGTCCTTCAGTCTGGTGCTGGTGCTACTAGCATTGGGGGCCGTAGACGGCTCCAAGGCGAGCCCATCCCCTCCACAGAGGCAAACTGTCAACCTGCAACACACAACCATAGGGACGCACGCTTCTGTCACATCTTCTTGGCCACATTTGGCCCAGGCCAAAGCAGTGTACCAGAGACTGAGGCAGCTCACTGCCAAGGCCTACACTACAATGTTGTTATGTTTAACGTGTGTTTGAGATTGCCTTCAGCCATGACTAGCTCTCCACTAACAACCTGCACGTCTCGACAATCCTCTGAAGGCACGTATGCTCCTATATGGAGAGGTACTTAAAAACATCACACACGCAAACTTCTCATGCAGTGTGCAATTTTTCAATCTAGCAGTGATTCCCAGGGGATGAGTAGTCAGAGTGCACGTTTCTGGGTGACCCCCAGAGTGTTAAGCTGGTCAATGTGCATCAACATCATTTGCGACATCACTGAATACTGAATATTTTGGGTATGCTGGATACAAAGTTCAAACTTTCATAGTGCGAACAATCTAGCCTAGCAGCCAACCCCGATTCCAAAACCAGAATTTCATTGGGGTGATTTGCACTTGAAAATGAAATGGCCGTATGTGGAAACCCTGAAAGTACAATGAATGGGTTTTTTTTCTTCAATTTTAACGTCTTTTCACTGGTAAGATATTAGACGAGGGAGACAGATAGGGAGGAAATGTGGGAGAAAAGGAATGCTTATGTGTGACTGACAGTTTGTTTTGTCACTTTGTAGTGAGAATCAGATTCAGAATCTTTTACTCCATTAAGTCTATGTAGACTTATTTGACACATCATAAACATCAATTATAATTATTATCTATTTGAGGCTAAAAGTGATGTACACTAAAAATCATGTTTATTTTACTTCTTCTTTTTTCTCTTTTATCCAACAAACCACTCATACATATATCTCATGATATCTGCTTGATATATGTCAAACTGTGATATGTCACTTAATTTATGTACACAGATTATGCGTTCTTTGTCTGATCATTTGATTTTTTAATAAATTATTTCTGAGTTCATCATATAAAATTCATACATCGAGTAAATGTAAATTCATCTTCTATTGTTACATTATCTACATTTTCTGTCCTCTTCTGGATATATTTTGGTGCCTCCCTTCTCTATCATTAAATTGTGAGAGTTTGTGCGAAATTTACAATTCTATCATCTTATGGTTTTGTTTTCATAGTTTTATTAAGTATGTACAGCTGTTTTTATCTTTTGGAGCATAATCATAAAATTTTAGTTTTGCAAACTCTTTCTTCTGTAGATCCAAAATGTTTTATACATGTCCTCAAGCTATTCTTCTAACAAATAACTCAACTATAGACATTAAAAGTACTTTGGTTTTCAGACATGTTTGAAATCCAATTGAGTACAGAATATTTTTCACTGTGTTGATCCATTTATCGTATGTATTCGTCGATACATATAGTCTATACTAATCTGAAAAAAGAGACTGGTTTTGATTCTGTCAAATGAATCCAAAAGGATATTAATCTGCTTATTATTTTAAGGTCCAGTGGAAATCTTCCTAATATCACACCAAAGTGGTTCGTACAAAATGCTTTTTTATGAACGCCTAGTAATTGTTTTACACAATTTTACATGAAAATTCTCATACAAAAACTGATTGCATAAGCATGCCTTGAACAGTTTATTAACTATGAAATTATTCTCCCCTTTACAATAAAAAGGAAACCAAACTTTCTGCTCCACAGATAAAACAGGGGTTAACAGTGAGTCGAATAAACGCATTATTAAGTAGTCTTTTACATTTTGTCCATGACTGCTTCTTTAAAAGGCGTATATTGCTTTTGTTGCTTTATATTACAAAATAATCTTGGTTGCTTGAAATTTCCATTCTGATGTAAAACGATACCTGATATTTATAGGTTTCTACTGTTTCAATTACATGTTCACCAACTTTGACATTAATGGAATTTTAGGAGGAGATCCTCGTAAAAACTAATACCTTTGTTTTTGTTTTTGTTTATCCTTAAACCCCAATACTTTGAATTAGAACAGTATTTCCTTGCAGTTTATTCAGTTTAGCTTAAGACCATTTTGATTGTTTGATAGTAATGCTAGGTCCATCAGCATAGAAGTAAATCAAGGAATTCTGTCTTTTGCGATTATATATGCAACATCTATTCTCATCAATATGTTGAACAATTGTCCTTGACATATACATTTAAAAATTTAGAACGTAATTTATTTCCCTGATGTTACCCCCTTTTTGACTATGATTACAACTGTGAGTTTGCCTCGTATTTTTGTAAAATTGTTGCATATGGAAACTTGTTTTTTAATTGACATTAAACGTTTTTCCTGTAATTCCTATTTCGTTTAACATTATAAAAGACCCTCATGCCCAACATATATCCAAAGCTTTCTGAAAATCTACAAGGCAGCAAAAATGCCTTTTAGTTTTACCTTTTAGTGCACTATCTTATTAAATGTTAAGTAGTGAGATAATGGTCCCAATGTTCTGCATGCTTATACTGAAACCAGCTGTTCTCTGACAATACTATTGTTTATTTACAAAATATCAGAGATCTATGATTCAGATTTGACAAAAAAGTATTCCAATATGTTTGTCAACAATATTCCTCTTAAGTTATCTGGTTTTATACGCATCTGTTTTTATAAGATGGCATATACCCTCCTAACTTATCCAGTCACAGGGATAAATGCCCGTTTCTAAAAACTTAATTGAACAAATTACTGCATTGTCTCTATAACATTAGACGAAACTGAAATTGATCCATTTCGTTAGTTAATTCCATCTTTTCCAGGCGATTTGTAGTTTTTTAGCCTTTTGATTGTTTTTGTAATTTCCACCGTTGTAATTTGCTTATCTAGGAATGGGTTATTAGATACTTTTAAATCATTGAGCCTGCTTTGTACTTGCTTTTTGCGGTCTGGATCTATTTGCGGTTCTTTTCCAATGAGTGTTTTTAAGTGTTCAGTCCATTTACTGCTACTAATATGATTATGATGCTTTAATCCACCAGTCTTATGACCAGACTTGAGAACAGAGCTGGAGCATATGGGATGGAGGTGAGCTCGGAGAAAAGTAAAGTACTTGTGAACAGCACAAGCAACGCCACTGCTAAAATTTACATGAACGGCCAACAACGGGAGGAGGTAGACGCTTTTAAATACCTTGGCGCTACACTCACAAAGGACGGGCGATCGACGACAGAAATCAAAGTCAGAGTAGCCATGGCAACATCTTCCATGACAAAACTCACCACCTATATGGAAAAGTAAAGAGATCATATTCCCATCACACTAAAGCTCTACAAAGCCCTATTCAGACTATCCTGTTGTACAACGGAAGTGAAACCTGACATTGACTGCTGAAACAGCAAAGGAATCCATCCATTTGAAACACAATGCCATAGCAAACTGCTGGCATATCCTGGAGAGAAACGAAAGACCAATGAATTTGTCAATCAAATAACACGGCTGAGGTCCACAGGAACCCCGTCTCACCAACGTCAAGAAGAAAAGCTGACATGGTTCGGCCACGTCACCCGCCACAACCACTCTGCCAAAAACAGTACTGCAGGGAAACACTCTAAGTGGCAGAAAGAGGGGAAGACAGAACAAGTCAAGGATGGACAACATCAGAGAATGTACCAGGATGAATGACTCCGTCACTACTGCTCAGACCGATGACTGAGATGGATGGAGGAGGCTTAACCACGGCATCGTCTCTCGTGTCTCCTCCACGACCGCTCGAGGCCATGGACTGATTATGATTAAATCCACCATCTTCCGCTTTCCCTTTTAATTTTTGTAAAGTTTTCCACAATATCCTCAGTCTCGTCACTGGCATCATGTAGTAGTTGATACCAGTGAAATTTTTGAAGATTATACTTTTTCTTTTTAATTAAAATATTATACTACTGTATTCATTTTCATGAACTATTTTGTCGAAGTCAGGTTTAAACAGATTTCAATTTATGCATTTAGTAAAGACCTTTACTTCATTTCTCGTACTGTTACATCGAGTCAAACCATTTGTATTGTGTTTAATTTCTTCTTACAGTTTTGACTGATCTGGTCTTCAGCTTAATTGTGCATACTTTGAAAAGATATCAGAGACAGTTGTCTGGAACATTCATTGACTACGTTTTGTTGAATCAGGCTGCTTTGTACTTTGTTTTTTAATACTGTATTTTGATTTGAGTTTTTATTGTGCTATGTGTGCTTGTATTGATGGTAGAAGAAGTGTATATTGAAATTGTTCATTGAAATTAAATCCCATCAAAAAACACTGTTTGTTGTGGTAATCTTTAGTAATACACTCCGCCTGTGTGTCTCTACTATTTTTTATAGACTTCTGCAAACTTGTTTTTTGTCTTCTATCTGGTATATTTAATATCTAAAATCAGTGGACAATGATCAGAGTATTCCATTAAATCTCTAACTTCATATTCTTCACCTCTTCAAAATGATTTTGAACAAATGAAATAATCCACAACACAACAACCTTGATGTTAAACGCATGTAAATCGACTCTGTAAATTTCCTAAGTTCGGCCAATTAAATAAACAATTTATTGCTATCCGTTTGACATCCCCGGGGTATACTTGCAAAGCAAGCAATGCAACATAGAACTCATGCCCTCCAACCAGCATGTCGTAAAAAGGGCGACTAAGGTGGGAACCCTTTCCCCAGGTAAGGGGGTTTAGACACATGGCTAACAACCCTTTTCTGTAAAAAATAAATTGTTATGGAAACAGAACGAAAGAAATTAACAATACAGGGTGTGACGGCTTCCAGAGTCATCGGAAGATGCCTACGTATGAATGTCAGTGTAAAGCCGAAAGGAAGCCCCTGACAAGAAGATATGGAGTCTTAAGCGCCAAAAAATAAGACCAAAGTAGGATTCTGGAATGTGAGAACCAACGTTTGAGACAGGAAAAACTAGAAAAGTTACAGCAGAGATGAGACACTACAATTTACATATCTCGGAGTCAGTGAAAGCCGATGGACAAGGATCAGGCAAATACAGAGCCAGCACAGGAGAGACAGTGCTGACATGGTAGAGAAGACAGCCAACACCCTGAGGGCGTAGCAATCATCATGAAGAAAGGAAATGGAGAAGTGGGCCCTGATGTAGTGAAACCTATCTACAAGCAGGATGATGAGGATAAGAATGAAAGGTAAAGCAGCAAATACCACAAACATACAGCGCTATGGCACCACCAACGACAGTGGAGAAGAAAGCAAAGATACATTTTATGAACAATTACAGGCGAAATGGAAAACACACCAAACCACACGACATGAGGATAGTGATGGTGGACCTAAATGCAAAAGTCGGAAAAGACAACACAAACCAGAAAAGCCATGGGAAAAGAAGGATGGAGGCAGCATAAATGACAACGGAGAAAGATTGGTGAATTCTGCATGACAAACAACCTGGCCATTGGAGGGATCATTTATTTGCACACCCTGAATCCCAAGCTTACCTGTGTTCCCCAATTGAAGAGACAAAAACAAATCGACCACCTGATGATCAAATGGGACATGGAGAAATTCGCTCGTAGATGTAAAAAGTAAGGAGAGAGCCGATGTTGGCAGTGATTCAACACCTTGTCACTGCAACCCTAAAAGTGAAGCTTGAGAAAAATGGATCTGGGGAAACCAAGCAACAACATTTGAGTGGAAAACTGCGCCAACACCAAAGTAAAGAGTTGCCTTTCACCCTCGCCACTCAAAACACAGTTCCAAGAACAGGTGACACTGATAACTACACACCTCCGACATGACTAATATAAACACCATGTGGAAAACAAGTCAGGACAGCCTCACACAAGCCAGCGAAACGTCTTAGGACAGAACAGAGGAAGAGAAAAAGGTGGATTCCATAAGACACCTGGCAAGAGCCACTGAGAACAGAGAGAACTGAAGAAGAAAATCTTAAGAGACAAAGTCAGAACGGATAAGAGAGAGGTACAAAACAACAGAACAGAGAAGCAAACCAACTGAGAAGAGAATGACAAGAACAGACAAGCGTACTACATGGATGGATATGCAAGACAAGCAGAGGAGGCCGCCGCAAAGGGAGAACAAGGACAGTGTGTAAGATCACCAAGACAGTCAAAGGCAAGTACCGAGCACACCGAAACACCCAATCCTAGATAAACAAGGCCAAATACTTACCCACAGAAGGCATAACAAGATGCAAGATGGGCAGAACATTCAGCCAAAGTTCCAACAGACCACCACCAACTGAAGAGGCCGATAAACAAATCCCTGATGCCGATCTCAGTAACAGCTCACCACCAAGAAGGAAGAGATTATAGCAGCAATCAGCTCTCCTCAAGAAATGGAAAAGCCCCTTGGCCATGACAAACCTCAAACGCAGAACTATTCAAGGCACATCCAGAATTTGCATCTAAAGTTCTACAGCCACTCTTGCAGCTATATGGGAGGAGAAACAGCAACCACAGATTGGACATAATGAGTCATCGTGAAGACCAAAGAAAGGAGCCCTTAACCAAATGTAAACAACTGGAGAGGGAATCACTCAGCTATCTGTTCCCACAAGATTTCTTGGCAAAGTTCATCATCGACGAATCTCATAGCAGTGGACCAACAGCTCAGAAAGGAACAGGCAGGTTTTTCGACCAGGAAGAAGATGCATAGACCAGATCTTCACCCCTGCGCAACATCATCGAACAAGTGCAGTAATGGCAGTAACAGCTGTATATCAACTTCGTAGATTTTGAAAAAGCCATTGACAGCATTCAACGGAGAAAGTGGTATGGCACATACTCCGAGGCATAAGGAATTCCACAGGAGTTTAATCCAAGTCATTAAAGCATCTACACAACTTCACAGTGCTGAGTAGGAAACAGCAAAACCAGTTTTCAGTGTACAAACCGGCGTCAGACAAGCAGCCCCATGTCAGCACTACCCTTCAACCGAAACAATTGAATTGGGTGATGAACAAACACAGCTGACCATTCAAGGGCATCAGATGGACCCCTCAGGAATACAAGTCCGCCTATCAACACTTGAAGAACCTATATTTTGCCGACAGATTCTGTGCACTGCTTCTCAACATACCCAATCATCACATTCAAGAGAAGACATCCCGTCTCCAGCGCTTTCGCACAGCAATAGGCCCTGAAAAATCAGTCAGAAGAAGACAGAGGTGATACACTGAAGGGTTCAGAACCCTCACCGGTCACAGAGACTGGAGAAGATTTACCAACCACTGAAGAGTTCCCCTGTACCTCGGAGCACTGTTTAGGCATACGGCGGAAGCAGGCAGCTGACATCCAAGACCTGATTAGCAAAGCAAGAAATGCTTAAAGAAATCTGAACAAATGTTGGAAATCGTCCCCAGTACAGCACCAGAACCAAACCTAAGACTATACCAGATGCTGTGTACTTCCCCCTTTTGTACGGGCTCGGAGGCTGGAGGATGACTAGAGAGACCTCGACATCCTATCCACATTCCACACTAAGAATCTCAGAAGAATCTAGCGCTCTTCTGGCCTGAGACCATCTCCCAACAAGAACTATTGCCCGTTGCACCAAGAAAGCATGGACAACATCATCATTCATAGGCGATGGGATGGATAGGCATATCTGCCGTCGGGAACATGAAACATCGCCCAAACAGCCCTCCCCACAGGACACCAGAGGGAACACGCAAACGAGACGACCCAAGAACACTTGGCGTCGGACTGTTGAAGCAGAGCTGAAGACCTTCCAACATACCTTGGGAACCATTCAGAAGCTAGCCCAGGACAGACAGGAGTGGAGAACTTTTGTTGCTGCCCTACGTGCCAATAAGGCACAAAGGCATTGATGATGATGACAAATATTAGCTCATAGTCTACCATATTTTTGTACAATTCTATCCATTGAGCACCTTTGATAGCATTGGTCATATTCATTTTCTTCAGGTAAATTGTAGTAACTTGGTTCTGGATCTATTTCTATAAAGTCAGTCAGTCTTCCTGATCGCGCATTTAGATCTCCACACAGTATTATCTGACCTCTTTCAGACAAACTTTCTATGTCTTGTTCTAAATTTTCCCATATTTTCTGTGTATGAACATTTCCAAAAGAAGAAAAATCGTGGAATATATGCACCATCCAATTGAAAATAATTCTTGTTTGATGATTTTGATGAGTTTTCCTGCATCATTTTCCATCCACACAATATCTGAACTATTTGCGGTAAAAAAGATTTATACATTTTCGATAACTTCCTAACGAAAACTAGAAAACCTCCTGAAGCACTGACAGATCTAATTTCTCCCTTGGTCTGCAGTAATGCACAGACTAAACCTGGTAGAGTTACATCTTCTACAGCTTTTTTGATCTAAATGTGTTTCTGTAAAATTTTACATCGTAAACATCCACATGCTTTTATGTGTTACGACATTTAGTTGTATACATTAAATCCATCCCACTTTTCCATATATACTCTAATATTCCATGATAATATTTCACGCATGTTTTACTCTTTTGTTGAATATTATTGTGACCCACGAGATCTTTCCCAATGTGGTAAACAAAAATTTGGGCATATCAATTTAATGAATTAAAGCTGGGGTTTTTCCCGTTATTAATATCTCTAACTATAGAAATGGTTTTTATCTTATCATTGTTAACTGTCTTTGATGCCAAAACAATAACGGCAACAAATTATATTATCTAAAAATTTACATCATCAAGAATAATTTTTACATAAGATTGTCTTCATATTTTAACTATTATTAACAAACTTGACACAAACTTATCTGTTGTATCCGATAAAACAAATTAAATATAGTAAATGATAACGTGTTCAAAAGACTTAACTGGGACAGACTTTCTTTGTGTTGATATCATTGCATGAGTCTGGTGTGTGCATGTGCGTGTGATGTGTGTGTGATGTTGGTGTGTGTGCTCGCGGCGCATGAGTGCGTGTAACCTACATACTTTCTATATTCTCATTCACCATCTCTTTGTACTTTTTATGTAGTGTGTGTGAAATGTGTGTGGATGTAGTAATTTCTTCAGTTTAACGTCCACTCCACTAAATAGTGAATGTGTGTGGATGTGTGGTGCGCGTGTGGTGCTTGAACCTACATACTTTCTATATTTCACCATCTCTTGACTTGTTTTATGATACGTGTGTGTGTGGATGTTGTGTGGTGTGTACACTGAACAAAGTACAATGCTGACTTAGGAGAAAGGATTGCTGAGCACCAGGTACAAATCAGGGGCCAGACTTTGTCGGCGCTTCACTATTACTATTTGTTGCTACTTCAGTCATCTCGTCTTTCAAATCTGCACTCTGCTTTCATCCGCTTGAATAAGAACTGCTATGGACACCTAACTCATAGGTAACAACTCTGTCTGCTTCTCATGTGTCAGTAATGACATTTTTGTCTGCCGGTCAAAATAATCAACTGCACAGGCACAGAATGCAGCAGAAGACTGACTGATGTATGAGAATCCCTTGTTTTGGATGAACACCCTACTGATCTGCAACTGTTCTCTGACGAGGAGATCAGTACTGGAAACCAGCACGCCTGCAGACGTCATACTGCAGTATTTCCTGGTGAATTTTTTACATGTTAAAACCAGAATTGCAGCAAGTTCTGGAAATAAAGAATGGTTGGCAGCTATTGTATCTAAATGAATACCTACAAAATTAATATTCTCTGTTCCTCTCATTCAAGAACTTTTCATTGCATAAACCAATAATCAGTATGCAGATATTATCCCAATACAACTGATTATAAAAAAGTGAATAGTATATCAATAGAGAAACATGACACAAAAAATATAAATTACACCACAATAAGATCAGTACAGTCCCTCACCAAAAAAAATTTCTGAAAATCGCCATACGGAATTCGTTTAAAGCTAAGGAAAATCACGGATGAAATCTACACTAAGCAAGAGGAAAAGAAAGAAACCCGGGCTACAGCTGCTTAACCATTCTCCTCTTCTGTGTATCAAAGGTCCCATGACATGAGGAGAAGAAGCAGCCAGGAGAAGGGTTGAGGGGCCACCTGACTCCAGAAAGGAATATTCAGTTGGTCCACTAGTTGGGCTGACACTGTCAAGTCTGTCACTGATGCAGTGAGCTACATCAGATGGTCAACAGTCCACAGGCTGTGTTTGGGTGCCTTGAAAGAACAGACAGCACAACATGGAAAACAACAACTACACACTAATCAATCCCTCTCTGTCTCTCTCATTCCACGCATGGAAACATTCAATCATTTGTCCCACATCTAAAAAAACGTAAGCCAAACACAAGTAATAAATAGTTTACAGACCTATAAACCTTACATCCATGTCTGTAAACTGCTAGAAAAAAATGGTTTTGAACAGACTGGTTTTTTTAAAATATTACTACTGTGAAAAGAAGAACATCATTCCTGTTAACCAAGCAGCTTCAGAAAAGGAAGGTCGCCATCTCATCACTTGTTCAACTGACCACTCAAATAAAGTATCAGTTTGGCCAGACTAAAATGTCTTTTGGCAAACTGTTTTGATGTGACCAAGCCTACGACCAAGTATGGCACTCACGATTGTTGTATAAACTAAAAACATGGATGAACAGGGCATATATTATATATATATATAAATATAAAACACCTTGTAAAAGATTTTCTGGGAAACGGACAAATTAGAACTAGAATAGGGACTACAATAACATCTAAAAAGTCACTCAAATGGGCATTCCACAGGGGTCAGTTATTGCTCCTTTATTATTCAACATCTTAATGCATGACTTGCCAAGCCACATTATCTAAGCATGTCGAGTTAGCTCCAGACGCCGACGATATATGTATGGTGGGAGAAGGTAGCAATGAAAAAAGAATACAAACAAACACCGACGAGATCCTTGACTTACATCATAAAAGGTTGCATCAAAAATGACTGAATATGCTATCAAACCTATATGACAATGAAAATAGTTTACGCTAACAAGTGATAAAACACACATGATGCATTTTTTAATAATGGAACAAATCCAACACTAATGCCCAGTTTCGAATAGATATATGAAATTTTAGAATAAAGCAAACAGTCAACTTTCTTGGAGTTTTTCTTACAACAAAAACTGACTTGGAACCACCACATTGGAGTAACAATCCTGAATAAAGCAAGACAATGTTAAACATTCTGAAAGTTATTGGCAAACAGTCATGGGTCCAGGATATGCTACCTTACTGCACCTTCAACATCTTTAATTCTTCAAAAGCGAACGTATGCCAAGAATAATTCTTAATGCTCCAGAATATCTTTCAAGAAACTACAAAGTATAGACGGTAGATCATACAACTGGCTCTAGTCTACCAGTTCCTGCCTCCTGTATAAAAACATATAGCGCATGTGGTATTTTAATAACCATTAGAAAAATCAACCAAAGTAATGCTTGATGTAAATTTTGTCCCTAAGAAGTTATACCTGTTAAAAATGATTTGCCGCCGCAATAAATCTCAGTCCCTGATAGACATTTTCCGAAGAGAGCAGAATGATATCCTCTAACACCACACAGGGTACATACACGACTCAACCTGAATATAAATGCTGGTTTAATCCTAAATACAAAATTGCTAAAAAGAGATAACTATCCCCCACTCCAACGTGGGAACTCAAAAGAGCGCAGTTTGACATCAATTATATTGACTTCATAAAGAATTGTACTATAAATTCTTCTAAAGCAAAAATTCATTTGGAAGAACATTATTCATACCATTTAAAAGTGTTTACAGATGGATCAGTCTTAAACAATAATGCTGGTGCTGCATACACTACAAAGGTAAAAAAGGTAAAGGAGTCCCATAACCTATAAGGTCGTAGGGGAGCGAGGCGTCAGAGACCTCACTTCTCTAGGGCCAACATATTGAGGGCGGCGCCCATCTCCTCTCCCTCGCTGCTTTACCTTCCCTGACCCTAAAGAGGGCAGGTACCCATTTACATCTGGGTGAACTGGGGGAACTGTACTGAAGCAAGGCAACGCAAACGGTCACCCATCCAACTTTAACCACGCTCGACGCTGCTATAACCTAGTCTTGGGGAAAGCGAGTGCTCCGACCACTGAGCAATCCGTCCCCTGAATTTAAAATCCCAAAAATCGTTACATCTTGGGGAGAATATTTCAATTTTTACAGCAGAACTCTTAGCTATACTAATGCACTTCTTATTATTTTAATCGCTTTCCAAAAGCTTTTTTTCAAATACTTTTTTGAGTTGATTTCAAAATCAGTAAGTCAAAGCCATCAGCTCTAGCAAACCAAAGTTCGATCTGAACTTGTCATAGAAATTTGTCATTTTTCATTCATCTCCTCACACTTAAAAGGCACAGATATAACTTGTGTTGATCCATCTCACTGTGGTGTAACATCACAATGAAAAGGTTTCAAGAAACCTTTTAAGCAAAAAAAGGGCCAAACAATTAACAACGTGGCAAACATTAAAACTCCACGTGTCCACTACAACCAATCAATGTTAACAAATCGTGCAAAAAGCCAGCAAAAGTTATTCCAGTGTGAAAAAAGAGACCTGGTTGTCTAAATTATAAGAGAAGATGGTAAAATATGAGCGAGTTTTGTTAAAATATATGAAACCGATTTTATCATAAACAAATTGTTTTCTGGCTTGAAGATGGGACTTGAATTGTTTTAAGACAAAATATTTGGAACAAGTTTCAGGCATATTGGCCATAGTATAACTGTGGATCTACTTGATATGCAGTATGCGAAAAGTTTCCATACCTGTTCCTATCACCTCAGCATCGTCATCAGCTATATTCAGTGATCTTTTTACTGAGTATAATTTTTTCAAATCATTAATTGCATATGTCCAACTGGTTAATTGGTTATATATTATGGACTTTAAAGACATTATCCATCAGCGGTTTAGATTTTCTCTCATCGCTGGATACGGTTACAAATAGTTTTATTGTTCATTCGTAGATCGTTTAGAATTGGATTTTTTATTATTCTTACTCAAGATTATTTGTGTTTACATTTTCTTACAGTTCTGTGTAGATTTAACTACTACATTAATCCCTTACCCCACTCCCAGAATTCCTCCCCCCTCCCCTCCACTTTTTTTTTTTTTCTTAATGTGTCTAATATCACATTTTGTGAAGAGACGTAAAATGAAATCGAACGCACACATCAAAATTAACTTGGAATGCTCATAGTGGATACATTTTAACAAAAGCAAGGAAATGCATTAATTTTCTTCATTAAAACGGTTAGCAGACAGTCCTGGGGACAAGATAACTATGCCGCACACTTGTCCAGACAGCTGACCCATGAAGAAACAGGAGGAGATGGTTGGACCGCGTATGGTCATCAAATATAGTTCACAACAGCAAGTGAGTTCTTTCTCAGTGTCTGTGTGACAGGAGTGAAGTGTCACGGAGTTATAGAATTGAAATGAAGATGAGCCAGCATGTAACAAAGTCAACCATCTCTGCCTATTGCTGTCAGGATTGAAATAACTACTACTTCAGCTACTGAATACCAGCCTCATCCATTAAAAAAAAAAAGTTTTTTTCCATATTAGTGACAGGAAATTTGAGTACATAAATGAAGACAGAAAGCTAAAGACAGCTCATGTCACTTCAAGGACTACACAACTACATGGAGGTATGTCTTCTTTCAGTGCAGGCCTGTATTTCTTTCACGTTTCTCACTTTTCATTTTATAACATCGCTCAATTATTTTCATTTTAAGAGATTCACTTTTTAAAAACAAGAAACAGATACAGAATTGAAATTTTTGAATTTTTTTTCTTTGAGTAAAGAATCATAAAGGTTCTACAGATTAAATGTGTTTATACATGAATAACTCTGAAGTTATATGCAATTTGAATTCTGCATCCAGCCACATGAGACAAAAATCCAGGAACACACACACAAAAATTCACAGAAAATCAGCAAACTGTTCAGTGTGACAACAAATATGCAAAAATAAAGACATCATCTGTAAAAACTTACCTAACAACAATATAAAAAAAAGAATTATATGTATACAGTATCTTTCAAGTTTTGTTCTTTCCAAATGAGTTGTTTGCATGTTGGCCATTCAGAATTGGTTACCACAGCCAATGAGGGTCATCAAGGCATAATTCATTTTATAATCTAGTTACAACTTGATTTTTCTGATTCCCAATTGCTATATGACATAATTAGAAATCTGAAACAACAAACCCCCATCAAACCAATTCACTATATATATTGTCATCAGTGCCCACCCCCATGACTTGCCTGAAGTCACCGGGCATGATCTGTATCCAAACATTGTTCTGCAGTGAATGTGTGCAGTCGTTCTCTTCAAATGCAGAAACAAATTTGGCAACTGTTTCACTGACCGCCATTTTTTGTAAACACTGAACACAAGGCGTACAAAACAACAACGGCCATACACAAATCACAGCTGTGCCAAGTCTCTCTCTCACCACCAAAATGACAGCAGCTCAAACACACCCACACTACACACACACACACACACACAACCAGCAACACACACACACACATCCACAACACAAAGGGTGGGTGAGAGAGTGTTCCAACCATCGCCAGTGCAGTTTGGCAATGTGTCAGGGGTCCTGTGTTTCAACTCGAGTTACTGGTTTTTACTGTCAGCTGGCCAATCTTTAAAGCCTGAAGAAGGTTTTAGAAATCAACCAAAACTTTCTCAGCCAAACACTTCGGTGTATTGATTATAGTTTGTCCTGCTTTTATCTAGTAAAAAAAATTGTATTTTAAGATGTAGCAAAACTCATAGTTTTAACTTTAAACAAAGTATTTCCATAGTTTCACCGCAATTTCCCAGAAATTTGGGTGGAAAAAGTGGTTAGGGGTATGCAACCCTGAGGACCATATTCCTGTTCACACCTCACACTGCACACTGGTTTCAGGCCAATGACTGTACAGTGGGAATGCAATCACTGATGGGCAATGCATATAAAGTTTTATATTGTGTGTTGTGTGCGTGCGTGCGTGTGTGATAAAGATACTAAAGTTATGTTTAGTTTGATAAGGACTGAACAGCAAAAAGAACTACCTATACTAGTATACATGTGACTCTTGATTTACTCGAAAAACATAATGGAAAACAAAAAAACATTCAATAAAATCATTGACCTGTTTTTGTTGTTATGAATCAGAATGCAAGATAAATAACAATAGTTTAAAACAAACAGACTTAATAAACAAGTACTCTGCCGACAAAATCTATTGAAAAAAAATTTCAAATAGTCAAATGTATTTCAAAGCACCCACACACACACTCCAACAGTTCGTAACATTAGCAGGGTTAATAGGACATGTGTTAGTGAAGGTGGGATAGTTCTGATATGAAAACCGGAGGGGGGAAATCTTAGGTTTGAATTAAATATGTCTTGAGGCTGGATTATAAAAGTGCATAACTAGGTTTCCTGGCGAAGAGAGAGAGGGAGCTCATTCAGGAGATATGGACCCGAAAATAGAAAAGAGCGGGGGGGTGGGGGGGGGGGACCAACGTAGATTTTTTGAATCTAGGTATTCGTAGGCAACAAGGTATCTGCAGCAGAGCGGAGGGAACGTGAAGGAGAGTACAGATTAAGACATTCAAGAGTAGGAGGGTGCAGTTTTGTGGAGACAATTGTAACAGAGGGTACTGATCTTATAATCTAACTCTCTGTGGCAACATTCATCCAGTGGAGCGATCGCAAGAGAGGGTAAGTGCTCAGATTGTTTTCTCTCAGAGAACTAGTCGAGTTGCAGAGTTAAGTAATACGTTTAAGAGGTGGATAGAAGATGCTGGCAGACCAGAAACAAAAGAGAATTGCAATAGTCCGGACATGAGAGAATGAGAGATGTGACTAGTTTGGATGTTGCATCAGTGACAGATACTTTCGAACTGCACAAATGCGCCGTTAATTGATAGTAACACGGACTGTCAGGTTTTGGGTTATGATTTTTGCATGGAGATTGTGTTGTCGATAACGACCCCTAGATATTTCACGTACAGTGGATAGAGGGACAGACGTATTGCCGCAATTCTATTGAAGCTGATTGTAAAGGAAGAGAGGTTTTGTGTTGGTCCCCCTACAATCATGGCTTTCGGTTTTATCTGCATTTAGCTGTAACTACTGTTCCTATCATCCAAGTTGGATATCATGAAGGCAGCAGGACATGTTTGTCAAGAGAGAAGGCAGATTTTCGGGAGTAAGGGGGGACCCTCCCCCCAGGGTTCAGTGTGGAGAAAACAGACACCCCTGCCTGGGCTGTACCCCACACATGACCCTCACCGCGCATCACCACAGTCAGGTCCTTCAGTCTGGTGCTGGTGCTACTAGCATTGGGGGCCGTAGACGGCTCCAAGGCGAGCCCATCCCCTCCACAGAGGCAAACTGTCAACCTGCAACACACAACCATAGGGACGCACGCTTCTGTCACATCTTCTTGGCCACATTTGGCCCAGGCCAAAGCAGTGTACCAGAGACTGAGGCAGCTCACTGCCAAGGCCTACACTACAATGTTGTTATGTTTAACGTGTGTTTGAGATTGCCTTCAGCCATGACTAGCTCTCCACTAACAACCTGCACGTCTCGACAATCCTCTGAAGGCACGTATGCTCCTATATGGAGAGGTACTTAAAAACATCACACACGCAAACTTCTCATGCAGTGTGCAATTTTTCAATCTAGCAGTGATTCCCAGGGGATGAGTAGTCAGAGTGCACGTTTCTGGGTGACCCCCAGAGTGTTAAGCTGGTCAATGTGCATCAACATCATTTGCGACATCACTGAATACTGAATATTTTGGGTATGCTGGATACAAAGTTCAAACTTTCATAGTGCGAACAATCTAGCCTAGCAGCCAACCCCGATTCCAAAACCAGAATTTCATTGGGGTGATTTGCACTTGAAAATGAAATGGCCGTATGTGGAAACCCTGAAAGTACAATGAATGGGTTTTTTTTCTTCAATTTTAACGTCTTTTCACTGGTAAGATATTAGACGAGGGAGACAGATAGGGAGGAAATGTGGGAGAAAAGGAATGCTTATGTGTGACTGACAGTTTGTTTTGTCACTTTGTAGTGAGAATCAGATTCAGAATCTTTTACTCCATTAAGTCTATGTAGACTTATTTGACACATCATAAACATCAATTATAATTATTATCTATTTGAGGCTAAAAGTGATGTACACTAAAAATCATGTTTATTTTACTTCTTCTTTTTTCTCTTTTATCCAACAAACCACTCATACATATATCTCATGATATCTGCTTGATATATGTCAAACTGTGATATGTCACTTAATTTATGTACACAGATTATGCGTTCTTTGTCTGATCATTTGATTTTTTAATAAATTATTTCTGAGTTCATCATATAAAATTCATACATCGAGTAAATGTAAATTCATCTTCTATTGTTACATTATCTACATTTTCTGTCCTCTTCTGGATATATTTTGGTGCCTCCCTTCTCTATCATTAAATTGTGAGAGTTTGTGCGAAATTTACAATTCTATCATCTTATGGTTTTGTTTTCATAGTTTTATTAAGTATGTACAGCTGTTTTTATCTTTTGGAGCATAATCATAAAATTTTAGTTTTGCAAACTCTTTCTTCTGTAGATCCAAAATGTTTTATACATGTCCTCAAGCTATTCTTCTAACAAATAACTCAACTATAGACATTAAAAGTACTTTGGTTTTCAGACATGTTTGAAATCCAATTGAGTACAGAATATTTTTCACTGTGTTGATCCATTTATCGTATGTATTCGTCGATACATATAGTCTATACTAATCTGAAAAAAGAGACTGGTTTTGATTCTGTCAAATGAATCCAAAAGGATATTAATCTGCTTATTATTTTAAGGTCCAGTGGAAATCTTCCTAATATCACACCAAAGTGGTTCGTACAAAATGCTTTTTTATGAACGCCTAGTAATTGTTTTACACAATTTTACATGAAAATTCTCATACAAAAACTGATTGCATAAGCATGCCTTGAACAGTTTATTAACTATGAAATTATTCTCCCCTTTACAATAAAAAGGAAACCAAACTTTCTGCTCCACAGATAAAACAGGGGTTAACAGTGAGTCGAATAAACGCATTATTAAGTAGTCTTTTACATTTTGTCCATGACTGCTTCTTTAAAAGGCGTATATTGCTTTTGTTGCTTTATATTACAAAATAATCTTGGTTGCTTGAAATTTCCATTCTGATGTAAAACGATACCTGATATTTATAGGTTTCTACTGTTTCAATTACATGTTCACCAACTTTGACATTAATGGAATTTTAGGAGGAGATCCTCGTAAAAACTAATACCTTTGTTTTTGTTTTTGTTTATCCTTAAACCCCAATACTTTGAATTAGAACAGTATTTCCTTGCAGTTTATTCAGTTTAGCTTAAGACCATTTTGATTGTTTGATAGTAATGCTAGGTCCATCAGCATAGAAGTAAATCAAGGAATTCTGTCTTTTGCGATTATATATGCAACATCTATTCTCATCAATATGTTGAACAATTGTCCTTGACATATACATTTAAAAATTTAGAACGTAATTTATTTCCCTGATGTTACCCCCTTTTTGACTATGATTACAACTGTGAGTTTGCCTCGTATTTTTGTAAAATTGTTGCATATGGAAACTTGTTTTTTAATTGACATTAAACGTTTTTCCTGTAATTCCTATTTCGTTTAACATTATAAAAGACCCTCATGCCCAACATATATCCAAAGCTTTCTGAAAATCTACAAGGCAGCAAAAATGCCTTTTAGTTTTACCTTTTAGTGCACTATCTTATTAAATGTTAAGTAGTGAGATAATGGTCCCAATGTTCTGCATGCTTATACTGAAACCAGCTGTTCTCTGACAATACTATTGTTTATTTACAAAATATCAGAGATCTATGATTCAGATTTGACAAAAAAGTATTCCAATATGTTTGTCAACAATATTCCTCTTAAGTTATCTGGTTTTATACGCATCTGTTTTTATAAGATGGCATATACCCTCCTAACTTATCCAGTCACAGGGATAAATGCCCGTTTCTAAAAACTTAATTGAACAAATTACTGCATTGTCTCTATAACATTAGACGAAACTGAAATTGATCCATTTCGTTAGTTAATTCCATCTTTACCAGGCGATTTGTAGTCATTTAGCCTTTTGATTGTTTTTGTAATATTCCACCATGTAATTTGCTTATCTAGAATGGGTATTAGATACTTTTAAATCAATGAGCCGCTTGTACTTGCTTAATCCCCATACCCCAAAAGGGGGTGAAAGGGGGGAGTGAAAAAAAAATAATACAAACAAAATTTAAATTTGTCTAAATAAAAGCTTTACAAAAATTTTCCATTTTTGTTGTTTTTTGGTTTTTCTTCAAACGCAGTTTGGATAAACAAAACAATTTTATAAAAAACCATTTTAAAAAAGAAAAGCATGCACTGAAAATGTAAAGAACTAATCGAAAAAAGTTTTATCTTTCTTTACCTTTACATCCTCTGATTCGAAAAAAAAGTTTTTCTCATGAACTTAAATATCCTTCATTGTTTCTTAATTTTTAAATTTAAACTATTTCTTTTAAAAATGCTATTTTACATGCATAACAAAAAAAAAACGTAAACAACATCAAAATTTCAATAGTTCAATGAAACGGGGCGGGATTTCCCTTCCTGCATTTTTTTCACGATGTTTCGCCAAACCTTTTCGACATGAACACAAATACAATACAAGAAGAAAATAATAACACACTACAACTTTTTTTTAACAGAATTATTGCCCAATAGTTGTATAACGGGAAATTTCTCGGTTCATAATTTACAACCCCCCCTAGCCCTTGTTTTTTCCCATGGGCCCCCAGTCCTTAAACTTGTACAACAAAAAAATTTTAATTCTAAATCTTTGAATTTATATAACCAATTTAAAAATAAAAACACAGCATTACTTCTTAAAAATGTCAGAGTAATGTCTGACACATAATAAATCTTCGACAACCAAAATCCAAAGCATTTCGTTTACTCACTGAGGCACCATTTAAATTAGTAAAAAGGGGGGAAACTGTAGAAAATAAAAGGGAAATCATAAAGGGGAACTAAGCAATAAACTCAACCGGGGTATTTGTTCAAAAACAGTTTTTCTTATCAGCTTTGGAATTTTTGACGATTAATACGAAATTTCCACCTTCTGCAAACTTAGTTTTCTAAACAATTAGCTTTACTACACTTTTTTAAACTCCCAAACCCCATCCTATCACTTACGGGAATTTCTTCTTTTCCAATGGTCCTATTAAAAAGTTTGTGTTGTTGAAGTCCCCAACAGATAGAAACAACACGAAAAATTCAGATCGTGCTTTCACCAGTACCATTCTTGCAAAATAATTCAATTTTAGTTATCTTAAACTTTTTATCAATTGGCATATAATTTTGTTTAGTTTTTTTTATATTTGGAAGAAAAGGGGGGCACAGGGGGCAAATTTCCTGTGCTTTCAGCACCTTTCCCCAGTGGGGGCCGTGGGCCTACCTAATGTCATCAAACCTTCTGGCCCCCAAATAAATAACTGAAAACAAAATCATGAATACATTATCAGGGTTTCTGCGTTATTTTGTATGTGATCCACACAGACTTTAAAATGCAATAAAAATTTCCTCCCCATACTGACGAAAACACGGATTCAATGACACGTCCAGCACGCCTATACAGCAGCGCTCAGTCAAGGTTCATGCAGAGTGCTAAAATTACGCGCCCCACCTTTTTACCCCACACCCCTCCCATTTCTTCACCCCTCCCATCCCCCTCCTCACAGCATCTCAAGCCCTAGTAGCTCTACAACATGCTCGCGTCAGCAGATCTGGGTCTATAATGATGGCAAAGCTTACATTACCTAAGACAAAGCCCGCTGCGTGCGTCTGCGGCCTGCCTATCCTCTTACACACACAGCACACAGCCTAGCTAGATTGAGACAGCAAACAGACAAGATTTTGCCCCCAATTTGAGTCCCTTCAAAACTGATGAACACTACCCTAAATACAAAACAAAAGTTGATTTCAGCTTTAAAAATCAAACATTAACATTAATACCTGACTTGCCAAGTGAAACTTAAATGAATTCAGGAAGAAAATGAGATCAATTACATCACTAACGCAGAAATGTTCATTCTCAATACTAAACAAAGAAGAGTTATCTGGTGAGAACATCCATCCAACTACTGTTATTTTGTTTATAACGCCAAACCGACAAAGTGTTTTTAACTTGTTGTCCCAAAAAAATTCACGTACTCCACAACAACAAGAGAACACTGCACTGAATACACCTGAATGTAGCGCTGAAGAAAATGACAACATATCACAAAGCAACTTAAAAGTTGGAATTAAAATCCGTGTGGCACTTTCCCCCCGATGAAACAAGTGGAAAGAACTCCGCGCTAGTTCTTGATGGCGCCAAACTGACCAGTGCATCTGGTCAGTGCCAGAGCTAAAAATAGCACATCAGGGGTCAAGTTCCAGCGTCTAAGTGCAGCAGAAAATGGGGGGAAACGACTGCCGTGACTGTACAAAATTGAAGAAAAACACGGATTCAATGACACTGTACAAAAGTGAAGAAAAACACGGATTCAATGACACTGTACAAAAGTGAAGAAAAACACGGATTCAATGACACTGCACAATCCACCCCACAGGGACAGCCCTTCATCACTTACTGGATGCACAGTGATCCAGCAGCAGCAAGGGGAAGGGAACTGTTTTCAGGAAGATGGCATCACACGCTGAGGGCCCATGCTGTGGTGAGGTCGGGGTCTGGTGGCTTCATCTCTTGACACTGCAAGGCTGGGAACATGGTGGTGACCCGATGTCACTGACCAGTTCACAGAAAACAGCACAGTCAACCACTGACAGCAGCAGGACACACATCACCACCAGGAATGATAATGAGGCGGACAAGTGCAGAAAGCTAGGGTCACAGCGCTGCACTCAGATGCTGACGGCCCAGTATCAAGCCACACAGAGGGTGCCCTTTACTTTTTCTGTTTAGGGATTTTAACCCTGGAGTGGAGTTCACATCAGTACTGACCTCCACCCCGAAGTCCTTTGGACAGACTAATAAAACAAGCCCCATGTGCAAACGCCCCAAACATCTTGGGCACACATTAATAAACACAGGGTGATTATTAAAAAAAAATATCCCCAATACTGGTTTTTCGCTTTTCATCGTTTTTACCATAGCCATGTTTGCCAAATAATAAGGCTTCATACATCATAGTCAGAGAAAGATTTCCTAAGTAATTAGCCAAACAGTATAAGTGAATACCCGAAGCATCAAAGCAACATGATACAATAGACAAAGCCCAGTAAATGAAGTAACCAACCTTCAGACTCAACATTTTAATTATTCCAAAATGTTAATAATAAGGTATATTACAGTGGATGTCAAGTCTAAAGGAAGAGGTGTGACCCTTCCCTCCCTAAAAAGCAGGGGTCAGGGGCGTGCCCCATCTGAAGCATGAAGCATTTTCCTTCCAAATCTAGACCAACTGTCTCTGGAAAAAGAAAACAATACCGTCAAGATCCTTTTTACTGCCTGAAAACATCCACATGTCAAAGTCATTCGAAAATGTGTGGGATTTGTCAGCATGTGTGTTTTTTTTTTTTGCCTAGAATTTTTCCCCTTAACCCTTAGCCTGCCAAGGATTTTGCTTATAAATAAATAGCGAAAATCCTATTTGCCAGGAACTTTCCAGACAAATGGGCGATTACTGTTAGAAAAACAAAATACTTGAATTAATTCTGAACTAATGTACCATAAAAGTATATTCCTCTTAAAAAGGAAAATGAATCAATGTATATAAAATACTGTAATAGTAACATTAGTAATCATTAATATGCATTAAGAAAGATATGACCAATAATATAAAAAGAAATTAGTTATCGCAAAGTCAGACACAATTACCAACATTCTGGAAAAGAGCTCGTGGCAGTGGGAAACATGTTTATCTGCCATTCCAGAACAGCAATGCTGCAAGGGGGGGCCTAAAGGATTATTATCATAATACAGATAGCCAATACAGGGTAACATTCCAAACCTCTCTGTATAAAATTCAAAGACTTTTTCAATACTAAGTGGAAACAATCTCTCAAAGTAAACATGCCGGCACACACACACAGCAAGCATGTGCACACACACACACGCACATACACACAATCACTTAGATCTCTCACTGTTCTTCTTGCTAAAGTACACCCACATTAACACACACACACACACACACACACACACACACACACACACACAAACACACACACACATAACAAAAGCACTGCTAACACAATATATCATCCAGTGCGAGAGATATATGTACAAAAAATACTATAGTTAATACACATAACATACATAAGGGGGCTATGATTGCCAAATGGTGTTAAGGTGGCAATCATGATAGAGCACAGCATAGTAAGGAAAGGTAACGGAGTCCCAATAACTATATGGTCGTAGTGAGCGAGGCTCAGAAGAACCTCACTTCTCTAGGCCAGCATATTGAGGGCGGCGCCCCACCTCTCCTCTCCCTCCGCATGCTTTACCTTCCCGACCCTAAAGAGGGCAGGTACCCATTTACAGCTGGGTGTACTGGGGAACTGTACAGAACAAAGGCGCGCAAACGGTCACCCTCCAACTGGTAACCCCGCTCGATGAGCTTAACTGGCTGGGGGAAAGCAAGTGCTCCGACCACTGAGCTATCCCGTCCCCCTTGAATAGCATAGATAGGACTTCCATACAATTTTATATGATATTATACTGCCTGAATCCCACCTCCAAAATGTTATAGGTCATGCTGTAGGATCTTTAATTAGTTTTTATAGTGAGAAACTGAGATTATATCATTTTCACTAATTCGGGTTTAAAAAATGATATGAGTTTAGATACTTAACGTCTTCAGGTTTTCATTTTAAAACCAACACAACAGCACGTTTCCTAAAATAACTAGGCTATATTATTTTCTTAACAAAGTTGGATACCATCTACTCAGTAAAGGAGCCAAGTCTTATTTTTCGTTACAACTGCTTTACTGGTCATGTTCTAGAAAATCCACACTCACCAGATAAATACTACCACTTAATCACATCGAAAGCCCCTGTACTTACTGAGGTCAGCAGTAAAAAATTGTCTGCAAATATGACGAAGTGCACAAAAACAATACTGTGACAAACAAACTCTGTGGTATTTTCCCCGCCATTTGTATCGAGAAAATGTTAAACAGAGTTGTGATTGGGCGGAAAGTAGAAGGAACCGGAAGGTCAAAAACCAGTTTGGGTTTGTTTTCTTTTGACTTTCGATTTCCAGCCAGCATATATCAAGAGTCTGTGAGTTTTTATGTTTCTAGCTTTTTTATGATGTAATTTAACTGGCATTTTTTAGTTATTATTATGATCTTATTCGTAGGATTGTGAAACCTGTCATTACTTCTTAGCAATTATTTCTGGAAGAGAAGAGTGTGTTGGTGTGTGTGTGTGGAGGATGGTGACCAAGCCAATGACAATGACAAATTCTTTTATTTCGAGGATAAGGAATAAGCACTCATGGCTTTTTTACATCAATTCCCGCCCGAGGGAAGCATCTTAATAATAACCCCAATACTTTATACTCTCACACAGTAGCAACAAAGGAATAACCCTATTCAAACACCTACCCCACCCTAAAAAAAACAAACAAAAACAAACAAACAAAAGAAAAACCCTAAAGACACCCCCCCCCCCCCCCAAAAAAGAAAAAAACCCAACCAAAACAAACAAACAAAGTAAAAATCATTAAAAAACCAACCAACAAAAAGAAGAAAAAAAGAAGAAAAAAGAAAAGAAGAAAAACAAACAATCAAGAAGAAGAATAACAACAAAACCAAGAAAAATATACAACAACCAAACTTAATAAGTCATAAAAAATAAACATCGAAACATTGTCATATAGTACATCCCATACATGTTACATATAACAATAAGATATTGAAATAAGGCATTCAATACAACTTAAGTACAGCCGACAAGCCCAATAAATTTTAAAAAATAAAGTATGAATCCTTTATCAGATACACTAAAACTATAACAAAATGATAAAAGGTGAGAGAGACAGACAGAAGACAGACAGAGAGAGAAGATGAGAGAGAGAGAGAGAGAGAGAGAGAGAGAGAGAGAAGAGAGTGTGTGTGTGTTGTGTGTGTGGATGTGTGTGTTGTGTGTTGTGTGTGTGTGTGTGTGTGTGGTGTGTGAAGTTCAAGCAAGGAAAATTTTATTCAGATGGTACACATTGAATAAGCAATGCAGTGCTGTTTTCATCAAGCCATCTATCTAAGACAAATTTCTTAAATGATTATACTTAAATACACATTATTGTCATCTCATTACCATTAAATAGACCAGTGAGTGATGGTGTGTGTGCTGTGAGTGTGTTGTGTGTGTGTGTGAGGTGTGTGGTGTGTGTTTTTCACAGATAATATCAAAATATAATTCTCAAAACAGTACACCACACCATCATGGGGGGTAATGAGAGAGCGGGGGGAGGGGGTATAGGGGGGGGGGGTAGATATCCAGGGGACCATGACCAGATCTGGAGGATGATTTTCTGATCAAAAAACAATAATCCAACATTTTAAACAGTTGGTTTTTAACTGTTGATGTTGTCCCATAATCAGCCTTAAGAAGCTTCAGAGTATAGAAGGGAAAATTTGCTGATAGTTAAAACAATAAAGAGAAATGAAGCTGGAACACAGTTTGTGTTTTGAGTAACAGATTTTTTCTGTTTGACCGCACTGTGTGCTGATGTGTAACTATAAAGAAACTGACGCTGACCAAGTTTGTTTTCAGTACAGTTTTTTCTGTTTAGGACCACAACTGTGTGCTGGAGGGAGGGGTGCCCAACAGGATTGTGGGGTTTTTTTTTTTTAAAAATCAAGACAATTACGTGTGTGTGTTGTGTGTTGTGAGTGTGTGTTATTTACATTTGAATTTGTAAATATCTATTACTGTACTGGCTGCTGCAGTTATAGCCTAGATGAATGAAGCGCATGAATTGTTTTTACCAAATATTAAGGCTGTAGCAAATTCCATGTATTAACATTATTATTAATAATATTCTGTATATATCTTTAAAAAAAAATATAAATATTATCTGGTTATGGTTAAGGAGCAAGCATGTATGTATGTAATGTATGTATGAATGTATGTATGTGTGTGTGTGTGTGTGTGTGTTGTGTTGTGTGTGTGTGTGTGTGTGTATGTGTGTGTGTGTTGTGTGTGTGTTTGTGTTGTGTGTGAGTGTGAGTGTGAGTGTGGTGTGTGTGAGTGTTGTGTGTGTGTGAGTGTGTATTTGATAAAAAAGAGTGAGGTAAAACAAGTGCAGGTAACCATTACAACTCATTCCTATCATAAAAATGATTTTAGTCCAAGATTCAAAACAAAAAAAGTCCACTACAGGATAAAACTTTCGAAGGCAACATTAGGGAATATTTGAGTAAGACCATGCCTTTGGCCCTACCTACTGCAGTTTCACACACACACACACACACACACACACACATCCCACACAACACGCACACACACACACACACAGATATATATATAAATATATATATAAATTATAATAATAATATATATATATAAATATATAGATATAATAGATATATAAATAGTTAGGGTTTAGGGTTGTTTTGTTTGGTTGTTAATTCATAGTGCAGATCTAGAGAGTGTGTGTGTGTGTGTTGTGTGTGTGTGTGTGTGTGTGGGTGTGTTTGTGTAGTGTGTGTGTGTGTGTGTGTGTGTGTGTGAGTGTGTGTTGTGTGTGTTGTGTTGTCATGCTGTACTTTACAGTTTATAAACAGATTTCTTGGCTTGATTTTTTGTGTCATGTAGGGTTGTTTTTTTCTCTTCTTTTTGGATTTCCCAGTTTTACTGCTTGTTGTGGTTTTTTAGGTAGGGGTTTGGGGATTTTTCATTTCAATAAGCTGTTTGTTTTATTTTGTCTCTGACATAGCAAAAATTATTTATGTGGGTGCTTTGTTTTGTTTCGAGCAACAACCAGCCATTCACCAGGATTCTGAACAGCATTGGCATGACGCTGTTGAACTGCCCTTTGGAAGGCAACATTCCTTCAGGAAATGCTTTAAAAAAATATAATTTATCTATGATTCAAGATAATTGGAAAAAGTACATCCATTCCATGTGTAGCACTTTTGTCATTTTGTCCTCCATTCCCAACGGGAAACACAATAATAATAATAAAAATAATAAATACTTAGAATACAGCCCTATATCTTGCCCCCCCCCTCAAAAAAAAAACCCCCCAAAAACCCCCAAAACCAAAGCGCTTTCCTTCATCCTAAGTCCTTTTTTTTCCATGCAGACAGTTACAATAAATAGATTTTTACAAATACAAATGTAAACCGACATAACAAAAACTCCACTACCTTAATAGTTTTACAAATTCAAATGTAAACCTACATGGTTTTTACAACTCAAATGTAAACACACGACACTCACACACACCAACACACACCATATCACACACATGCACACACACTCCAAAACGCGAACACACACGCACACACACGCACGCACACCTACACACATACACACACACACACGCACACACACACACACGCCACGCACGCACGCCCCATGACACACACACACGCACACACAACACACATACACACACACACTGCACGCCAAACAGCACGCCCATACACACACACACACACACACACCGCACGCACGCACGCACACATACACACACACACGCACACACACACACACACACACACGCACGCACGCATCTCACGCACGACGCATACATACACACACACCATACACTACACACCCACACACACGCTACACACACACACATTACAGGTGGTACAACCCGGCAGGGTGATGGGGGGGGGGAGGGGGGTTGGGGGGGGGGGGGGGAATTGGGTTGTGAGGGCAGGGACAGAAAAATGGAGATGAAGCACGAGGGGAAAACTTAGGTTAGAAATAATGTGTCTTTAGGCTGAGGACTTAAAAGCATCAAAGTAAGCTTTTGCGAAGAGATAGAGAGGCCATCCAGATCGATGGACCAGAAACAGAGAAAGACCACGGCCAACAGTGGATTGGCCTGAATCTAGGTATATGTAAGCCAATGGTATCTGCAGCAGAGCGGAAGGGAACGAGAAGGAGTGTACAGGTGAAGAACATTCACAAGGGTAGGAGGGTGCTGGTTTTGGTGCGACATTTGTAACAGGGGTAACAGATCTTATAGTTTACTCTCTGTGGCACAGGCAACCAGTGGAACGATCGCAAGAGAGGAGCGTGTGCTCAGATTTTTTCTTTCTGAGAACTAACCGAGCTGCAGAGTTTTGGTATACGTTGAAGAGGGTGATAGAGATATCTGGCAGAACTAGTCCAGAAGAGAATTGCAATAGTCCAGACGTGAGAGAATGAAGAGGTTGACTAGATATTTTCACAGCAGTTAGATAGAGGGACAGACGTATTGCCGAAATCTATGAACTGTTGTGACGGAAGAGAAGTTTGTGTTTGGTCCCTACCAAGCAATGCTCCGTTTTATCTGCATTTAGCTGTAACTTGTTCTCTATCATCCAATTATTGGATATCTTGAAGGCAGTAATTCTATATTGTCAAGAAAGCGAAGGCAGATTATCAGGAGTATCAGTGCAATGAATCTGAGAGACATCTGCATAAAAATGATGGTAATTAAACATGTGCGAAAATTTCTGCGTGCATATCGAACACAGGAGATCAGTTTATAGTCCCATCCTAAGGGGACGGGAATACTCGTGGTCGGACACAACGCTTTCCCCCCAGCCCAAGTTAAGCAGCCGTCGAGCGTGTTACCGTAACGGATGGTTGACCGTTTTTTCGCTTTGCGCCGCCTTGGCGTCCAGACAGTTTCCCCCAGTTCCCCCCTGTAAAATGGGTACCTGCCCTCTTTAAGGCAGGAAGGTAGAGCAGCGAGGAGGGATATGGGCGCCGCCCTCATATGCTGGCCCTAGAGAAGTGAGGTCTCAGACGCCGTCGCTCCCCTACAACTATTGGTTATGGGACTTCCTTTACCTTTACCTTACCTATAGGACCTTGTGTGTGTGTGTGTGTGTGGTGTGTGGTGTGTGTGTGCGTGCGTGCTGCGAGCGTGCGTGCGTTCGTGCGTGCGTGGTGTGTTGTGTGTGTGTGTGGAGTGTGTGTGTGGTGTGTGTAAATATATTGAGAAAATTGGATGTTATATGTGCGTGCCTATTATTGATGTGTGAGTATGTATGTGTGTGAGTGTGGTTTGTGGTGTGCGCGCACGCTTGTTTGCATGTGGAGTACATGGAGTGTTTTAGAGTGGTGGTGTGTGTTTGTGTGTGTGTGCGTGTCTGTGTGTGCGTGCGTGCTTGCCGTTGCGTGCGTGCGTGCGTGCGGCGTGCTGTGTTGTGGTGGTGTGTGGTGTGTGTGTGTTGTGTGTGTGGTGTGTTGAGTGAGTGAGTGAAGAGTGCCAATGAAATGACCCTAGACAACATACTGTTATAAAAAAAGCAACAACTTATGGCCTAGCTTTTTGAAAGACATTGTGGGTTAATCAAGACATGTTTCCTAAATCTAGAACATCCAAGATAAACAAGTAGGAAAAAACCCTCCAAAAATTAACTAACAATAGATACTAATAACAATAACAACAACAGATACTATAACAAGTTAAACTAACAACGATACATAAAACATTAACTAACAACAGATACTAATAACAATTAACTAACAACAAGATACTATAACAATTAACAAAACAACAGAGATTACTATAAAAAATTAACTAACAACAGACTAAAACAAATTAACTAACAACAGAAAGCCTATCACAATTAACTAACTACAGATACGATAAACAATTAACTAACAACAGATACTAAAACAATTAACTAACAACAGATACAATAACAATTAACTAACAACAAAATTACTATAAACAGATTAACTAAAACAGATACTAAACAATAAACTAACAACAGATACAATAAAACAATTAACTAACAACAAGATACTATAAACAACCGAAAAGATGATACTTAGGAACGCAAACACATAGTAACGGTAGATATCTGCACAAAGCAGGGGTAAACAACACGAGGGCAATTAAGATAGGTTACACAACAGTTCAGACTGAAAGCTTTGGAAAACAGGGTGATACATCACAGGAAGATACCGACTGGGCCAGTGAAGCAGACATCCAAAATTCTGCAGAGAAAGTCTATCATTGTTTAGGATGCTGTTAAGCGATACAGAACATTCTAAAAGTAAGGATCTTTCAGTGTGATATAAATGAATTCTTTAATTCTAGGCCAACCATTAAGCAGATGTCGACACTAATTTGTTTTCCCGCACTGCATAGGTAATTTCTTTGCGGTATTTTGTGCGAAAAGCAATTAAACGTAATCTAAAGCCCAAGCTTTGAGATATTCTAAAAAGCAGACCTCTATGGCTTTGGGCACAAAACGCTTATGTTTTGTACATCCGTTCATATTTAGGCATTTTTGAGTGTACAATCAATTAGAATTTTGCAATTTTAATTGCAATTTCATAGGAAGAATGCTTTAAAAGTTCATAACCCTCTTCGCACGTCCAAACGTAATATTGACTAATAGTGATCCTTCCACATTGCGTGCTCCTCGACGCGGGAGCTCTATCTGACCCATTCATAGGAATGATCCACAGTTGGGAAGGAGACCCAGCAAAAAGTAACACTGAAGCTTTCAACGACAATAAAATGACATGTTTGATTTCAGTGAACAATTCTTGTCTAGTATTTTGATTTAAGGAATTATAATGCCCACAATACTGATTTAGAATCAACGCATAGTAACACATTTTTCAAATCTTTGGTGAGGAAAGAGTAACAAAATAGTTGAGAGCCATCAATGTTGCCAAAATAGCCCCGCAGTAAAGATAGAAACGCCGCAGTTATCTGATATATTTTCTCAATGTTATGGCTGAATAAGAAAGCTGCACCTGACCTGTTTGTTATGGAGGTGTATCCCTCAGTGTCTGTTTGAAAAGTGGTTTCACCTTGGCGTCTGGGCGGCAGCATGGTTTCCATCTCCGTGTTGAATGCCAAGATTTGTGTGTTTTAACTACAGCCATCCTTTCCAGAAAGTGTTGCATTCCTGGTGTTGGTGTTGGAACCCAGAATCCTATGTCACAACAGTTTATCGTTCACTATCATTGACTATTCAAAATAAGTTCATGACTAAGATTTCATCTTTTCGATATATAAGTTCTCTTTTACCAGACTTCAGTTGACTGATGATGTGTGTTCACCTGATCTACTGTCACTTGTCAAACCTTCAGTTGACTGATATGTGTGGTTCACACTGATCTGCTGGTCCTTGTCAAAACCATCAGTTGACCTGATGATGTGTGTTCACTAGCTGATCTTCTGGTCCTTGTCATACCTTCATTACTGCTGAATGTGTGTTTCACTCTACTGCTGTCCTTGTCAAACACTTCATTGACTGATATGTGTGTTCACATGATCTGCTGGTCCTTGTCAAACACTTCAGTTGACTGATGATGTGTGTTCACCTGATCTGCTGGTCCTTGACAAACTTCAGTGGACCTGATGATGTGTTTTTCACGCTGATCGTGCTGGTCCTTGTCAAATCATCCAGTTGACTGATGATGTGTGTTTCACCTGATCTCTGTACCTTCAAAAACTTCATTGACTGATGATGTGTGTTTCACACGGAACTGCTGGTCTTGTCAAAACTTCAGTTGACTGATTGATGTTGTAGTACACACTGATACTGCTGTCTTGTCAAACCTTCAGTTGACTGATGATGTGTGTTCACCTGATCTGCAGGTTCTTGTCAACCACGTCATTGACTGATGATGTGTGTTCACCTATCCTGCTGGGCCATGTCAAAACTTCAAGTGGACTGATGATGTGTGTTCACCTGATCCTGCTGGTCCTTGTGACCCATTAACTCTGACCCTGTGCAGCTGAACTTTTTCACTGATCCCACCAATTCAACCCCCCCCCACCCCCCACCCCCCACCACCACCTCTACCCAGATTGTTCACACCACCCACAACTATGACAATAACTGTTGCAGACAAAAAGGCATTGGTCCTCACGTGGTCCTACCCCATAACACCACGGAGAAAACATAAACAGCATAAAGATTCAAAACTTGACTCTTACCACACCGACAACCAAGAGGAGAACTCAGTCAGGCAGACGTCATCGCCTGTGCCTGTTTACACCCACATCTGACCTCCCCCAGCACCTCTGACGTCACTGCACAACCACCAAACCAGCTGGCAGCACTCCTCCACATCTTGTCCTCCAGATGCTCCATCCTCTGCCTGTGCTCTGACAATAAAGTCTGAAAGCAGTGTGAAACGACAGTGTGCATCAGACTATAGATCCCCCTGTTAACCATCCTTTCAACCGTCTTCCACACGCTGACTACGCCATCTCAACTCTGTCTCTCTTCCACTGCACACATCTCTAACCTACCATCACCCTTGTCCTCTATCTCTGAAAGACACCCTCACTCACCACAGTCATCTTCAACCTCTCTGCCTCCTCAAACCTTCTTCCGTCTGTTTACTTAATGTGCAGTCTGTCCCTGCCCCAGATGTTAAAGCCAGACTTCTTCTGATTGTCATATCTGAACAAAATCTATCCTATCATTCTCACAGAAACCTGGTTTAATCCCACAAGGTCATGAACCCAAAAGATAAAAGAGCTGACATCCACCTGGCTACAAAACTGTTCTTTCCCCCGACCCTCGACGTGGAGTTGGCATTGCCGTTGTTACAAAGACGGTGGCACTGCATCCAGCGCTAACTATCCCCAACAGGCCAATCCAGATACAGAAGAAAAACAAAGCTAATACTAACGACTTTGACACAGTCCTGTAGTCCTGTAGGCCACTTACACCAGCGAGCTGAGGACGCCACCATTCACTTCATTCCTCATCCCCCGGTTAAAAAAGCCGTAAAAAAAAGCACACTGACGACCACTTCATGAACTTCAAGTGTAGGGCGGCGAGATCTGGGCGTACGCCCCCCGTCCCTGCAGTACTGAACTGGTAAATACGCATCAACGACGACAGAATTGATGGAAGAAGAAGGAAGAGGAGAGGAGGAAGATGAGGAGGAGGTAGAGGATAAGAGAGGAATAACGTGAAAAAGAAGCTGACAAGGATAAAAGAATGAACGGAAGCAGAATGTATTGAAAGCACAATAAAAAGAGGAAAGGGAGACAGCAGAAAAAGACATGAAAGAAAAAGCAAATTAAAGCAACAATACAAGGAAGAAAACCAACCATCCACCCACCTGACCAACCAGCCAACCATCCACCCAACTGTAACCCTAACCCAACCCTAACCAGCTAACACCCTAACCACCAACCCCCACCCAACCAACCAATCAAGCCTCCCACAACAAAGACGCCGACCAGTTATTAATCGAAGAAGAAGCCACCCACCCACCCAACCATCCATCCAGCCAACGAGCACAACAACCCAGCCACCCAACCAAGCAGCTAATTCCACACAAACACCTCTCTCGCAATGTCCAGGGGGTGGGTCACACTAAGTGGTGACACAGGGATGGAGCTAGCCCAGGCTGTTGCTGGGGGGTGGGGAGGGAGGGAAAGAGTAGGGGATTAGGTAGGGTTAGGGAACGTAGGTTAAAATATAGGTAGGTATGTAGAGAGGAGGTAGGGGAAGGAGGTAAGTAGTAGGAGGAGAATAGTAGGAGATAGTGCATGGAGGGAGATGGTAAGGGGAGAGAGGGAGTAGTGAGATAGTAGGGAGGTAGGGAGATAGTAGGGAGTGGGAGGTAAAGTAGGGAGAATAGGTAGGGAGGAGGTAGTTAGTAGGAGGGAGATTGGTAGGGAGGGAGGGAGATAGGTAGGAGGGAAGTAGGTAGGATAGGAGGGAGAGGGAGATAGTAGGGAGGGAGGGAGATAGGAGGTAGGTAGGGAGGGTGATAGGATAGGAGGGAGGTAGGTAGGGAGATAGGTAGGAGGTAAGGTAGGTAGAGGGAGGGAGGGAGACTAGGTAGGGAGGAAGTAGGTAGGTAGGGAGGAGGGAGATAGGTAGGAGTTAGGGAGGGAGGGAGATAGGAGGGAGGGAAGTAGGAAGGGAGGGAGGAGGAGATAGGTAGGGAGGGAGGGAGGGAGATAGGTAGGGAGGGAAGTAGGTAGGTAGGAGGGGGGAGATAGGTAGGGAGGGAGGGAGATAGGAGGGAGGGAGGTAGTAGTTGGAGGGAGGGAGATAGAGGTAGGAGTAGGTAGGAAGGGGAGATAGGTAGGGAGGGAAGTAGGTAGTAAAGGGAGAGGAGGGGAGATAGTTCAGGAGGGTAAGTAGGTAGTAGGGAGGGAAGGAGGTAGTATGGAGAGGAAGTAGTAGGTAGGGAGTAGGGAGGGAGTTAGGTAGGGAGAATAGGTAGTGAGGTGAGTAAGGAATAGGTAGGGAGGTAGGAGAGGGAGGGAGATAGGTAGAGGAAGTAGGTAGTAGGGAGGAGGGAGGGAGAAGGTAGGGAGGGAAGTAGGTAGGTTGGGATGGAAGGATATGTAGGGTGGGACGTAGGTAGGTATGGAGGTAAGGGAGGAGAGGTAGGTATGGAGATAGGTATGGAGGTAGGGAGTGAGGGAGATATTTAGGAGGGAATAGGTAAGTAGGGAGGGAGGGAGGAGGGAGGTAGTAGGGAGATAGTAGGAAGGTAGGTAGGAGTGAGATAGGTAGGGAGGAAGTGGTAAGTAGGGAGGTAGGGAGGGAAGGTAGGGAGATAGGGAGGGATGTAGGGAGGTAGGTAAGTAGGAGGGAGGTAGAGAAGGGTGATGTAGGGAGGTCGGTAAGTAGTGAGGGAGGTAGGGCATGGTAGTGGAGGTAAGTAGGAGGTAGGTAGTGGAGGGAGTAGGAAGAATAGTCGGTCGGAAAAAGAAGAGATAGGTAGGAGAATAGGTAAGTTAAGGGATGGAGGGAGGGAGGTAGGTAGGTAGGGAGATAGGAAGGAAGGTAAGGTAAGGAGGGGAGTAGGTAGGGAGGGAATATGGTAGTAGGAGGATAGGAGGGAGGTAGCGGAGATGGGAGGAATAGGGAGGTAGGTAAGTAGGGAGGGAGGAGGGAGGTGATGGAGGTAAGTAGGGAGGTCGGATGGAGATATTGTAGCATAAGGAGTGGAGGGAGGAAGAAATAGGGAGTGAGATAAGTAGGTAGGAAGAGAAGGAGGGAATAAGGTAGGTAGAGGTAGGTAGGAAATGGGAGGTAGGTAGGTAGGAAGGGAGATAGAAATATTTAAGAAGGGAATTGAGGGAGGTATGGAGGGAGATAGGTGGGTAGGGAGGTAGGGAGATAGGGAGGTATGGAGATAGGTATTGTAGGGAATGGAGGGTAGGGAGTTAAGGAGGGAGAAAAGCATAGGGAAGGTAGACGGTATTGCGATAGGTAGGGAGGGAGGAGGTAGGGAGAAAAGGTTAGGAGATATGGAAATAGAGTGTATGGAGGGAGGAAGAGTAGGTATAAAGGATAGGGAGGGAGAGGTAGGGAGATAGGTCGGGCTGATAGGATAGCTAGGGACGGGCTATAGGGAAGTGGAGGGAGGAGAGAGGTAGGGATATAGGTTAGGGCGGTGATGGAGGTAGGGAGAACGGTAGGGAGATAGTAGGTAGGGAGGGAGAGAGGTAGGGAGATAAGTAGGGCTTGCGGTCTCTCTTCCGGTATTGCGGACTGGGCTTGGTCCGGGCGCCACGGCGGCGGTCTGTGTCGTTCAACTTTTCCGAACGTAACCGCGCTCCTGACTGTACTGACGCATCGTCTACGTTACGCTAGCTACTTGTCGGGCGTCGCAGTCTCCCCGGGCTGCTTCGCTCGCCTGATACGTGACTATCGCACTTAGCTGTCGGCACGCGTCGTTCTCACTTACGTTTCGCTCTGGCTGACGTTCGCACTTGACTGTCCTCAATTACTGACTTGCAGACGACTTGTCCGGTGCGTCTTACGTTCTCACGGACTTGCGTGCCTACTTACCTACTGTCTGTGCGTTTCCGATCTTACTACTTACGTGTCGGTTCTCACTTGCGTTCCAGACTGTCGTTACGCCCTCCTGGCTTACTGTCTACTTGCTTACTTACCTACTCTGTCTTTCTTGTCTTTTCGGACCGACATCGTACTGTACGGCGTTCTCACTTTCTTGCTCACTGACATTTCTTTGCGCACTTACTTACGTTCTCACTTTCCTCTCCTTCTTTCCACATCACTTTCGTTCGTATTCTCACTTCATTACCTCTCTCGAATTACTTACGTTCTTTCTTACTTGTCTACGCACTTTCTTCTCACTGTCGCTACTTGCGTTGCTCTAGTGGCTGTCGCACGTGAGCCCCCCGCCCCCCCACCCCCACCCCCCCTCCCCCCCCCCCCCCCCAACACCCAACCCCTCCCCCCCCCCCCCCCCCCCCCCCCCACTGAAATTTCCACGACTTTCTGCAAACTTTAGTAATTTACTAAACAATTAGACTTCTTACTACATCTTTTGAAAAACTCCCAAATCTCCCCCATCCTAATCATCATTAGCGGGAAGTTTCTTCCTTCTCAATGTGTGCGCTATTACAAGTTTGTGGTTGTTGAAAAGTCCCCGAACATGATAGAACCGAAGCACGAAATTCAGCATCGTGCTTTCAGCCCAGTAAGTCCTCATTCTTGGCAAAATGATATTCCATATGTAGAGTTGATCTTAAACTTTTAATCAATTGGGCATATAATTTTGTGATTATGTCCGTTTTTTATAATTGTGTGAAGAAATGGGGGTGCACAGTGGGTCAAATTTGCCTGTGCTTTCAAGCTACGCTTTCCCTGCAGTGTGGCCGTGGTCCTACCTAATGTCCAGTCAAACACTTCTTGGCCCACAACTAAATTAACTTTGTAAACAACATCATGAATACATTATCAGGATGTCTGCGTTATTTTGTATGTGATCCACACAGACTTTAAAATGCAATAAAAATTTCCTCCCCATACTGACGAAAACACGGATTCAATGACACGTCCAGCACGCCTATACAGCAGCGCTCAGTCAAGGTTCATGCAGAGTGCTAAAATTACGCGCCCCACCTTTTTACCCCACACCCCTCCCATTTCTTCACCCCTCCCATCCCCCTCCTCACAGCATCTCAAGCCCTAGTAGCTCTACAACATGCTCGCGTCAGCAGATCTGGGTCTATAATGATGGCAAAGCTTACATTACCTAAGACAAAGCCCGCTGCGTGCGTCTGCGGCCTGCCTATCCTCTTACACACACAGCACACAGCCTAGCTAGATTGAGACAGCAAACAGACAAGATTTTGCCCCCAATTTGAGTCCCTTCAAAACTGATGAACACTACCCTAAATACAAAACAAAAGTTGATTTCAGCTTTAAAAATCAAACATTAACATTAATACCTGACTTGCCAAGTGAAACTTAAATGAATTCAGGAAGAAAATGAGATCAATTACATCACTAACGCAGAAATGTTCATTCTCAATACTAAACAAAGAAGAGTTATCTGGTGAGAACATCCATCCAACTACTGTTATTTTGTTTATAACGCCAAACCGACAAAGTGTTTTTAACTTGTTGTCCCAAAAAAATTCACGTACTCCACAACAACAAGAGAACACTGCACTGAATACACCTGAATGTAGCGCTGAAGAAAATGACAACATATCACAAAGCAACTTAAAAGTTGGAATTAAAATCCGTGTGGCACTTTCCCCCCGATGAAACAAGTGGAAAGAACTCCGCGCTAGTTCTTGATGGCGCCAAACTGACCAGTGCATCTGGTCAGTGCCAGAGCTAAAAATAGCACATCAGGGGTCAAGTTCCAGCGTCTAAGTGCAGCAGAAAATGGGGGGAAACGACTGCCGTGACTGTACAAAATTGAAGAAAAACACGGATTCAATGACACTGTACAAAAGTGAAGAAAAACACGGATTCAATGACACTTAACAAAAGTGAAGAAAAACACGGATACAATGACACTGCCAATCCACCCCACAGGGACAGCCCTTCATCACTTACTGGATGCACAGTGATCCAGCAGCAGCAAGGGGAAGGGAACTGTTTTCAGGAAGATGGCATCACACGCTGAGGGCCCATGCTGTGGTGAGGTCGGGGTCTGGTGGCTTCATCTCTTGACACTGCAAGGCTGGGAACATGGTGGTGACCCGATGTCACTGACCAGTTCACAGAAAACAGCACAGTCAACCACTGACAGCAGCAGGACACACATCACCACCAGGAATGATAATGAGGCGGACAAGTGCAGAAAGCTAGGGTCACAGCGCTGCACTCAGATGCTGACGGCCCAGTATCAAGCCACACAGAGGGTGCCCTTTACTTTTTCTGTTTAGGGATTTTAACCCTGGAGTGGAGTTCACATCAGTACTGACCTCCACCCCGAAGTCCTTTGGACAGACTAATAAAACAAGCCCCATGTGCAAACGCCCCAAACATCTTGGGCACACATTAATAAACACAGGGTGATTATTAAAAAAAAATATCCCCAATACTGGTTTTTCGCTTTTCATCGTTTTTACCATAGCCATGTTTGCCAAATAATAAGGCTTCATACATCATAGTCAGAGAAAGATTTCCTAAGTAATTAGCCAAACAGTATAAGTGAATACCCGAAGCATCAAAGCAACATGATACAATAGACAAAGCCCAGTAAATGAAGTAACCAACCTTCAGACTCAACATTTTAATTATTCCAAAATGTTAATAATAAGGTATATTACAGTGGATGTCAAGTCTAAAGGAAGAGGTGTGACCCTTCCCTCCCTAAAAAGCAGGGGTCAGGGGCGTGCCCCATCTGAAGCATGAAGCATTTTCCTTCCAAATCTAGACCAACTGTCTCTGGAAAAAGAAAACAATACCGTCAAGATCCTTTTTACTGCCTGAAAACATCCACATGTCAAAGTCATTCGAAAATGTGTGGGATTTGTCAGCATGTGTGTTTTTTTTTTTTGCCTAGAATTTTTCCCCTTAACCCTTAGCCTGCCAAGGATTTTGCTTATAAATAAATAGCGAAAATCCTATTTGCCAGGAACTTTCCAGACAAATGGGCGATTACTGTTAGAAAAACAAAATACTTGAATTAATTCTGAACTAATGTACCATAAAAGTATATTCCTCTTAAAAAGGAAAATGAATCAATGTATATAAAATACTGTAATAGTAACATTAGTAATCATTAATATGCATTAAGAAAGATATGACCAATAATATAAAAAGAAATTAGTTATCGCAAAGTCAGACACAATTACCAACATTCTGGAAAAGAGCTCGTGGCAGTGGGAAACATGTTTATCTGCCATTCCAGAACAGCAATGCTGCAAGGGGGGGCCTAAAGGATTATTATCATAATACAGATAGCCAATACAGGGTAACATTCCAAACCTCTCTGTATAAAATTCAAAGACTTTTTCAATACTAAGTGGAAACAATCTCTCAAAGTAAACATGCCGGCACACACACACAGCAAGCATGTGCACACACACACACGCACATACACACAATCACTTAGATCTCTCACTGTTCTTCTTGCTAAAGTACACCCACATTAACACACACACACACACACACACACACACACACACACACACACAAACACACACACACATAACAAAAGCACTGCTAACACAATATATCATCCAGTGCGAGAGATATATGTACAAAAAATACTATAGTTAATACACATAACATACATAAGGGGGCTATGATTGCCAAATGGTGTTAAGGTGGCAATCATGATAGAGCACAGCATAGTAAGGAAAGGTAACGGAGTCCCAATAACTATATGGTCGTAGTGAGCGAGGCTCAGAAGAACCTCACTTCTCTAGGCCAGCATATTGAGGGCGGCGCCCCACCTCTCCTCTCCCTCCGCATGCTTTACCTTCCCGACCCTAAAGAGGGCAGGTACCCATTTACAGCTGGGTGTACTGGGGAACTGTACAGAACAAAGGCGCGCAAACGGTCACCCTCCAACTGGTAACCCCGCTCGATGAGCTTAACTGGCTGGGGGAAAGCAAGTGCTCCGACCACTGAGCTATCCCGTCCCCCTTGAATAGCATAGATAGGACTTCCATACAATTTTATATGATATTATACTGCCTGAATCCCACCTCCAAAATGTTATAGGTCATGCTGTAGGATCTTTAATTAGTTTTTATAGTGAGAAACTGAGATTATATCATTTTCACTAATTCGGGTTTAAAAAATGATATGAGTTTAGATACTTAACGTCTTCAGGTTTTCATTTTAAAACCAACACAACAGCACGTTTCCTAAAATAACTAGGCTATATTATTTTCTTAACAAAGTTGGATACCATCTACTCAGTAAAGGAGCCAAGTCTTATTTTTCGTTACAACTGCTTTACTGGTCATGTTCTAGAAAATCCACACTCACCAGATAAATACTACCACTTAATCACATCGAAAGCCCCTGTACTTACTGAGGTCAGCAGTAAAAAATTGTCTGCAAATATGACGAAGTGCACAAAAACAATACTGTGACAAACAAACTCTGTGGTATTTTCCCCGCCATTTGTATCGAGAAAATGTTAAACAGAGTTGTGATTGGGCGGAAAGTAGAAGGAACCGGAAGGTCAAAAACCAGTTTGGGTTTGTTTTCTTTTGACTTTCGATTTCCAGCCAGCATATATCAAGAGTCTGTGAGTTTTTATGTTTCTAGCTTTTTTATGATGTAATTTAACTGGCATTTTTTAGTTATTATTATGATCTTATTCGTAGGATTGTGAAACCTGTCATTACTTCTTAGCAATTATTTCTGGAAGAGAAGAGTGTGTTGGTGTGTGTGTGTGGAGGATGGTGACCAAGCCAATGACAATGACAAATTCTTTTATTTCGAGGATAAGGAATAAGCACTCATGGCTTTTTTACATCAATTCCCGCCCGAGGGAAGCATCTTAATAATAACCCCAATACTTTATACTCTCACACAGTAGCAACAAAGGAATAACCCTATTCAAACACCTACCCCACCCTAAAAAAAACAAACAAAAACAAACAAACAAAAGAAAAACCCTAAAGACACCCCCCCCCCCCCCCAAAAAAGAAAAAAACCCAACCAAAACAAACAAACAAAGTAAAAATCATTAAAAAACCAACCAACAAAAAGAAGAAAAAAAGAAGAAAAAAGAAAAGAAGAAAAACAAACAATCAAGAAGAAGAATAACAACAAAACCAAGAAAAATATACAACAACCAAACTTAATAAGTCATAAAAAATAAACATCGAAACATTGTCATATAGTACATCCCATACATGTTACATATAACAATAAGATATTGAAATAAGGCATTCAATACAACTTAAGTACAGCCGACAAGCCCAATAAATTTTAAAAAATAAAGTATGAATCCTTTATCAGATACACTAAAACTATAACAAAATGATAAAAGGTGAGAGAGACAGACAGAAGACAGACAGAGAGAGAAGATGAGAGAGAGAGAGAGAGAGAGAGAGAGAGAGAGAGAAGAGAGTGTGTGTGTGTTGTGTGTGTGGATGTGTGTGTTGTGTGTTGTGTGTGTGTGTGTGTGTGTGGTGTGTGAAGTTCAAGCAAGGAAAATTTTATTCAGATGGTACACATTGAATAAGCAATGCAGTGCTGTTTTCATCAAGCCATCTATCTAAGACAAATTTCTTAAATGATTATACTTAAATACACATTATTGTCATCTCATTACCATTAAATAGACCAGTGAGTGATGGTGTGTGTGCTGTGAGTGTGTTGTGTGTGTGTGTGAGGTGTGTGGTGTGTGTTTTTCACAGATAATATCAAAATATAATTCTCAAAACAGTACACCACACCATCATGGGGGGTAATGAGAGAGCGGGGGGAGGGGGTATAGGGGGGGGGGGTAGATATCCAGGGGACCATGACCAGATCTGGAGGATGATTTTCTGATCAAAAAACAATAATCCAACATTTTAAACAGTTGGTTTTTAACTGTTGATGTTGTCCCATAATCAGCCTTAAGAAGCTTCAGAGTATAGAAGGGAAAATTTGCTGATAGTTAAAACAATAAAGAGAAATGAAGCTGGAACACAGTTTGTGTTTTGAGTAACAGATTTTTTCTGTTTGACCGCACTGTGTGCTGATGTGTAACTATAAAGAAACTGACGCTGACCAAGTTTGTTTTCAGTACAGTTTTTTCTGTTTAGGACCACAACTGTGTGCTGGAGGGAGGGGTGCCCAACAGGATTGTGGGGTTTTTTTTTTTTAAAAATCAAGACAATTACGTGTGTGTGTTGTGTGTTGTGAGTGTGTGTTATTTACATTTGAATTTGTAAATATCTATTACTGTACTGGCTGCTGCAGTTATAGCCTAGATGAATGAAGCGCATGAATTGTTTTTACCAAATATTAAGGCTGTAGCAAATTCCATGTATTAACATTATTATTAATAATATTCTGTATATATCTTTAAAAAAAAATATAAATATTATCTGGTTATGGTTAAGGAGCAAGCATGTATGTATGTAATGTATGTATGAATGTATGTATGTGTGTGTGTGTGTGTGTGTGTTGTGTTGTGTGTGTGTGTGTGTGTGTATGTGTGTGTGTGTTGTGTGTGTGTTTGTGTTGTGTGTGAGTGTGAGTGTGAGTGTGGTGTGTGTGAGTGTTGTGTGTGTGTGAGTGTGTATTTGATAAAAAAGAGTGAGGTAAAACAAGTGCAGGTAACCATTACAACTCATTCCTATCATAAAAATGATTTTAGTCCAAGATTCAAAACAAAAAAAGTCCACTACAGGATAAAACTTTCGAAGGCAACATTAGGGAATATTTGAGTAAGACCATGCCTTTGGCCCTACCTACTGCAGTTTCACACACACACACACACACACACACACACATCCCACACAACACGCACACACACACACACACAGATATATATATAAATATATATATAAATTATAATAATAATATATATATATAAATATATAGATATAATAGATATATAAATAGTTAGGGTTTAGGGTTGTTTTGTTTGGTTGTTAATTCATAGTGCAGATCTAGAGAGTGTGTGTGTGTGTGTTGTGTGTGTGTGTGTGTGTGTGGGTGTGTTTGTGTAGTGTGTGTGTGTGTGTGTGTGTGTGTGTGAGTGTGTGTTGTGTGTGTTGTGTTGTCATGCTGTACTTTACAGTTTATAAACAGATTTCTTGGCTTGATTTTTTGTGTCATGTAGGGTTGTTTTTTTCTCTTCTTTTTGGATTTCCCAGTTTTACTGCTTGTTGTGGTTTTTTAGGTAGGGGTTTGGGGATTTTTCATTTCAATAAGCTGTTTGTTTTATTTTGTCTCTGACATAGCAAAAATTATTTATGTGGGTGCTTTGTTTTGTTTCGAGCAACAACCAGCCATTCACCAGGATTCTGAACAGCATTGGCATGACGCTGTTGAACTGCCCTTTGGAAGGCAACATTCCTTCAGGAAATGCTTTAAAAAAATATAATTTATCTATGATTCAAGATAATTGGAAAAAGTACATCCATTCCATGTGTAGCACTTTTGTCATTTTGTCCTCCATTCCCAACGGGAAACACAATAATAATAATAAAAATAATAAATACTTAGAATACAGCCCTATATCTTGCCCCCCCCCTCAAAAAAAAAACCCCCCAAAAACCCCCAAAACCAAAGCGCTTTCCTTCATCCTAAGTCCTTTTTTTTCCATGCAGACAGTTACAATAAATAGATTTTTACAAATACAAATGTAAACCGACATAACAAAAACTCCACTACCTTAATAGTTTTACAAATTCAAATGTAAACCTACATGGTTTTTACAACTCAAATGTAAACACACGACACTCACACACACCAACACACACCATATCACACACATGCACACACACTCCAAAACGCGAACACACACGCACACACACGCACGCACACCTACACACATACACACACACACACGCACACACACACACACGCCACGCACGCACGCCCCATGACACACACACACGCACACACAACACACATACACACACACACTGCACGCCAAACAGCACGCCCATACACACACACACACACACACACCGCACGCACGCACGCACACATACACACACACACGCACACACACACACACACACACACGCACGCACGCATCTCACGCACGACGCATACATACACACACACCATACACTACACACCCACACACACGCTACACACACACACATTACAGGTGGTACAACCCGGCAGGGTGATGGGGGGGGGGAGGGGGGTTGGGGGGGGGGGGGGGAATTGGGTTGTGAGGGCAGGGACAGAAAAATGGAGATGAAGCACGAGGGGAAAACTTAGGTTAGAAATAATGTGTCTTTAGGCTGAGGACTTAAAAGCATCAAAGTAAGCTTTTGCGAAGAGATAGAGAGGCCATCCAGATCGATGGACCAGAAACAGAGAAAGACCACGGCCAACAGTGGATTGGCCTGAATCTAGGTATATGTAAGCCAATGGTATCTGCAGCAGAGCGGAAGGGAACGAGAAGGAGTGTACAGGTGAAGAACATTCACAAGGGTAGGAGGGTGCTGGTTTTGGTGCGACATTTGTAACAGGGGTAACAGATCTTATAGTTTACTCTCTGTGGCACAGGCAACCAGTGGAACGATCGCAAGAGAGGAGCGTGTGCTCAGATTTTTTCTTTCTGAGAACTAACCGAGCTGCAGAGTTTTGGTATACGTTGAAGAGGGTGATAGAGATATCTGGCAGAACTAGTCCAGAAGAGAATTGCAATAGTCCAGACGTGAGAGAATGAAGAGGTTGACTAGATATTTTCACAGCAGTTAGATAGAGGGACAGACGTATTGCCGAAATCTATGAACTGTTGTGACGGAAGAGAAGTTTCTCCTCTTTCTCCCCTCTCTCCTCCCTCCCCTCTCTTGCCCCCCCTCTCTCTCCCCCACTCTTTCTCTCCCCCACCCCCTCTCTCTCGTCTCTCTCCCTCTCTCTCTCCCTCTCACCCACTCTCTCTCCCCTCTCTCTCCCCTCTCTTTCTCCCTCTACCCTCTCTCTCCCTCCCTCTCTCTCCCCCTCTCTTCCCTTCTCTCCCCCTCTCTCTCCCTCTCTCCCCCCCTCTCTCTCTCTCACCCCCTGTCTCCCTCTCTGGCTCCCCCCTCTCTCCCCCTCTCTCTCCCCCTCTCTCTCCCTCTCTCTCTTCCTATCTCTCTCTCTCTCCCTCTCTCTCTCCCTCCCTCTCTCTGCCTCCCTCTTTCTCTCCCTCTCTCCCCCTCTCTCTCCTCGCTCTCTCTCCCTCTCGCCCAATCTCTTTCTCTCCCCTCCCCCTCTCTCTCCCCACCTCTCTCTCTCTCTCTCACCGTCCCACTCTCTCTCCGTCTCTCTCTCCCTCTCCACCCCCTCTCTCTCTTTCCACCCTCTCTCTGTCCCTCTCTCTCCCTCCCTCTCTTTCTCTCCTCTCTCTCCATCTCTCTCTGTCCCTCTCTCTCTCCCCACTGTCTCTCTCCCCCTCTCTCTCCCCTCTCTCTCCCCCCCTCTCTCTCCGTCTCCCCCTCTCTCTCCTTCCCTCTCTTTCTCAACTCTCTCTCTGTCCCTCTCTCTCCATCTCTCCCTATCTCCTTCCTCTCTCTCCCTCTCTCCCCCCTCTCTCCCCCCTCTCTCTCTTCCTCTCTCCCCCTCTCTCTCTTAAGCCCTCTCTCTCCCTCTCTTTCTCCCTCTTTCTCTCCCTCTCTCTCTCCGTCTGTCTCTCTCCCTCGCTCTCTCTCCGACTCTCTCTCCCTCTCCCACTCTCTCTCCCTCGCTCTCTCTCCCACTCTCTTTCCCTCTCCCCCTGTCTCTGCGTCTCGCTCTCCCCCCTCTCTCCCTCTTTCTCTCCCTCTCTCTCTGTCCCTCTCTCTGTCCCTTTCTCTCCCCCTCTCTCTCCATCTCTCCTTCTCTCTCTCCCTCTCTCTCTCCCTTTTCTCCCCCCCTCTCTCTCTCCCCCTCTCTCTCTTCCTCTCTCCCCCTCTCTCTCTTAAACCCTCTCTCTCTCTCCCTCTCTCTCTCCTCTCTCTCCGTCTCTCTCTCTCCCTCGCTTTCTCTCTCTCCCACTCTCTTTCCCTCTCCCCTGTCTCTCCGTCTTGCTCTTCCCCTCCTCTCCCTCTCTCACCCCCTCTCTCTCCTCTCTTGTCTCTCCCTCTCTCCTTCGCTCTATCTTCCTCTCTCTCTCCCCTCTCTCTGTCCCTCTCCCTCTTTCTCTCCCTATCTCTCTCCTTCGCTATCTCGCTCGCTTTCTCCCTCGCTCTCTCTGGTCCCCCTCTCTCACTCTCTTCTCCCCCCTCTTTCTCTCCCCCCTTCTCTCCTCCCTTGCTCTCTCTCCCACTCTCTTTCGCTCCATCTCCCCCTCTCTCTCCCTCTCTCTCTCTCCCCTCTCTCTCTCCCCTGTCCCCTGATTTCTTCCCCCTCTCTCTCTCTCCCTCTCTCTCTGTCCCTCTCCCCTCTCTCTCCCTCCCTCTTTTCTCTCCCTCCCTCTCTCATCTCTCTCTGTCCCTCTCTCTCTTCCCCTCCCTCTCTCTCCCTCTCTCTCCCGCCCTCTCTTTCTCTCCCTCTCTGTCCCCCCCCCTCTCTCTCTTCCCCTCTCTCTCTCCCTCTCTCTCTCCGTCCCTCTCTCTCTCTCTCCCTGTCTCCCACCTCTCTTTCCTCGCTCACCTCTCCCTCTCCCCTCCCCCCCTCTCTCTCTCTCCCTCTCCCTGTCTCTTTCTTTCTACCTCTCCCTCACTCTGTCTCTACCCTTCTCTCCCTGTCCCTGTCTCTCTCTGTGCCCTCCCTCTCTCTCCCTCCCTCTCCCTCGCTCACCCCCTCTCTCTCCCTCTCTTTATCTCCCCCCCCTCTCTCTCCACCTCTCTCTGTCCCTCTCTCTCCCCCTCTCTCCACCTCTCTCTGTCCTCTCTCTCTCCCCCCTCTCTTTCTCTCCCTCTCTCTCCTCATCTCTCTCCATCGCTCTCTCCCTCTCTCTCTCCCTCCCTCTCTCTGCTCCGCTCTCTCTCTCCCTCACTCTCTCCCTTTCTCTCCCTTGCTCTCCATCTCTCTCTCTCCCCCCCCCCTCCCGTCTCTCTCCCGGCCCCCATCTCTCTCCGTCTCTCTTTCTCCCTCTCTGTCCCCCCTCTCTCTCTCCCTCTCCCTCTCTCTCCCTCTCTTTCTCTCCCTCCCTCTCGCTCCCCCCTCTCTCTCCCTATCTCCCTCCCCCACTCTCTCCCTATCTCCCTCCCCCACTCTCTCCCCCTCTCTCACTCGCTCTCCCACCCTCTCTCCCACTTCTTTTACTCTCCCTCTCCCCCTCTCTCTCCCTCCCTCCTCTCTCTCTCCCCGACCCCCCTCTCTCTCCGTCCTCTCTCCCCTCTAATAATAATAATATATGGAATTTATATAGCGCTGAATTTTTTAAAAAAACAAACAAATCGAAGCGCTTGCACTCAATCATTTACAGGCATGCAACTCTCCTTAAACATAATGAACAACAGATTTCAAAACCATGCGCGCGCACGCATGCACGCACACACACGCATGCACACACACCACACACACACACACACACACACACACACACACACACACACACACACACACTCGGAACAACACTTAGAAAGTGAAAGATGCTGTTGAAAATTAGGGACAGATATTTGGGGGGAAAGTCTCAGGTAGGAAATAAGTGTGTTTTGAGGCTGGATTTGAAGGTATCAAGTGAAGGTTTTTTGGCAAAGGAAAGAGTGTCATTCCAGGTGGATGGACCAAACGAGAAAGCGACGGGCCCCAGTGGTTTTTTTGAATCTGGGTGTTCAAAGCAAAAAGTACCTGGGCTGAACGAAAGGGGGGGGATGGGTTACAGGAAGACAGTTCGAGAAAGGGGGGGCAGATTTTTGGGGGGGCTTTTAAACAGAGGGTATGATTTTTATCCAGTCTTTGTGAACAGGAGCCAGTGAAGAGATCGCAGAAGAGGAGTGATGGTTCAGATTTTTTCTAAGGACCCGTCGGGTGCAAGTTTTGTAGCGTTGAAGAGAGTGGTAGATGATCCTGGTGGCCCGCCAAAAGAGAATTTTCAGTAGTCTAAACGGAAAGAATGAAGTTGACAAGTGGGGAATTGCATCAGTGGAAGATATTGCGAAACGCGCTTAGCCGTAATTGATAGTAGCAAGAAATGGGAGGGCCCGGGGGATGAATTTTTTATAGAGGTGTTTGTCAAGAACTACTCCTAAATACTTTCCCGAGTTGGACAAGGAACTGAATTTGCCGATTTCTATTGAACTTTTGCGATAGAGGAAAGTTTATGTTGGGTCCCTATGAGCATGGCTTCGGTTTTATCGGCATTAAGTTGTAACTTGTTCTGAGTCATCCAGTTTAGAATGTCTTGAAGGCAGTAGGACATATTTGTCAGGAGGGAAGGCAAGTTTTCAACAGTATCACTGCACTGAAGCTGAGTATCATCGGCATAGAAATGATGATCAATATGGTGGTTGTTTATTATATGTGAGAGTGGAGCAGTGTAGAGAGTAAAGAGAACAGGGCCCAGGACTGATCCCTGCGGGACTCCACATTCCATTTTGACAGGTTTTGATTGAATTTTGTTTACAATAACTTTCTGGAACCTGTCTGTGAGGTATGAAGTAAACCAGGTGAGGGCTGAGCCGTTAATACCAAACGTATTTTGGAGACGAGAAAGAAGAATTGAGTGATCTATGGTATCAAAGGCTGCAGATAAGTCAAGAAGAGTGAGGAGGGAGATTTTTCCTGCATCAGAAGCAAGTAGAAGTGTATCTAAAGTGTGGACTAGGGTGGTTTCGGTGCTGTGGTTGGGGCGATAGGCAGATTGAAAAGTGGAAAGGAGATCATTGGAATGAAGGTGACTGTTGAGCTGTTTGAGAACAACTTTTTCTAGTACTTTAGAGACAAAGGGTAAGTTTGAGACAGGCCTATAATTCTTCAGAATGTTGGGATCGAGGTCGTGCTTTTTCAGTAGTGGTGTGACTATTGCTGTTTTAAGAGCTGATGGAAAATTTCCTGACACAAGAGATGAGTTTACTATTTTCCCTCTCTCTCCCTCTCTCTCTCTCCCTTTCTCTCTCCCTCTCCCCGCTCTCTCCCTCCAACGCTTTCTCCCCCTCTCTCTCTCCCCCTCTCTCTGTCCCTCTCTCTCTCCCTCCCCCCTCTCTCTTTCCCTCTCTCTCCCCTTCTCTCTCCCCTTCTCTCTCTCTCCCCTCTCCCACTCTTCCCCTCCCTCTCTCTCCACCCCTCTCTCTCTCTCCCTCTCTCTCCACCCCCCCTCTCTCTCTCCCCTCTATGGTGAAACCAATAGATTTCCAATATACATTAACTCAGCTGTTCAATGTATACGCTATTGGCTCAACATTTTGGAAATGGGGGAATCAAGATTACCCTTCAAAGCGTATAAAATGCTGTTCGAGTTAGATAGTAAGGGCAAGAAGAATTGGGTGACTGATGTACGTATTTGTTTGCAGGAATATGGCTTTGGTGATGTGTGGATGAATCAAGGTGTGGGAAGTGTAAAGGCATTTTTAAGAATTTTTCAACGTTTAGTTGACTGCATATGGCAGAAGTGGAGTGAACATGTTCAAAATAGCACAATGTTTGATTTTTATAGATTATTTTGTAGCTCACATGAGATGAAGTTGTATTTGATTTCAGATATGGACAGGCATTTGAAAATAGGGACCACAAGGTTTAGGTTGGGTATTTCAAGTTTAGCCACTCATCACTTTCGATATAGAGATTGTAATGACATTGATTTGATATGTCCTCTCTGTAAAAGTGGTAAAGATGATGAGTTACATTTAGTTCTGTGCTGTCCATTTCTTAAGGAGCTCAGAGATAAGTTTATTTCACCTAAATATTTTCGACAGCCTTGCACGTTCAAGTTAACTTTGCTGATGTCCTCTGCAAGACATAACGATATTTAGAACCTGTCTCACTTCCTTCACAAAGCCTTCAAGCTGAGAGAAATTGCAACATCATAGTTCGTTATTATGACTCTCATATTGTTGATTGTATGTTTGTTTTTAATGTTTCTGATGATTTGGTTTTTGTGGTTCACTTTCCCCTTCAATATAGGGCTATGGCCTAATATTAAACATCCGAATCCGAAGCCCCCTCTCTCTCCTCGCCCCTCTCGCGCCCTCCCTCTTTCTCTCCCTCTCATCCCCACTCTCTCCCCGCTCTCTCTCCCTCGTCCTCCCCTCTCTCTCGTCTCCCCCTCTGTCCCCCCTCTGTTCTCTCCCCCTCCCTCTCCCTCCCCCTCTCTCCCTCCTTCTCTCTCTCCCCCCTCCTCTCTCCTCCCTCTCTCATCCTTCTCTCCCTATCTCCTCCTCCCTCTCTCTCCCCCTCGCTCTCCAACACTCTCTCTCCCTCTCTCTCCTCGCTCCTCCCTCTCTCTCCCTCGCTCGCTCTCCTCTTCGCTCCCCCTCTCTCTCTCTCCACGCTCTCTCCCTCCTCCCCCTGTCTCTCCGGCTCTCTCTCCCCCGTCTCTGGTTTCAACCTCTCCTCCCTCTGTCTCTAACCTTCTCTCCCTGTCCCTGTCCTCTCTCTGTCTGCCCTCCCTCTCTCCTCTCTCTCCTCTCTCTCCTTCTCACTCCCTCTCTTATCTCTCCCCTGTCTCTCTCTCGCCCGTCTCGTCCCCCTCCTCTCCCTTGCTCTATCTCCCTCTCTCTCTTTCCTCCCCTCCCTCTCCCCCCTCCCTTCTCCCTCCCTCGCCTCTCCCCGCTCGTCTCTCTCCCACCTCTCCCGCCCTCCTTCTCTCCCCCTCTCTCACTTCGCTCTTTCCTCTCTCCCACTACTCTTTCTCTCCATCTCCCACCTCTCTCCCTCCCTCTTCTCTCTCTCCCACCGAGCCCCCATCCCTTTCTCCTCTCTCCCCTCTCCCCGTCTCCTCCCTCCACTCTTTCTCTCCCTCTCTCGCCCCTTCTCTCTCGTTCTTCCCCTCTCTCTCTTTTTCCCCTCTCTCTCTCCCTCTCTCTCCAACCCTCTCTCTCGTTCTCTCCTCGCTCTCTCCCCCTTCTCCCTCTATCTCTCCCCCCATGCCGCCCTCTTGCCTCCCTTCTCATCTCTGCCCCCTCTCTCTCCCCCCCCTCTATCTCCCTCTCTTCCCTCTCTCTCCCACCCACCTCTATCGCCCTCTCTCTCCCCATACCCCCTCTCTCTCCCCCTCTCTTCTCCCCTAGAGAGACAGGGAGAAGAGAAGGTGGAGAGAGAGGGGGGGGAGGTGAGAGAGAGGGGAGAAAGGGGAGAGGAGAGACAGAGAGAGAGAGGTGCGAGGGGAAACTGATGACAAAATTTACAAAACCGCATACCACACGGGTCTGGATGTGAAAAAGCTCACGAGTGCTTTCCATTATCCTCGATATAAAAAAAAATAAATAAATAAAATCTCCCCTCTCTCTCCTCCCTCTTCCCTAGTTCCATCCCCCTCTCCTCTCCCTCTTTCCCTCCCCCTCTCTCTCTCTCTCTCTAGCGTTCTCACCCCGCCCCTCCCCCCCCCTCTCTCTCCTCTCTCTCTCTCGCGCGCCCTCTCTCCCCCTCTCTGCCCCCCCTCTCTCTCCCTCTCTCCCCCCCCCCCCCCCGCTCTTGAAAATGTGGACAGTTGGAGTGCAGTGGTCGTGTTGAAATGTGACTGACTGAGGTATGTATAGTGTATGAGTGCATCATGAGACATTATCAAGATGTTGAGAAGGTCAGTTGTTGTTCTCTAATTCACAATTGAATATTTACATTATAACAAGAAAAAAACCCAACCAGATTCCCGTAACACCAACTGTCCATCAGTCTACCGCCTTCATTGTAGATTGGGCAAGTTGCACGTGCTTAGTTCCTGAGATGGCTTGCACGGTCGTGGATACAGGCTAAATTTACATGTCCTGAATTTGTGTGGTGTCACTGTTGCTAGTGTGAACACTAGTGTGGTACTTGTAGTGGAACATTGGGCTGCCGTTCAAACACAGGCGCCTGAAAGTTTACCTTTAAAAATGATGTCTGTTTCTCCTCAAAGAAAACATGCTCTGTTTTATTGCTGGCGATTGATCAAATGCAACAAGGTTTACAAGCTGCATCTGCACCATAGAAAACAATATCGTGAAAAGTTTGTGTAACCTAGAGACAATTTTCTCACGTTTCTTTACTGAAGTCACCAACTGAGAAGACACTGTAATGTGCATGCAGAAGACAAATCATTAATGTTGGCAGATAGAGCGCTTGTAAAAAACTGGAAGTCGACTGAACAGAGCTCTTAACCTCAGTTTATTTATTTATTTATTTATTCTTGTATATCGAGATAATGGAATAAGCACCATGAGCTTTTTTACATCAGTCCCCACGGTGTATTGCGGTTTTGTTAATTTGGTCATGTTTCCACCAGCACACACTGCCTACTCTCCGAAAAGTGAACATGATTAGCGCGTGCCCAAGATGTTCTGTCGTACACGGGCCCGGTTTATAGTCGCATCCAAAGACTTATTGTGGTGAGGAGCCAAAGGTGGGAAGATGAACACGTGACAAGTTGAATTGTGATTGTAATGTACTGAACAGTCAGTCAGCTTCACCAGCTGGCAACAGACAGACAAGTGCAGGGCATTCCCGCATCGGCAACCTCGCCCTCGCAGTGAGGAACCCCGCCCATACTTGTCCAGTTTGAGCCCACCCCCCGCTGACTGACAAGATGGCTGTTCTGCGGTGACAAGGAGCTAGAGACGATCTGAGAGCCAGTGGTAATTGGGGTGGCTGCTGACCTGACTACACCCACGGATTTGCTGGATTCCACAGTGTCAAGCAAGACCGCATTCTTCCATGGTGACAGTTTTCCCGAGATGGCCCTGCACGTCTGGTGCTACAGCTAAATTTAGCATCTCTCTGATGTGTGTTGTGAGGGTCACTTCTCTCATTCTATTCACGTCCTGGCACTCCTATTGCAATTCTTCTTCTGGCTGGTCTGCCCGCATCATCTATCCACTCCCTTCAACGTAATACAAAACTTCGCACCTCGCCTATCCTTAGAAAAGAAAAAAAATCTGAACACGTTACTCCTCTCTGCGTTCTCTCCACTGGCTTGCCTGTGCCACAGAGGGTCAATTATAAGATCAGTACCCTCTGTTACGAAGGCTCCACAAAACCCTGCACCTATCCTACCTCTGGGAATTCTTAACCTGTACACTCTTCACGTTCCCTTTCACTCGCTGCAGAACCTTGTCCTACGAATACCTAGATTCAACCTCTCCACGATGGCCCACCGCTCTTTCTCTATTTCCGGGTCCATCGACCTGGACTAGCTCCTCTCTCTCCTTCGCCAGAAACCTAGTTATGACACTTTAAATCCAGCCTCAAGACCATATTTATTTCAAACCAAGAGTTCCCCCCCCTGTTTCATATCAGAACTAGCTCACCTTCACTAACACCATGTCCGATCACCCTGCTAAAGTATGGACCTGTGTAGTGTGTGTGCTTTTTGAAAAACATTTCACTATTGAAATTTTAATTTCATACATTTTTGTCTGCATGCGCTTTGTTTGTAATATCTGTTTTTTAAACTATTGAGTATTTTTCCATTGATTGCATGACTTGTGTATGATTAGGTTGAATGCACGCGCTTTGATTTGTCTTTGCACGATATAGCCTATATAATTCTATTTATTATTATTTTATATAATTAATTTTTCATTTTTTTTTTTTTTTATTATTATTATATCTTGAATGCTTGTAGGAACTTTTAAACCTGGACCTGATATCCAAACATAGAACATGGACACTTTTTTCACCGCAATATGCATTGTATATTTCGACAAATTATGTTGAAAGGCTTTTAATTTTCAGTCTATGATTAAAGAAACCATTTTCTAGTACAGGATTATCGAAAGCGTACTGATACAAGAATTTGTTTTCAATATCCAGACAGAACAATAGGCGGGGAATAGCCAGCCTCTTTGCTGTTTTCTGTTTGATTCATGTTTTCCCCGCAAACATTGGAAGCAAAGCTTGACCTTGATGAAGAGAAAGAGGAATAACTAAAAGAGATGAACATGTGTGTGTGGTGTGTCTGTGTCTGTGCTGTGTGTCTGTGTGTGTGAGTGTGTGTGTGGGGTGTGAGTTAGATGTGGGTGTTTGTGGTAGTGTGTGATTGAGTGATTAAATGAGTGAGTGAATGAGTGAGTGAGTGAATGAATGAATGAGTGAGTGTGTTCGTTCGAATCTTGTTCAAGAGGATTTTCCCTCTGGAGTTAACATCAGTGCTGACTCCACTCCCCCTTAAAAGTCCTTCGGATGAGACTGTAAGCCAGAGGTCCGTTTGTGCGAACACAGGCAGAACACGTTCCGCTTTTCGGAAGAGTAGGCCATCGTGTGCCGGTGGGAACGGATGAAAAAAATTACACAACTGAGTGCACACGGGGACTGAATGTAAAAAAAGCACATGAGTGTTTATTCGATTATCCTCAAAATAAAACAAATAATAATAGATGTGCGTGTGTATGTATACATGCGCGTGTGTGTGCTTGTGTGTGCGCGCGCGCGCGTGTGTGGGTGCTTGTGTGTGTATATGTGTGTGTGCGCGCGCGCGAGCGTATGTGCATTAGTGTTTGAATACATGTGTGTGCGTGCTAGCTACGCGCGGTGTGTGTGTGTGTGTGTCTGTGGGTGTGTGTGTGGTGTGTGTGTGCAAGCGCGCGGATGAAGGCTATGGTGTGGGCATGTTTCCTGCACGCACCATCAATAACGAACTTGCTACAAACTGGAAACAGAGAGAAGAAACGAAGAGAGAGATTGGACAAATTCTTTTATTTTGCGGATAAAGAGATAATGTGTGTGTGCGCGCGCGCGAGCGTGCGGGCGGTTATGGCTTGTGTGTGTAGGTGTGTATGAAAGAGAGAGAAACGGAGAGAAGAGAAACTAGAGAGAGAGAAGCGAGCGAAACAGAGAGAGAAACTGAGAGAGAAGAGAGAGAGAGAGAGAGAGATAGAGAGAGAAACAGATAGAGAAAACTGTGAGAGAGAGAACCTTGTTTATTTTATTTTTTTTTAAATTTATTCAGTAATGGAATAAGCACTTACGTGCTTTTTTTAAACACCCTCCCCCTGATATGCGGTTTGTAAATTCTGTCATCTGTTCCCACCGCGCAACAATGGCCTACTCTTACAAAAGCGGAACAAAGATTCAACGTAAGCGTAAGGATGTTTCTCTGTGCGTTCGCACACGGGACCTTGTTTATGTCTCATCCGAAGGGAGAAACAGAGCAATTGAGAAGAGAACTGAGAGAGAGAGAGAGAGAGAGAGAGAGAGAGAGAGAGAGAGAGACTGAAAAGAGAGAAAAAACTGAGAGAGAGAGAGAGACTAAATAAGAGAAACGTATCATGGATGAAAAAACTGAATGTTAAAATGAATTGGAAAATTGTTTTTGTATGTTCATAAAATTTCTGAACGTTAAACATGAAATGGCTCCAACCAAGGAATAACTCACAGTGTCTGGACCAACGTTTTTACTGAAAGAGATGGGTGGACTGACAGTGACTTCTGTAATTCGCTTTTGGCTGGCCTACCAGCATCATCCATTCACTCTCTTCAACGCATACAAAACTCTGCAGCGCGACTGGCCGCTAAGAAAAAAAATTCCTGAAACACATCACCTCCCTCTTTTTTTTCTGCGATCTCTTCACTGCTGCCTGGTCTCACAAAACTGGAGTATAAATCAATACCCTTTGTTTTCAAAAGTCTCCACAAATATGCACCCGTATCTCTGTACTGGTCTCACCTGTCAACTCCATCCCGTTCCCTTCGTCAGGGCCGCAGATACTTTGTGCTTTCGAACAACCAGATAATCAACAAACCACCTGTTGGCCGTCGCTCTTTCTCTGTCCTGGGTCCCATCCACCCTGGAATGAACTTTCTCTTTCACTTCGCCAAAAGCCCTTCACTAGATACTTTCAAATCCAGCCTCAAAACCCACTTAATTTCCTACACCTGAACACTTTCCCTCAAACCTGTTCCTACTTTTTTCAACACATCCTTCACCTCCTTCATCACCACCTGTGGTGTGTGTGTGTGTGGTGTGTTGTGTGTGTGTGTGTGTGTGTGTGGGTGTGTGTTGTGTATGCTTAAACTTGAAATATCTTATGTTAGTTGAGGAAAGTTGCATGCGTGTAAATGATTTGAGTACAAGCTCTTCGATTTGTTTCTTTTACAAGATTCAGCGCTATATAAATTCCATATCTTATAACTATTGTTATTATTAGACAGTATTAGACACATGTTTTTGCAGTGCACAGTTGTTCAGAGTTTTTGGCAGGCACTTACTGAAGGAATGAATGAAAAATGTGAGAATGTGTTCGATCTGAATATAACAGAGTGTCTGGCTATACTCGCATGTGACAGAAATATAAATATTGATGATAATTTTTATTTTATTCTGCGACTGGGCAAACAATACATCTATCATTGTAAACCTGAATAGTCATAGACCTGTACTTCATGTATTCATCTACAGATTAAGATACAGACATCTTACTGAGGAATATATTTTTCTCGTAAGAAACTCAACACATAACAAGTTCACATTATTAAAATAGGTTCCTATCAACCTCTGTTGATAACAGCAGTCAAAACAGATCAGCCTTTGTGATATCAAGTTTGTCTACGGTCCTTCCATGGAGGCCTTCTGTTGAAAAATAGGACACAATGCAAATGTGGTAAAATACACAGACAAACCTGATCTGTTTTAGTGCACAGAATGTATAGCATGCCATCATGTCATGCCTGTATTCGAGCGTTGTGCCCATTTGGGACCTCTCGGTCTGTCTGTCCGCCCTGCAGGCAGTCCATCTTCTCTCTGTCTTGTCTCTGCCTACCTACAGTCAATCTCTCTCTCTCTCGCTCACTCTCTCTCTTTCTCTCTCACTTTCTCTCTCTCTCCCCCTCTCTCCCTTTCTCTCTCTCTCTCTGTCTCTCTCTCTCTCTCTCCTCTCTCTCTCTCTCTCTCTCTCTCTCTCTCTTCTTTCTCTCTCTCTCTCCTTCTGATAATAATAATAATAATGTATGGAATTTATATAGCGCTGAATCTTGTAAAGCAACAAATCAAAGCGCTCAGATTTTATTTCATACCACTTTAAGTCATGGCAGATTTCTCTCCGTGAAATTCGGGCTGCTCTCCCCGGGGAGAGCGGGAGAACGCGTCGCCACTTAGGGCTGCGCCACCCTTTCACCCTTTTTTTTTTTTTTTTTTTCTGCAGCTGTATTTGTTTCCCTATCAGAGTGGCTTTTTCTAAGAATTTTGCCAGGGACAACTCTCTTGTTGCCGTGGGTTTTTTTTACGTGCGCTAAATAATTACGTGTAACACACGGGACCTCGGTTTATCGTCTCATCCGAAAGACTAGCGCCCAGACCACCACTCATGGTCTAATGGATGGGGGAAAAATTTCCGGTCCAAACGGGGTACGAACCGCCGCACACTTCAGACCCGGACTTTTCGCTTTCTAGACAGGCACGTTACCTCTAGACCACCGATCTATAAACTATAAACCGAGGCCCGTGTGCGAACGCATGCAGAACATCTTGCGCACACGTTAAATCCTGTTCCGCTTTTCGAAAGAGTAGGCCATTGTATGCCGGTGGGAACAGATGGCAAAATTTACAAAACCGCATACACACGGGGACTGGGTATAAAAAAGCACATGAGTGCTTATTCCACTATCCTCCATATATTAAAAAAAAAGTCAAAAAGTCTCTCTCTCTTTCTCTCTCTCTCTCTCTCCCCTCTCTCTCTCTCTCTCTCTCTCTCTCTCTTTCTCTCCCTCTCTCCCTCTCTCTTTCCCTCTCCCTCTCTCTCCCTCTCTCTCTTCCCTCTCTCCTCTCCCTCTCTCTCTCCCTCTCTCCTCTCTCCCTTTCTCTCTCTCCCTCTCCTTCTCTCAACTCTCTCTCTCTCTCTCTCTCTCCTCCCTCTCTCTCTCTCTCTCTCTCTCTCTCTCTCTCTCTCTCACTCTCCCCCCCCCTCTCTCTCTCTCCCTCTCTCTCTAAAATATGTTTCTATATTTTGTATCCTTATAACTGTGCAATGTAAAAAAAAAAACCACTGAATAAAAAAGTTTTTTTTTAAAAAGTTTGGGGGGGGGGGGGGGGGGGGGGGGGGGGGGGGGGGGAAGACGAGAGGGCTTTCCGTGTTGCACGTGCAGATTGAACAGCACAGCGAGGAGTGTCAGTGAGCGTGTCCCCAATGACTGTGTCCACAGCAGTTTGATTTTCTGCATTATATAAAATAAACTAGGGGGTGTCGGCAAAAACGAACCTGAAGGGGAGACAGGCTTTTCACGTTGCTTGTTCTTCATCAATCTGACCTGACGTGTCTCCACCCTCCTGTTGTCCCTGGCAATTTGGGCTGCCCCTTTCCTGCCCTACACAACACTGTCACTGTGGCAACTGAGAGAGAGAGAGAGAGAGAGAGGGGGGGGGGAACTGAGAGAGAAACTGAGAGAGAGAGAGACGAGAGAGAGAGAGAGACTGAGAGAGAGAGAGAGAGAAACTGAGAGAGAGAGAGACTGAGAGAGAGAAACTGAGAGAGAGAAACAGAGAGAGAGAGAGAAACTGAGAGAGAGAGAGAGAAACTGAGATAGAAACTGAGAGAGAGAGAGAGGGAGAGAGAGAGAGAGAGAGGGAGAGAGAGAAACTGAGAGAGAGAGAGAGAGAGAGGGGGGAGAGAGAGATACTGAGAGAGAAACTGAGAGAGAGAGAGAGAGAGAGGCAATGACAACGACAGTGACAAATTCTTTTATTTCGAGGATAATGAATAAGCACTCATGTGCTTTTTTTACATCCAGTCCCCGCCCGTAGGGAGACATCTTAATAATAAACCCAAGACATACTCTCACACAGTAGAAACGAAGGGGGGGGATTTTGTTTTTAAAACAAACAAATAAAAGAAAAGGAAAAACACGTTTTTTAAGAACAAATAAAAGAAACCCCCAACCCCCCCCAAAAACCCAACAACCAACAAACACACAAACAAAGAAAAAACGAACAAAAAATGCCAAATTTATAAATCATAAAAATGGAACATTTTCCCCTTGAAAAAAGGGAACACATAGTTTAAAGTAACAATAAGATTTTTGAAATGGGCCTTTTCACCAGAACTCAAGTACAGTCAAAAAAACCCCCCAAAAAAAATTATTGAAAATAAAAAATTTAAGAAAATGTCCTTCTCAGGAACACAACAACTAAACTAAAAAAAAACAATATAAGAAGAGAGAGAGAGAGGGAGAAAAGAGAGAGAGAGAGAAAAGAGAGAGAAAAGAGAGAAAAGAGAGAAGAGAGGGAGATTTTATTTATTTTTTTAAATTTATTTATTCTTTTATTTTGGGGATAATGGAAAAAGCATTTATGGTTTTTTACACCTAGCCCGTGGTATCCCGGTTTTGTAAATTCTGTCATCTGTTCCCACCGGCACACAATCGCCTACTCTTACAAAAAGGGGAAAAAACCGATTTAACGGGCGCAAGAGGTTCGCATGCTTCGAACAAGGAGAGGAGAGAGAGAGAGAGAGAGAGAGGGGAGAGAGAGAAAAGAGAGAAGAGAGGAAGTAGTGAGTGATGAGTGGGGGTGTGGTGTGTTTTGGTGTGTGGGGTGGGGTTGGGGGTGTGTGTGTGTGGGGTTCTGTGTTTCAAGATACTATTTAAACAAAAATTCCAAAAAAAGACACCATAAACCAAAAAACACCATTTTGATTATACTCAGCACACAAAACACACACACACACACACACACCACACACACACACACACACACACACCACCACATTGGGGGGGGGGGGGGGGGGGGGGGGATACCCTAGGGGTTTAGAACATTGGCCGGAATCTGATGCCCCGGGGTTCGATTTCCCGTAAAGGGGGATATTTTCCCCAAAAGGTTAACATCAGGGGCAGCCCTCCACTCCCCCCCAAAATCCTTCGGTTGAGCCCTATAAACCAGGCCCGGGAAAAAACCACGCAAAACCCCCTTGCGCGCACTTTTAAACCCTGCTCCGCTTTAAAAAGATGGGTGTTGCCGGGGGAAACCCGATGGCAAAATTTTAAAAAACCCGCATACACAGGGGGACAGTATGTAAAAAAGCAAAAAGGGCCCTTTAAACCCATTATCCTTGCTATAAAAGAATAAAAAAAAAAAAATCAAAATGTGTGCCAATAAATAAAATTTTTGTTTTTCCCCAAGGGAAACCTTGAATAAGAAAAAGGCCTTTAAATTTTTTCATCAAGCCATCTATCTAAAAAAAAAATTTTCTTGATGATAATACGAAATACAAACATTACTGCAACCTTTACCAATAAACTGCCCCAGTAAAAAAAGGAAAACCAAAAAAAAAATACAGGGGAAAATAAAAATAAAAACACACAAACACCCCACACGCAAAAAAACCCCTCATACCCACCTGCAAGCACAGCACCCTACACAGCCCACACTTAGGAAAAAAAAAAAATTATTGAAAATTTTAAAAAAAAATCATAAAATGTCAAAAAAATTTAACTTTACTATTTAAATCCCTTTCTCTCCGTTCATATTTTAGATAAAAAAAAGGTACGGGAACAAAACGTTAAAAAATACTGGGCCATTCATTGCCTCAAAACTGACAATATTGCCTGAAAAGGACCTCCCTCCTCTCCCCTCCACCCAGCAACGTGTGCTCATATATGCCATCCCTTCTTCAAACGCTTTTTGAATAAATGTGTGTGTGTGTGTGGTGTGTTGGGGTATTTTTCAGTAGTCTGACACTCGTTTCCCCCCCAACCAGTGGTTTTGTTGTGTGTTGGGGGGGGGGGGGGGGGGGGGGGGGGGGGGGGGGGGGGGGGGGTTTTTAATTAGCATATCTCCCGTGGGGTCAGAGCGGGCGGTTTTTAAATTTTCAGAAAAACACTGCCTTTTCCCGCGCTCCTTTGGGGGTTTGGGGTGGCAGTTAACCCCGGGTGCCTTCATACACTTTGCCGTGGGGGAAACGGGAAATGTAGGGCGGCCGCTAACAAGAGAGAGACTCTAAAACCCTTTTAACTCTAAATTTTAAATGAATACAGGCCAACACCCCCTTTCCCCAAGTGGGAAACCTAAACATTTTTCTGACAAAAATTATAAAAAGATCAAAAAAACACAATACGGGTACTACATACATTTTTCACGAAAGAAAACAAGAAAAAACAAACAACTGCTGATGCAGAGGGAAACAATTTTAACCCCTGGAGAGATTCATTTTTTAATTACTCATTTTTTTAAAAACTTTTCTGCCCGATTTTAAATGCAGCTAAAAGGAATTTGGCGAATTTACTAAAGGCTTGTAAATTTGCAGCTAGTACACTGAAAACTTTTTGTCTAGTTAACACCAAAAACAACGGTAAGTTTGTACTGCTGCTAATGCCCCTGGTATGGGGGACTCAAAATAAAAAAGTGTCCTTATTTTCCCTTTCCTGTCTAACATGCAGGGCATGCCGTATTTCTTTTTAGGGAAAAAAGCGATTTTGTGAACATTCAACTAACACAGAGAAGAGAAAAGAGAGAGAAGAGAGAGAGAGAAAGAGAGAGAGAGAGAGAGATAAATGAATGATATATATATATTTTTTTTGTTGTTGTCAAAAATCTTCGGGAAAATCCCCCCGTCCTGCTTTTCCCCACGCCGCTAAAATTCCAATCTCCCCCCGCCCACCCATACCCAGTTTTTGGTTATTCTCAATCTCAGGGCAAGTCCACAGGGACCCCCTCATAAACAGACCGCCATAGGCCATCAGCCAGAGGGGCCCGGCACTGCGCTGGGGCCTTTGGGGGGTTTTTTTTTTTTTATTTTTTTTAAAATCGAGGAAAAATGGAATAAGCACTTTTTCTTTTTTTCATACAGCCCCGATTTTTGTGGGTTTGTAAAGTCTGCAAACCCGTTTTCCCCCCGGTAAAAAACATTTGGGCCCAAATCTACGAAAAGCGAAAAGGATTTAATGTGTTCGCAAGATCCCGGGGTGGGGTTTTTTTACACGGGGCCCCGAATAAAAAAAAGAATAAAATAAAAAAAAAAATAAAAATAGTCAGAAAACCCCCTACTCAAAACCATGCCCTTATCTGAACATTCTTAAAATTAAAAGGCCTGCTCAAACTTTTCCTTTTTTCTCTTTAATTTCTGAAAAGGGAGTTCTGAAAAAGCTGAACAACCACCTTCTTCCAACGATCTCCTTTTCCCCCTTTCCACTCCCCCACCCGGGTCCCAAACCCCAAAACACGGAAACCACCCAAATCCACACCTTAGATACCCTAGTCCACACCTTAAAAATACCCTAGTTTCCCCACCCTTTTAAAAACCCCAAGTCCCCCCCCCTTAGATACCCTATCCACAAACCCTTAAAATACCCAGTCCCCACCCCTTTGATACCCCAGTCCACACCTTAGATACCCTAGTCCACACCTTAATACCCTAGTCCCACACCTTTGATACCCTAGTCCAAAAACCCTTTGATACCCTAACCAAAACCCCAGATAAACCCCAGTCCCCCCACCTTAAAATACCCTAGTCCCCCACCTTAGATACCCTAAGTCCCACAACCCCCGATACCCTAGTCCCCACCTCAGATACCCTATCCACAAACCCTTTGAACCCAGTCCACCCCCTCAATACCCTATTCCCCCACCTTAGTACCCTAGGCCCCCCCCCCCCCCCCCCCCTCAAAAAAATTAAAAAAAAGAAAAAATAAAACCCAATTTTTAAAAAACCCCAAAATTTAATTAAAAACCTAAAATTAATTAAAAAAAACCCCCCCCACCCCAAAATTTTTTCCCCCAAATTTTAAAATTTTTAAAAAAATAAAACCAAAACCCCAAAACCCCCAACCCACAAACCCAATACCCTAAATCCACACCTTAGAAACCCTAGTCCACACCCCAGATACCCCAGTCCACCCCTTAGATTTCCCTAGTCCCCCACCCAAAAACCCAATTTCCCCAACCTTTGATACCCATTCCCACCTCAGAAAACCCTAGTCCACACCTTAGATACCCCAGTCCCCACCTCAGATACCCTAGTCCAACCCAATACCCAGCCCACCCCCTTAGATACCCTATCCCCCCTTAAGGGAAAATGTCCCCCTTAAATTTCCCATCCAACCCTCAGACCCCCGACACCCCTTTTAATATTCCCATTTCCCCACCTCAAACCCTAGCCACACCAGATTCCCATCCACACCTCAAACACTTTAAAACCCCTTAAAAAAACTTTAATTTTGAATTAATGGGAATTAATAATTAAATTTTTTTCCCGCCCGGGCCCCTAAAGGGGGCCCCTTTTTTATTCCCTTTTTCCCGCCTCGACACAATTTACCCCCTTTTTTTTCCCCCTCTCTCCCTCCACATTGACCACTCATTCTCCCTCTCTCCCTTTAAAATTACCCTTAATCTCACCCCCTCACCTGGTTTAATTTCATCCTCCTCCGCCCCGACACTTTGAAACTCAATTTTCCCTCCCCTTTTCCCCGTTGACCTAGAACCAAACCCAATTTCCCCCCTGCCTTACCTTTCCCTCTTTTTTTCTGGTTTAAAATCGTTGGATTCCCACCCCCTTTAATGGTTATTTATACCTTTAAAACCGCCCCCAAAACCCTAATTTTTAAAGCAAATCCCTCCTTTCAAACTGTTGTTCCTGTTCAACCAACCAAAATTCCCACCCCAAATTTTTTGGGGGGGGGGGGGGGGGGGGTAAGGGGGGGGCCCCCAATCTTTTTCCCCTTTGGTTATTTTTGGGTTTTTTAAAACCTTTTTTCATTTTTTCAAAGGTAAATTTTTGGGTTCTCTAATTTTTTCGTCCGCCTTAAAAAATTCCCCTAAAATTTTTTATTGGGGGGGGAGGGGGGGGCCCAAGGGCCCGGTTTTTTTGCCAAGGGCAATTTTAAATTTTTTTAAAAACCAATTTTAAAGGGGGAAAACCCCGAAATTTTCCGTAAAGGAAAAAAACCAAAAAAAGAAACAAAAAAATTTTTTGAAAAACATAAGAAACCGAAATAAAATTTAAATTTAAAACATAAAAAAAAACAAAAAAAAAAAAATTTTTTTAATTGGAAAAAAAAATTTAAAAAATAAAAAAGAAACACAAAAGACGGTTTTTTTAAAGAATGGTTTTGTTATCCGGAATAGCAAATGGGAAGTGTATTTTCAGGTCTGATTTGGGCATCTCCATCAAAACCTGTCAAGAGGGAGGAGGGGCCCGCTCATCCATGTTTTCTGATCCCAAACGTTGGGGGCAGAACCAAGCCCCGCTGCCTGGTTTTGTTCCCTTTTTGCAGACATCGAGGAAGCACTGCCTTCCCCGTGGGCAGGGGGCACCTCTTCCCTTAAGAACCCAAAGTCTGCTCCACCACGCTGTAGTTACGGCACCCCGGACACGAAAGGGGGGGGGGGGCCTTTTTTTCTTCCGGGATTTCCGGGCAGAAGGGACCGTCAGTCCCGTCCTTTATTGCTCCCCGGGCTGACAGGCCAGAAAAAAGGTTTCTGTGCTGGGGGTTGGATGTTTGGGTGAAACCCCCGTCTGACCCTGACCAAGAGTCCTCTGAACACTGTGATCATCAGGGCACTGCCCAAACCTAGAAAAGCTTTTGAACCTGTGGGTCACAACACTGCCGAAACCTAGCACAGCTCTGAACACTGTGTCATCAACACTGGGCCCAAACCTAGCTACAGCCTGAAAAACTGGGGATCACAGACACTGCCGACACCTAACTACAGCTCTAAAAACTGTGATCATCATCAACACTGCCCCAAACCCCAGCAAAAGCTGTTAACAATGGGTCATCAAACAGACACTGCCGAACCTAGCTACAAACTTTTAACACTGTGGCATCAGACAAAATGCCGAAACCTAGCACAGCTCTGAACACTGTGATCATCAGCACTGCCCAAACCAGCTACAAGCTCTGCACACGATCAACAACACTGCCCCAAACCGGCTACCGCCTGAACACTGATCATCAAAAATTGCCCAAACCCAGCTACAGCCTGAACACTGATCATCAGACCGGCCCAAAACCCACTACCGCTCTGAACCTGAAACATCACCAGACACTGGGCCAAACCTAGCTACAGCTCTTTAACACTGTGATCATCACACACGCCAAACCAAACACAGCTCTGAACACTGTGATCATCAACACTGCCAAAACCAAACTACAGCTCTAAACACGAAACCCGCAACACTGCCGAAACCTAGCTACAGCTCTGAACCGATCTTTAACAAAGCCAAACCTAGGGTACACCTGAACACTGGGGATCATCAGACACTGCCCCGAAACCTAGCTACAGCTCGAACACTGTCATCCCGACACTGCCGAAACCTACTCAGCTTTTGCACACTGACATCAGACACTGCCGAAAACCGGCCCCCGTCTGCACACTGATCATCCAAAACGCCCAAACCCAGCTACAGCTCTGTTGAGAGGGCAACGGGGAAAGCCCCGTATAGACTACACCCATCACTGTCCCTTGTTCGGCAAACCACTCTTGGTTGAAAATGATCATCGCTCTTGGGGACATGATCTATCGCTTTTTGGGGACCTGATCCCATCACTCCTTTGGGTTTACATGAACTATCACTCTTGGGTTTACATGATCTTTCCACTCTTGGGTTTAAAAAAAACTACCACCTTGGGGTTTTTTTATTAACCACTCTTGGTTTTCAAAACAAACCCCCTTGGGTTTTCAAAGAACTGTCACTCTGGTTTTTAGATCACCACTCTTGGGTTTTTAAGAAAACTACCACTCTGGTTTACATGGCTACCACCTTGGTTTTCATATCTATCACTCTGGGTTTACATGACTACCACCTTGGTTTACATATCTGTCACTCTTGGTTAAAAAGAACACCACTCTTGGTTTTACATGATCTACCACCTTTGGGGGACATGATCTGGGCACTCTTGGGTTTTTTGAATCACCAAATCTGGTTTACATGATCTACCACTCTTTTTTTACCTGATCACCACTCTTGGGTTTTCATGTCTACCACTCTTTGGTTTACATGATCTTTCACCTTGGTTTATATACTGCACCTTTTTTTACATATCTACCACTCCCTTTGGTTTTCATTTATCTGTCACTCTTGGTTTACATGATCTACCACCCCTTTTTTTACATGATCTGTCACTCTTTGTTACATCATCTAACACTCTTGGTTTACATCATCTATCACTCTTGGTTTACATCATCTACCACTCTTGGTTTACATCATCTATCACTCTTGGTTTACATCATCTATCACTCTTGGTTTACATCATCTATCACTCTTGGTTTACATCATCTATCACTCTTGGTTTACATCATCTATCACTCTTGGTTTACATCATCTACCACTCTTTCCTTGAGGACAGACTGGAATGCCCTGTATAGACTACAAGGCTCACTGTCCCTTATGTCCGCAAACCACTCTTGGTTGACATGATTACTGAGTCATAGGCCCTCCCTCCTTAAGTCACCAACACAAACAGACAGTGTAGCAGGTGTACTGGGGTCTTTCTGAACAGCAGCAGACAGAGTGAACACAGGGTCTGACGGGCAATCCCCTTTTCTCAATCCGGCTTGAGTTTCCCATCTTTTCTCAGTTTCTTCCAGCCAGAGGAACAGACGGGTGTTTAGGATCCATGTGTGACATTGCCTGATTCAAGGGAGAAGTGAAATGCCTCTCTGGTTGGATGGGGAGGCTCGTCACCTTTCTTCAACATCGCCACAGTCATGGCTTCTGGCGACATGGTTATCTGGGAATGATCCTGAGAGGAAAGCAGAATGAAAGAGTGTTGTTCAGCCCCTGATGGGAATGACTGCTTCCCCGGACTTCAGCATCTCCGCTGCCATGTTGTCTGAACCACAGGCTTCAGCCGACTTGAACTGAACTTGGTGATGCTGCTGCTCTCACTTCATCTTCAGCCAGTAGGTAGGAGCGCGCATACGCAGATGAGAGCGGAAAGAAAGCAGTTGTGTGTATTGTTGAAATAGCTGATGTTAGATGGGTAATTTTTCTTGATGCTCTGTGGCTGGCTGTCTTCGCGCATCAAATAATGTTTGTTGCCTGGTTTTGTCTGTGCAAATGTATGGTTATGATATTGTGATGATTATGACATGTGTCTATTATCTTGTATGTGAGGAAATGTTCATGCGAATGGATATGTATCCAGGCTCTGTGTGTGTGTGTGTGTGTGTGTGTGTGTGGTGTGTGCGTGCGTGCGTGTCTATGCGTGCGTAAGTGTGTGTGTGTGTGTGTGTGTGTGCGCGCGCGCATTTTGCCTGACTTTTGGGGGTTGTTGTTTGTTTAGGGAGGGGGTGTTGGGAAGGGGAGTTTTTCCTTGTTTAATTGGTCTTGTTTATTCATTTGATTTTTCGATTTCTTCATTTTTCAATAATTGAATGGGAGTTTTGAGTAATTAATTTCATTTGCTATTTGAAATTATCTTGTTTATTAATTTATTGGTTTGTTCATGTTTGTTTTCAATTTTTCCCCATGAGGGCCTGGTGTAAAGAAGTCTCTGGTTTATAAATCCATTTACCCTCATTGAAATATTCGAGTTGGAGTTGGAGTTCAGTGCTGGCTTTATCTCGCTCTGGATGTAGGAGAGACTGTCAGTGTCAGCGTGATCAGAAGGACGGGTAGCGGAGGGTCCTTCCTCTGTACCTGCTGTATGGGACTTCAGCCCTTCTCTACAGGGATTCAACCACTGTTGATTTGAAATGTGATCCCTGCATGCGCCTTTGCATTGGCCGACCCCACCTCCATGTCCTTCCTTCCTTCCCCAACAACTGAGGATCTGCCTGTGTCTGCCTGGGCTGCTTTCTGCCTGGGCTGTTCTGCTTGCTCTTGTCTTTGTGTTGACCAGCAGTGTCATAGCTAGGTTTGTTCTGGAGGAAATCTTCGCCGTTTTGTTCCCAGATGTTACAGGTCTGAATTTCTGTAACTTTGACTTCACTTCTCTTTTAGCATGGACACATTCCCTCCCCATCAAACCAGTCCCTTCTTTTCTGTCGTCCTTCTGTTCTGTTGTCCTTCTTTTCTGTTGTCCTTTTCTGTTGTCCTTCTTTTCTGTTCTGCTGTCCTTCTTTTCTGTTGTCCTTCTGCTGTCCTTCTTTCTGTTGTCCTTCTTTTCTGTTGTCCTTCTTTTCTGTTGTCCTTCTGTTGTCCTTCTGTTGTCCTTCTGTCGTCCTTCTTTTCTGTCGTCCTTCTTTTCTGTCGTCCTTCTGTTGTCCTTCTTTTCTGTGTCCTTCTTTTCTATTGTCCTCTTTTCTGTCGTCCTTTTCTGCTGTCCTTCTTTTCTGTTGTCCTTCTTTTCTGTCGTCCTCTTTTCTGTCGTCCTCTCTTTCTGTCGTCCTTCTGTTGTCCTTCTTTTCTGTTGTCCTTCTGTCGTCCCTTCTGTCGTCCTTCTGTTGTCCTTCTTTTCTGTTGTCCTTCTGTCGTCCTTCTGTCGTCCTTCTGTTGTCCTCTTTTCTGTCGTCCTTCTGTTGTCCTTCTTTTCTGTTGTCCTTCTGTCGTCCTTCTGTCGTCTTCTGTTGTCCTTCTTTTCTGTTGTCCTTCTGTCGTCCTTCTGTCGTCCTTCTGTTGTCCTTCTTTTCTGTCGTCCTTCTGTCGTCCTTCTGTTGTCCTTCTTTTCTGTTGTCCTTCTGTCGTCCTTCTTTTCTGTCGTCCTTCTTTTCTGTCGTCCTTCTGTCGTCCTTCTTTCTGTCGTCCTTCTTTTCTGTCGTCCTTTTCTGTTGTCCTTCTTTTCTGTCGTCCTTTTCTGCTGTCCTCCTTTTCTGTTGTCCTTCTTTTCTGTCGTCCTTCTTTTCTGTTGTCCTTCTTTTCTGTTGTCCTTCTTTTCTGTTGTCCTTCTTTTCTGTCGTCCTTCTTTTCTGTTGTCCTTCTTTTCTGTCGTCCTTTTCTGTTGTCCTTCTTTTCTGTCGTCCTTTTCTGCTGTCCTCCTTTTCTGTTTCCTTCTTTTCTGTTGTCCTTCTGTTCTGTCGTCCTTCTTTTCTGTCGTCCTTCTTTTCTGTTGTCCTTCTTTTCTGTTGTCCTTCTTTTCTGTTGTCCTTCTTTTCTGTCGTCCTTCTTTTCTGTTGTCCTTCTTTTCTGTTGTCCTTCTTTTCTGTTGTCCTTCTTTTCTGCTGTCCTCCTTTTCTGTTGTCCTTCTTTTCTGTTGTCCTTCTTTTCTGTTGTCCTTCTGTTCTGTTGTCCTTCTTTTCTGTTGTCCTTTTCTGTTGTCCTTTTTCTGCTGTCCTTCTGTTCTGTTGTCCTTCTTTTCTGTTGTCCTTCTGTTGTCCTTCTTTTCTGTTGTCCTTCTTTTCTGTTGTCCTTTTCTGTTTGTCCTTTTCTGCTGTCCTTCTGTTCTGTTGTCCTTCTTTTCTGCTGTCCTCCTTTCTGTTGTCCTTCTTTTCTGTTGTCCTTCTTTTCTGTTGTCCTTCTGTTCTGTTGTCCCTTCTTTTCTGTTTCCTTGTTTTTTCTGTTGTCCTTCTTTTCTGGTGTCCTTCTTTTCTGCTTCCTTCTTTTCTGTTGGCCTTCTTTTCTGTAGTCCCCTACTTTTCTGACGTCCCTTCTTTTTTCTGTTGTCCTTCTTTTCTATGGTCCTTCCGTTTCTGTGTCCTTCTTTCTGTGTCCTTCTTTTCTGTGTCCTTCTTGCTGACGTCCTCTTTTTCCTGTTTGCCCTTCTTTCTGTTGTCCTTCCCTTTCTGTTGTCCCTTCTTTTCTGTTGTCCTTCTTTTCTGTTCTGTTTGTCCTTCTTTTCTGTTTCTGTTGTCCTTCTTTTCTGTTCCTGTTGTCCTTCTTTTCTGGTGTCCTTCTTTTCTGGTGTCCTTCTTTTCTGGTGTCCTTCTGTTCTGTTGTCGGGGTCAATGTCCTTTTCTTCATACAGTTTGCACGACTGTTAGCCCTCCACACAAACCCAGTGCTTATTCAGCTTGTCATCAGTTTCTGTTCTTGCACGTGACATTTTTTTCGCCCCCCCCCCCCCCCGTGCCGTCTAAATATAGATACCGTTCTCACCCTCCCATACAATCGTTTCGTTTCATGGGCTGTCGAGGTTGCAGTGCACTTTTCTGGACTGTCTGTCTCTGCTGCAGTCAGGACACAGGGCACATGATGCCATGCCACTCTGTCCCCGCTTTGAAAGATGACACAGAGTGGTTGGAACAGGTTGGTTTGGAGCACAACAATAATCATGACCTAGACCCAGCCTGTGATGTGAGCGATACAGTTCCATCGTCGTCAAGAAAATGACAATCCATTTAATAATTAAATGTAATAATAATACAGAGAATTTATATAGCACTATATCCTGCAAAAAAACAAATCAAAGCGCGTTCATTTATCTCTCATTCACATGCAGCAGCCAGTTTTACAATTAATATTTTTGTTGGGTTTTTTTATTTGTTTTTTTAAAAGTTCAAATGTATACAACACTCCTCCACCCAGCACTACACATAAGAAAGGTTGTTACACTCGGCAGGGTGATGGGGTTTTTGGCTTGTGGAGGGCAGGGACAAAAAGTGAAATGAAACAAGAGCGAGACATCTAGCATTGAAATAAATGTGTATTGAGGCGGATTTAAAAACGTCATAAGAAGGCGTTTTGGCGAAGGGAGAGAGGGAGGTCATTCAGATCGATGGACCCAGAAAAGAGAAAGAGCGACGGCAACGGTGGACTTGGTTAAATCTAGGTATTCTTAAGCACAAGGTAACGCAGCAAGGCGGAGGGAACGAGAAGATGTACAAGTGAAGACATTCACAGAGTAGGCGGGGTGCTGTTTTATGGAGACATTTGAAACAGAGATACGATCTATAGTTCACTCTCTAGTGGCCTATATGAATATAATACAATATAGAGCAGTCAAAAATTCCGCCCATATCCAACAGTTTTCCTTCAAACACATTGATGACTAAATCCTCTGATGGCTTTCAAAACTCGTTTGGCTGTATTATGAGGTAGGTGTCCCTTTATAACAGATGCTCCTATCCCCAGTGCCAGCATGAAAATCCCCACACAGAAGAATATAACACTCCTCTATCCTTTTCCCCACACATCAGCCAAACATTGTTCAATCAGATCAACACCATCGTGAAAATCAGATGTGTCATAAAATGGGGAATGGTATGGAGGCACAGAACTGATGTGGACAGCAGGAGGACGTCTGTGTCTGTTTGGAGAAGGTACAGTGTGTTTCCTTTCAGAATGAGGGTTTGCTCATACTGACTATCTCTCTGTGGAATACAGCAGCTGAGGTGTTGACTACTTCAATTAATAGTGAGGGTGCATAAACGTGCCCTAAAGCTTATCCTAAACAAATCGGCATCTTTAACAGTTGCTGACCAGTCAGATATTAATATTCTTCCCCTTAAGTCGAAGCTTCTCTTCAATAAAGGAGTTTTGACACATAAGATCTTGCATGGAAATGCCCCATCTTTATTACAAAGCATCTTCACAGTAAATGATTTTAGACACTCTCCATTTGATCGAAAAAAAAACCAATCTAATCTAGAACATATCTAACCTTCACCTATGGGGAACGGGATAGCTTCATGGTCACACTTCTCGCTTTCCCTTCCCCCCCAGCCCAAGTTAAGCAGCGTCGAGCGTGTTACCACTTGGATGGGTACCGTTTGCGCGCCTTGGCTTCAGTACAGTTCCCCCAGTTCACCCAGCTGTAATTGGGTACCTGCCCTCTTTAGGGTCAGGGAAGGTAAAGCAGCGAGGGAGAGGAGATGGGCGCCGCCCTCAATATGCTGGCCCTAGAGAAGTGAGGTCTCTGACGCCTCGCTCCCCTACTACCTTATAGGTTATGGGACTCCTTTACCTTTTTTTTTTTTTTACCTCTACCTAAGATAACACTATTTAAATCAAGTCTAGCATATTCTGGGGGCTGGCTGTAGAATAGGCTTCCCTCCCAACTAAAAAATGAAACTAATCTGAAAAAATGTAAAACAATGTATCAAGATCTTTTGATGAAACAATGTGATACAACATATCTCCTTCCCAAGATGTATTAATACAACATTTATATGGTTTCCATAATTCTTGTTCCTCTCCCCGTCTCTGTCTCAGAATGTCTGTTTGTCTTCTGTTCTGTCTGTCTGTTTATCTGTCTCTCACTCTCTCTCTCTCCTCTCTCTCTCTCTCTCTCTCTCTCCTCTCTCTCTCTTCTCTCTCTCTCATGTGCATTTGTTGATTGTTATATATTTTTTTATTCTTTTATTATTGAGGAAAATGGAATCAGCACTCATGTTCTTTTTTTACATCCATCCCCGTGTGTAATGCGTTTGTAAAATTTGTCATCTGTTTCCAACCGGCACACAATAGCCACTCCATTCCATAAGCGGAACAGATTTGTGGGCAAGATGTCTGCTTGCGTTCGTACACGGCCTCGGATTAAATAGTCTCTCATCCGAAGGATATCCAGGTGTGTGTATTTCATATGTATCACAATTTATGTGTAGTTTTTTCTTGCAGCGTTTTTCTTTCATGTTGAGGGCTGGATGAACACAAATAAACCTCTTGGTTACTTAATACTATGACCCTGTGAAATAAAATTGCCTTTGCATTGTGGCCTCTGAACTAACAGGACCCCCCCCCCCCCCCCCCCCCCCCCCCCCCCCTGACGGCCTGTCCTGCTGCGAGCTGCGTTGCCGGTGATGCAGGCGTTAGTTCAAACTGGCACACAACACAGGGACCAGACTGTGGAATGTATCAACGGTTCTGTCCAACACGTTATATGTCCAGAACGATGGACCATAGGGACCAAACCCAAACTCTCTTCCATTTGCAACAGCTTCCAATAGAACTCGCAATACGTCTGGCCCCTCTATCCACTGCTTGAAGTATCTAGGTGCTGTTATCGACAACACACTCACTAATGCAACAATCATCACCCAACCTGTCATCAGCCTACTATCAATTAGCGGTATTAGTTGCAGATCGAAAGTACCTGCCACAGAAGCAGACAGCCAAACATGTCCTTCTCTCAGTCTTTCACTCTGGACTATTGCAATACTCTTTTGAGGGCTGTCTGCCAAGCAACATCTACCACAGTCCCTTCAACGTAAACAAACAAAACTCTCTGCAGCTCGACAAGTTTTTAGAAAGAATAAATCGGAGCACTTACTCCCTCTCTTTCGCGATCTCTACAAGGCTGCCTGTGCCACAGAAGAGTAAATTATAAGATCTTAACCCTCTGTTACAAATGTCCTCCACAAACAGCACCCTCCTACTCAGTAATGTCTTAACCTTTACACTCACGTTTCCTCCGCTCCGCTCTCTGCAGATACCTTGTGCCTACCCTAGATTCAACCAATCCACTGTTGGCCGCCGCTCTTTCTCTATCGACCTGGAATGAGCTCCCTCTCTCTCTTCGCCAGAAGCCTAGCTATGACACTTTTAAATCCAGCCTCAAGACATATTTATTTCAAACCTAAGATGTCCCCCCTCCTGTTCTCATATCAGAAACTATCCCACCCTACACTAACCGCAGAAATAGTCCTATCACCCCTGGCTAAAGTATATGACCTGTGTGTGTGTGTGTGTGTGTGGCTTTTGAAAAGCATATATGACTATTGCAATTTTATTCATAGATTTTTGTCTGCAAGCGCACCAGTTTGTAATATCTGTTTGTTTAAACTATTGATTATTTATCATTGATTGCATGACTGTGTAAGATTAGGTTGAATGCATGGGCTTTGATTTGTCTTTGCAAGATATAGCACGATATAAGTTCAATTTATTATTATTATTATCATCATCATCATCATTATTATTATTATCATTATTATTATTATTATTATGTACCAAAACATGCAGTCAGATTCCTCGACAGTTGCAAGAATATTCCAGGGCGATGTCATGGATTCACACATCACAATGTTTTGATCGCCTGAACCATGTACCCCAACCTTTCCAAACCCTGTGTTTCTCTGGCTGTCCCACCGTAATCAGACTGCAGACGGTTTGTCTGTCAAGGGGACACATACTGTGGAGGGTGTCTAGAGGGTAACGCGCCGTCTAGAAAGCCCAAAAGTCCGGGGTCGAAGTGTGCGGTGGTGTCGAATCCCGTTGGACCCGAAACTTTTTCCTCCCCCCATCATTAGACCATGAGTGTGGTCCTGGCGCTAGTCTTTCGATAACGGTAACCTGAGGTCCGTGTGTTACACATAATTATTTAGCGCGACGTAAAAAGAACCCACGGCAACAAGAGATAGTTGTCCCTTGCAAAAATTCTGTCCGAAGAAAAGCCACTCTGATCTATCTTATCTATCTTATCTAAATACAGTTGCAGACAGAAAAAGAAAAAAATGGTTGGCGCTGCTCTTGTGGCGACGGCGCTCTCCCGGGAGAGCCGCCCTGAATTTCACGGAGAGAAATCTGCGTGACTTAAAGGGTAATAACAAAATAAACTTTAGAAAAAACTAAACTGTTTCACAATTTGAGAAGAGAAAGTGAGTTGAGAGAGTGAGAGAGAAAGAAAGAGAGAGAGAGAGAGAGAAAAGAGAGAGAGATGGAATGATTTATTCCCAAAAAGGGTCATTGGCCCATACATGCGGGGGTTGCCGAACTGCTTAGTATTTTGGTGGGGGTAAAAGCAATAGTAACGACAACATGTTACTGTATAACAAAAAGTCAGCTACAAAAATATGACTCAGGATATCAATATCAAGAGAGAGAGAGAGGGAGAGAAAGTGAGAGAGAGAGAGTAAGAAAATGAAAGAGAGAGAAAGTGAGAGAGAGACTTTTTCTTTTTGGTGATGTCTGGATTTATATAAAAACAAATCCCTCATTTATTTTTCTTTTCAACTTAGATTAACACTGTCTTTTGAATGCTTTTATCTGTCAATTGTCTTGACGTTTTGTGTGTGTGAGGGCAGGATGAAAAAAGTTATGTAAATGCAATCTTTTACCCTCAGAAAGGATCAATTTTGGACTCGACTCCACACACAACACACACACACACACACACGCTCGCGTCGCACGGACCACACCAAAGCACGGATAAATTATGGGGCCCAGGCGCAGACAAAATTTACAAAAACCGCACACTGTTTGAGAAATTGCTCCATGAAAATGATTTGAGTGCAAGGGATTTCGAATTTGGTTTGTTTACAAGATTTCAGCGCTAATAAATTCCATATATTACTTATGCATTATTATTTAAAAAAATCTCAAGAGTGGGAGTATTGCTGCCTAGTAATATATAAATATATATAATAGATATATAGATAGATATATATATATAGAGAGAGAGAGATATATATATGGCGATGTATTAGAACAGAAATTAATGTACAGGGGAACCTCTCTCCCACTGTCTTACTGTCTGAAAATGATTTCCTGGTGAGATCAATGAGTCAAGAGTTCTTCTGGATTACACTAAGGCGTTGCGCGTGTGTGTATGCGTGTGTGTGTGTGTGTGTTTTGTAAGTAAATCTTCAATTTTTAACGTCTTTCCATTTAAAAGATACCTCAGAACGACCCTAAAATAGAGATTGAATACGCGTGAGAGAGAGAGAGAGAGAGCGAGAGAGAGGAGGAGAGAGAGAGAGAGATATCTAACTCTGTGAGTGTGAGCGTGTGTGTGCTCCTGTCATGCATGCGTGTGCGCGCTCGTGTGTGTGTGTAGTCAAATATTAATAACAAAAGGAAATAGTATCTTAACATTAACAGATCAAGAACAGAAATTGCCTCTGCCTGTTCCTCCTCTCCTCCTCTGCCTGTCTCCTCTCTCCCTCCTCTGACTGTCTCCCTCTCCTCCTCTGTCTGTCTCCTCTCTCTCCTCCTATCCTCTGTCCTGTCTCCTCTCCTCCTCCTCGTCTGTCTCCTCACCTCCTCCTCCTCTGTCTGTCTCCTCTCCTCTTCTTCCCCCTCTCCCCCCTCCTCTGTCCTTCCTCCTCTCTCCTCCCCTTCGTCTCCTCCCTCCTCCCTTCTTCCCTCTCCCCCTCCTCTTCTTCTCCCTCCTCCTCCTCCTCTTCTTCCCCCTCTTCCCCTCCCCTCCTTTTCCCTCTCCCCCCTCTTCGTCCCTTCCCCCCTCCCCTCTGTTTCTCCTCTCCTCCCCCTCTGCCTTCTCCCTCCTCCCCTCTCCCCTCCTCTCCTCCTCCTCCTCAGTCCCCGTCTCCTCCCCCCTCCTCTCTGTCTCCTCCCTCCCCTCCTCTTCTTTTCCTCCTCTGCCTGTCCCCTCCTCCTCCTCCTCTCCCTTGTTCCCTCTCCCCCCCCCCTCCTGTCTCCCCCCTCCTCCTCCTCCTCGCCTTTCCTCTCCCCCCTCCTCTGACTGTCCCCTCTCCCCTCCTCTCCTTCTCCCCCCCCTCCTCCCCTCTGCCTGTCTCCTCCCTCCTCCCCCTCCGGGTCTCCTCCCTCCCCCCTCCTCTGCGCCCTCCCTCTCCCCCCCTTCCTCTGCTGTCTCCTCTCCTCCCCTCTGCCAGTCTCCTCCCCCCTTCCTTCCCCTCTCCTCCTTTTTGGCCCTGTCCCCCTCTCCCCTCCTCCTCTCCCTTCCCCCCTTTTCCTCCTCCTCCTCTGCCTGTCTCCTCTCCTCCCCCCTTCCGTCTCCTCTCCTCCTCCTCCTCTGTTTTTCCCCCTCCTCCTCCCTCTGCCTGTCTCCCCCTCCTCCTCCCCCTCTTCTTTTTCCCCCTCCCCTCCTTTCCCCTCCTCCTCCTCTGCCTGTCCCCTCTTCCTCCTCCCCCCTGTCGGTCCCCCTTCTCCCCCTTTCCCCTCTGCCTTCTCCTCTCCCCCTCCTCCTCTGCCCGTCTCCCTCCCCCCCCTTTTTCTCCCCCCTTTGCCTGTCCCTCCTCTCCCCCCTCCCCTCTGTCGTTTTCCCCCTCCTCCTCCCCCCCTGTCCTGTCTCCCCCCCTCCCCTCCTCTGCCTGTCTCCTCTCCTCCTCCCCTCTGCCTGTCTCCTTTTCCCCCCCTTCCTTTCCCCTTTCCTCCCCCCCTTGCCTGTCTTCTCCTCCCCCTTTCCCCTCTGTCTGTCTCCTCTCCCCTTCTTTCCCCCTCCCCTTTCCCCCTTTTCCCTTCTCCTTCCTCCCCTCTGCCCGGGCCCTTCCCCTCCTTCCCCCCTTCCTCCTCCCTCCCCTTTGCCTGTCTCCTCCCCCCTCCCCTCTGCCCGGGCCTCCCCCTCCCCCCCCTGTCTGTCCCCTCTCCCCCTCCCTTTTTGCTCCTCTCCTCCTCCTCTGCCTGTCTCCCCCCTTCCCTCCTCCCCTGTCTCCTTTCCCCTCCCCCTTGCCTTTCCCCCCCCTCCTCCTCTTCTTCTCCTCTCCCCCTTTCCCTGCCTGTCCCCCCCCTCCTCCCCTTCTGTCTCCTCCCTCCCCCCCTCTCCCTGTCTCCCCCCTCCCCCCCCTGCCTGTCCCCCTCTCTCCTCCTCTGCTGTCCCCTCTCCCCCTCCCTGCCGTCTCCTCTCCTCCCCTTTTTCCCCTTCCCCCTCCCCTTTCCTCGGCCCTGCCTTCCCCCTCCTCCTCCTCGCCTGTTTTCCCCCCTCCTCCTCTGCTGTCTCCTCTCCCCCCCCTCTGTCTGTCTCCCCCTTCCCCTTTCTGTCCCCCCTTTTCTCCCCTCTGCGCCCTCCTTCTCCCCCCTTTTCCCTTCCCCCTCTCCTCCTCTGCCTTTCCCCTTTTCCGCCTCCTCTGCCTGCCCTCCTCTCCTCCTCCCTCCTTTCTCCTCCTCCTCCCTTTCCCCCCCCCCCTCTTTTCCCTCTCCTCCTCCTTCCCCCCTCTCCCCCTCCCTTCTTTTCCCCTCCCCCCTTCTTCCCTCCCCCCCCTTTGCCTTTTTCCCCTTCCCCTCCTCTGCTCCCCCCCTCTCCTCGTCTTCTCCCCCTTCCCCCTTCCTTTCCTCCTTTTCCCCCCTTCTGTTCTCCTCCCTCCTTTTCTTCCCTTTTTCTCCCTTTTTCCCCTCTTTTTCCTCGGCCCTTTTTCTCCTTCCTCTCCGCCCCTTCTCCCCCTCTCCTTTCTCCTCCCTCCCTCCTTCCCTCCTCCCCCTTCCTGTTTTCCCTCCCCCCTTTTCCCTCCTCCCCCCCTTGCCGTCTCCCTCCTCCTCCTCTCCCTTTTCCCTCCTCCCCCCCTCCTCTGCCTTCTCCTCTCCTCCTCCCCTGCCTGCCCCCCTCTCCTTTTTCCTCCTCTGCCCTTCCCCCCTCCTCCCCCCTCCCCTGTCCCCCCCCCTCCTAATCTCCTGTCCTCCCTCCTCCTCTCCCTGTCTCCTCCCCTTCCTCCTCCTCTGCCTTCTCCTCTCCTCCCCTCCTCTGTCTGTCTCCTCTCCTCCTCCTCTGCCTTCCCCCCTTTTCCTCCTCCCCCTCCCCTGCCCTTCTTTTCTGCCCGTCTTTTTTTTCCTCCCCATTCTTCCCTGTCCCTGCCCCAGCAAACGGGGTTTTTTTTTTCCCAGGGTAACACTGCGAGACTAAAGGGTTTGGGTGTGCCGCCATGTTAAACAGTGCCCCGACTGAAAGGTTTTTGGGTGTGCCCCCCAAGTTAACGGGGGCCCAGCTAAAGGGTGTTTGGTGTGCCCCCATGTTGACAGTGTCAACAAAGGGTTTTTTTTGGTTTGCCGCCATTTTTGACGTGTAAACTGAAGGTGTTTGGTGTGCCCCCCATTTGACAGTGTCAGACTGAAGGTGTTTGGTGTGCCCCAAATTTTTACAGTGCAGACGGGAAGGTTTTTGGTGGGGCCCGCCATTTTTTGACATGCGACTGAAGGTGTTTGGTGTCCCGGGCCATGGTGACAGTTTTTCAGCTGAAGGTTTTTGGTGGGCCGATGTTACGGGTTTTCAGACTGAAGGTTTTGGGGTGTGCCGCCATTTTTGACAGTGCCCAGCGAAGGTGTTTGGTGTCCCGCCATTTTGACAGTGTCAGACTAAAGGGGTTTTTTGGGTGTGCCGCCAATGCTGACATTTTCCAGCCCCCTGCCCCCTCAGCTCAGTACCCCGGGGGTGTTGTCTCCTTCTCCAGGATGTTCCAGGGGGTCAGGGACTGTTCGGGCACAGGCACCTAGGGCCCACTTCCAGCCTGGTGGGCAATCCGACCCCCGGGCATCGTGCGGGAGAACATGGAGTTTTTAGCCAAACTTTAAAACGCGGCGGGAAAAGGGAAAGGGTTTTAAAAGAGAAAAGAGAGAGAAGAGAAGAGAGAGGAGAAGGGAGAGAGAGAGAGAGAGAGAGAAACAAGAGAGAAACACACAAAAAGAGAGAGAGAGAGAGAGAGAGAGAGAGAGAGAGAGAACAGAAGAGAGAAACAAAACAGAAAGAGAGGAGAAGAGAGAGGGGAAGGAGAGAGAGAGAGAAGAGAGAGAGAAAAAACAAGAGAGAAAACACAAAAGAAAGAGAGAAGAGAAAGAAAGGGGAGAGAAGAGAGAGAACAGAGAGAAAACACACAAAAGAGAGAGAGAGAGAGAGAAAAGAGGAGAGAGAGAGAGAGAGAAACCGAAGAGAGTTTAGCGAAGAGAGAGAAGAAATTGAGAAAAAGAAACTGAGAAGAGGGAAAAAACTGGGGGAGAGGAGAGAAAAAACGGAGAGAGAAGAGACTGAGAGAGAAGACTGAAGAGAAAACTGAAAGAGGGAGAGAAACGAGAGAGAGAGAGAGGGGAAGAAAATGCACAGAGAGAGGGACAAGAGAAGAGAGCTGAGAGAGAGAGAGACAAACTGAAGAGAGAAACTGAGAAGGGGAAGAAACTCAAAAGAGAAAAAACAAAAAAAAAGAAAGAAAAAAAAAAGAGAGAGAGAGAGAAAAGAGAGAAGAGAAAAGAAAACAAAGAGAGAAACCCAGAAAGAGAAAGAGAGAGAGAGAAAAAGAAGAGAGAGAGAGAGAGAAAAGAAACCGAAGAAGAAGCTAAAGGGGAGAGAGAGAAAATTAAAGGGAGAGAAACTGAGAAGAGAAAAACGAGAGAGAGAGAGAAACGAGAGAGAGAAAAGCTGAAAGAGAGAGGGAGAGAAATTGAGAGAGAGAAACTGAAGAGAGAGAAAACTGAAAAGAGAGAGAGAGCCCGAGAAAAGAAAAGAAACGAAAAGGAGAAACTGAAAGAGGGAGAAAATTGAGAGAAAAAACTGAAAGAGGGAGAAAACTGAGAGGAAACTGAAAGGAGAGAAAAAATGACAGAGAGAGAGAGAGACAGAGAGAGAGAGAGCTGAGAGAAAAGAAATTGAGAGAGAGAGAGAGAGACAAACTGAGGGGAGAAAACTGAAAGGGGGAGAAAACGGGAGAGAAAAACTAAAAGAGGGAGAGAAAAAACTACAGAGAGAGAGGGACAGAGAGACAAAAGAGAGAGAAGCTGAGAGAGAGAGAAATTGAAGAGAGAGGGGAGCCCAAAGAGAGAGAGGAGACAACGACAGAAATTAAAAGACAGAAACGAGAGGAAAAAACCTGAGAGAACAAAACGAGTGAAAAGAGAAGAGAGAGAGAGAGGGGAGGAGAGAGAGAAAGAGAGAGAGAGAGAGAGAGAAGAGAGAGAAAAAAACAGAGAGAGAAAAAATTTTCCCTCGCGCCTCTCTCTCTCCTTTCTCCTCTGTCTCTGTCCTCCCCCTCTCCCCCCCTGCCCTCTGTCTCTAAATTTTTCCCCCCCGGAGTTAACATCATTTAACAGTTTGCTTTACAAAAATCAGCGCAAATTTTAATCCCATAAAACTTTTCTTATTATTAAAACCCCCCTTTTCCCCCCAAAAGCCCTTGGGATAAACATAAACCGAGGCCCCGTGTCCCAAACACACATAAAAAAAATTTTTGCGCACACGAAAAAACCTTTCCTCTTTTCGAAAGATTTAACCTTTGGGGGTGTCCCGGGTGGAACAATGACAAAATTTTTTTTGGTCTTTGTTTATTGGGGTCTCTGTCTTCTTGTTTTGTCTTTTCTTTCTCTGTCTCTCTCTGACTGTCTTTGACTGTTTGTTTTTTCTGCCCTGGTGTCTGCGTGTGCTGTTTTGTCTTCCCCCCCCCCCTCCCCTTCTCTCTCCCCTGCCCGGCCCCTCTGTTTTTGGGTGTCTCGGGTCCCCCGTCTTTCTCCCTCTCTCGCTGTCTCTTCTTTTTCTGTCTTCCCCCCCCCCCCCCCCCTCTCTCCCCTCCCCTGTCTTGCTGTCCTGCCTCGGGATTTGTCCCCCGTGTCTGTCCCCTTGCCCTCTTTTGTATCTGTCTCTCCCCTTTAAATCTCTCCCTCTATCGGGTTGTCTCCTGTCTCCTTTTCTTCTTTCTCTGTGTCTTTTTCCCGGGGGGGCCGTGTCTATATGTGTGTCTGTCTATTTTCCCCCCCCCCCTCCCCCCGCCTCTGTCCCTATATCTCTCTCTTCCTTCCCCCCCCCCCCCCCCTTTTCCCCTCCTTTTCCCCCCCCACTCTCTACTGGGGTCTCTCTCTCCGCACGCACGCACGCACGCACGCACGCAAACACACACACCCACCACCACACAAAAGGGGGAGGGGATAGCCGGTTTTAAATGATGCGCATTGCGCTCTGGGAGGGCTTGTGATCTGCTCCCCCGGGGTTTCCAATCTCCTTCAAGTGGTTTTTCCTCGGGAGTTAACATCAGTGCCGACTCCTCCCCCCCCCCCCCCCCCTCCCCCCAAAAAAAAGCCTTTCGGAGGAGATTTAAAAAAAAAGGGTTTCCTGTTGAAAAACGCATGGAAAATTTATCTTGCCCCGGGTTAAAACCCTTTCCCGCTTTTCAAAGGGTGGGCCCTTCTTATCTCTGAAAACCTGCCCTTCCCACCGTACACCCCCGTCATTTCCCCTTTCGTTCAGACCGCAGATATTTTGGCTTTCAAAACACACCAATTAAAACAAACCACTTTTTGGCCCCGTCGCCCCTTCTTTTGTTTCGGGCCCCATCCCCCGGGAATTTGACCTCCCTTTTCCTTTTCGCCAAAAGCCTTTTTTGGACCTTCAAACCCTAGCCTAAAAACCACTTTTACTCTACTTGAGATCTTCCCCTTTTTTCCCGTTCCTACCTGAAAAAAGCTGCCTTCCCCTCCCCCCCCCTCCCCCCCCCCCCCCCCCCACACAAACACTATATATTAAAAATTTATATTTGTTTAAACTTTATATTTATGGGTATGTATGGGAAATTTTAATGCAAGGCTTTGATTTTTTTTACTTTTCCAAAATTCAGCCCTATAAAATTCATACATTATTATTTTATTATTAAACTATTTTAAAATTTCCGTTGGGGAAAATGACAAAATTGACAAAAAATGCATAAAACACAGGGACAGGGTTTAAAAAAAAAAAAGCACAAGAGTACTTATTTCCCCTTCTCCTGGAAATAATTTTTATATCTTTGGAGGTGAGGCAACTCAGTGTGGGCCGGGTTTTTGTGTTCCAAAGGGGGGGCTGTTCACTGATTTGCGAAGTTTTTCGTGTTCAGCAGAAATCTCAAGTGGCTCAGATGTGTTGTGGTTTTGTGGTGAACTTAAATAGAAAACGGGAAGGTCAGTTTAAAAAACAGGCACCAGACACATGCACAAGATAACGATGTTCCCGCACACTGCCACAGAAAACCTTTTTTGCTGTGTTGTGTCCCTTGTGGTGTGGGGCTTGGCGCGGGGACCAGAGGCAGCCCAAACCTCCCATGATGGGCAGGGGAAAAAAAGGCCAGCATGGAGGAAAAAAGGGGCAGATGGGGAAGGAAGGCAGTGAACCCCCCTTTCCCGGCAGACTTCAGCCAGCTGACAGACAAAAGAGAGACGAGAAGAGAGAGAGGAGAGAAAAGAGAGAACCCGAAAAGAGGGGACAAAAGACAGAGAGAGAGAGGGAGAGGGAGGGAGGGGGAGAGAGAGAGAAAAAACTGAGAGAAAAGAGAAGACAAGAAGGGGAGACAGAGAGAGGGGGGAGGGAGAGAGAGGAAGGAAAGAAAAGAGAAGAGGGAAAGGGGGAGAGAGGAAAAAAAGAGGGGGAGAGAGAGAGAGGAGGGAGAGAGACCCGGGGAGAGAGAGAGGGAGAGAGAGAAGGGGAGGGGGGAGGGAGGAGGGAGAAGAAGAGAGAGAGAAGAGAGAGAGACTGGAGAGAGAGGGAAAAGAGAAGAGGGGAGGGGGAGAGAAGGAAGAGAGAGGGGGAGAGAGGGGAGAGGGAGAGAGGGGGAGGGAGAGAGAGAGGAGAGGGAGAGAGAAGAGAGAGAAATGGAGAGAGAGGGAGAGAGAGAGAGAGGGAGAGAGAGAGAGGGAGAGAGAGACGAGGAGAGAAAAGGGAGAAGAAGGGGGAGAAGAGAGGGGAGAGGAGAGAGAAGGGGAAAAGAGAGAGAGAGAGAGAAAAGGGGGGAGAGAGAGAGGGGGAAGAGAAAAGAGAGGGAGGGAGAGAGAGGGGGAGAGAGAGAGGGGGGAAGAGAGAGAGAGAGGGGGGAAAGAGAGAGAGAGAAGGAGAGAGAAGAAAGGGAAGAGAGAAAAGACGAGAGAGAGAGAGGGAAAAGGGGAGAGAGAGAGAGAGAGGGAGGAGAGAGAGGGGGAGAGAGACAATGACAATGACAATGACAAATTCTTTTTTTTCGAGGGAAAAAGAATAACACATATGTGCTTTTTTACATCCAGTCCCCGCCCTTTTTTGGGGTAAATCTTTAAAAATAAAAACCCAATACTTATACAGTCCCCAAAAATAAAAAAAAAGGGGAAATAAAAACCCTTTTTTAAAAACTCCCCCCCAACAACCCCCCCCCCCCCCCCCCCCCCGCCAAACAAATAAAAGAAAACCCTAAAAAAACCCACCCCCCACCCCCCCCCCCCCCCCAAAAAAAACCCCAACCAAAACAAACAAAAAAAACAAAAAAAAAGAAGAAAAACCAAACCAACAGAAAAGATCAAAAAGAAAAAAACAGACTAACACCAACAAGAACAACAACAAGCCAAGAAAAAAAATGACCGGCTAAGAGTGCAGCATAATGCAGGCCAGCTGGTAGGCCTTTCACCCATCCTTCCCCTCCCCCCCCCCCCCCCCCCCCCCCCCCCCCCCCCCCCTCTGACCGTTCACCCATCCTTCCCCTCACTCTCCCTCTGACCGTTCACCCATCCTTCCCCTCACCCTTCCTCTGACGAATTTTGCTAGCCTCTGCAGCAGCGTGAGCAAGGGCTCACGTGTCTAGGCCTCGTCGATTAAGGCAAAGAGGTGTCTGGCATTCTTTGATCACCCAATCAGGCTCGCACCCCCTAACACGTGATCAGCTGGTCAGGCCTTGCTACCTGGCATTTGATCTAATAAAGCAAAAGGCTACCTGGCATCACTGAATCGTCCAATCAGACCCAGACCCCCTGACACGTGGTCAGCGGGTCAGTCCCTACAAAAACCCAGGTAGGGGTCGGGCCCGGTGGCGGAGCCCCAGAAGCAGAGAGCCCCGGAGGAAGAGAGCCCCGGCGGAGCCCCAGAAGCAGTGAGCCCCGAGAGTCAGCCTCAGAGAAGTCAGCCCCAAGAAGAGAGAAGGAAACCGCCAGGAAGAAAAGAGTGAAAGTGAGGGGCTGGCCAGAAAGTGTGTCTGTTAAAAAGAAAGAAAAGGGGCAAGTGCAAACAGTAAAAAGTGGTGTTCCCATCAGCCAGTGTCCGAGGGAAGACCAGGTAAGGAGACTGTTTATCGATCTGGTGTTGTGCTTTGACCCTATTCTTATACCAATTGATCTAGTCTATCATAACTGTGTGTGTGTTCCTACCAATAAATGTCATTAGGCTGAAGAATCTGTTTGGACTGTATAGTGGTGTGTAGCCAGTGTGAATGTTTATTTCTGCCTCTGACTATACCTATTTTCCTATTACCAGCTAACATCTCTGATATGATTTTATAAACATGCTCCGATTTCCGCTGGTCTGCTCGATCTCTGTCTTTCACTGTCTTCCTCACTGTATAGAGCAAAGAAAGCTACATCCCCATCACTTGCCAGGCCGTAACAATCGTGGCCTGCCATTCAGCGAGTGTGGTCACAGGACAGACGAGAGAGATTTGAACCAGGGACAGAGAGAAGAAGCCCTCTCTAAACATGTCGCCAGCCGCCCTGCACGGCGCGGCGTCCGGTGATAAGTAACAACCACCATTAATTAGTCATAAAGATAAACATCTACAAATAAAACACAATGTCTAATGGTACACATATTGTTACACATAACCATAAGATATTGGAAATAGGGCATTCATTAAAAACTTATGTACAGAGGCAAGTCCATAAAGTATTGAAAAATATAAAATATGAATCCATTCAAGCTGGATACACTATAACTATAAGCGAGGACGAAAAAAGGTTGGAGAGAGACAGAGAAGAGAGTGTGTGTGTGTGTGTATTTCAGAGATAAATATCCAATATATAATTCCCAAAACAGTACACGATCACCACCCAACACTCAGTTTTGATTATACCTGTTTCAGATTATATGTTATGATATGAAATAAACTCCATACCCATATATTCACAAAATACAAACAAGAAACAAAAACAAAAAGAAGAAATGTAAAACCTTTACAGTCAATTGGAGGGAGAGAATGTGTGTGAGTGAGTGTGTGTGTGTGTGTGTGTGTGGTGTGTGTGTGTGTGTGCGTGTGTGTGACGTGTGTGTGTTAGCTGTGTGTGTGTGTGAGTGAGTGTGTGTGTGTGTGTGGGTGTGTGTTCAGGGATAATACTAAATTATATACTCACAGAGAACACGTTCAACACCACACTTTTTTAATCATTCTCATACAAATTGAATGTCATGATAATAAAAAAAAGTGCAATACCCATACACTCACACAATAAAGAGGGGGGAAACCCCAATAAAGTCATGAAAAGACATTCTCAACAGTGTATGAAATAGAGACATTCTTTTTTTTCCCAGGATAATGAATAAGTACTCATGTGCTTTTTACATCCAGTCCCGCCGTAGGGTCTCATATTAATATTGAACTCAGTACTCATACTTTCAAACAGTAGATGCTAAGGAAAAACTTTAAAAAAAGAAAAAAGAGAGAAAAATGAAAACAAAACAAACAAACAACCCAGACAAACAAGAAACAAAATAAAACCCCAGAACCACCCCCCCAAAAAAAAAAAAAAACCCACCGAACACCAACAACAACTAATACCATCCCCACCCAAACATATACACACAGAAAAACAAGATACAACAAACAAACAAATGAGGACGGAAAGAAAAACACCAAAAACAACCATCACCGTCACCAGCCCCCCGAACCCCCCCCCCCCCCCCCCCCCCCTTCCCACACACACACACATACACCAAAACAAAAACAAAACAATACAGGACAAAAAATCCAAACAAATCAACAAACACAAAACAACAACTCAGCAATATACAACAGCAATAACAAAGAGAGAGAGGAGGGAGAGGAGAGAGAGAGAGGAGAGATGAGTAGAGAGGTGAGAGAGGAGAGATGAGAGTATGCCAAATTAAAGATCATACAAATTGAAACAACTTATTATTGCAGATTAGTTACACATAGTGGTTAACCTTAATAATAAGATATGAATAGTGGACTTACCCCCCCCCCCCCCCCCCCCCCCCCCCCCCCCCCCGAGGAGCTCAGTACAGTAAACAAGCCCAAATAATATGAAAATAGACGTATGAAAATGCCCTTTATTAGAAGACCACAAACTATTGAAGGGGGAGAGAGAGAGAGAGAGTGTGAGAGAAGGATGAGCAGAGACGGAGAGAGATCGAGGAGAGGAAGAGAGAGGAGGATTGAGAAGACGATTGAGAGAGAGGAGAGAATGATATAATTTGCATATCGGCTTAGGCCACAATACAGATAAAAAAAAAAAGAGTGAGAGATGAGAGGAGTGAGAAAATACGAGACTGGAGAGAAATAGATAAGAGAGAGAGTGTTCTTTTTTTTTGATTGTTTTTGTTTTATTTATTGTTTTTTTTTTTTATAAGTATATTTTATACTATAATTTAAATTCTCCAACCCCAGTACCCCCCCCCCCCCCTCCACCCCCCTCCCCTCCCCCAACCACTAATCCTCCACTTCCCCCCCTCCCACCCCTTTACTCTACAAATTTTTATGTCATTGGATAATCAAAATAACTTCCAATACCCCATACTCTCACACAAATAAAAAACAAGGAGGGAAAGAAAGAAGGAAAAACAATACCAGCCAAAATCTATAAGGTCATGTGACGAGAGAAAAAGAGAGAGAGAGAGAGAGAAGAGAGATGAGAGAGGAGAGAGAGAGAGAGAGAGAGATGGGAGAGATAGAGATGGAGAGAGAGAAGTGTGTTTGTGTGTGTGTGTGTTTCAGGGATAACACTAAATATATATATAATTCTCAAAACAGTGCACGTACCGTCAACCTTATTTATTGATTATACTCATGCAGGTTATATGCATGATAATGAAATAACTTCAATACCCGTGTAAAAGGTAAAAAGGTAAACCCGTGTACTCACACAATTAAAACAAGGAGAAGAGAATAGGGGGATAAAAACCAAATCTATAAGGTCAGATGAGAGAGAGAGAGAGAGAGATCTTAGGACGAGAGAGGAGGAGATGAGAGATAAGAGAGAGGAGATGAGAGTGTGTGTGTGTGTGTGTGTGTGTATGGGTGTGGTGTTGTGTGTGTGTGTGTGTGTGTGTGTGTGTGTGTGTCTGTGTGTGTGAGTGTTGCAAGGATAATACTAAATCATAATTCTCAAGGACAGCACAGGATCACCATCAAAATTGTTCTCGAAATATACTCGTACAAATTGAATGTCTTGAAAAAAGAAATAAGCCCAATACAATACACTCTTACAATAAGGAGGAAAAAATTTCAATTAAGTCATAAAAATGAACATGTAAAACATTTAAGACAAGACGAGAGAAGATAGGGGGGAGGAAGAAATGTAGAGGAGAGAGTGGGTGAGGGAGGAGGAGGGATGGATGTGGTGGTGTGTGTGTGTTGTGTGTGGGTGTGTGTTGTTGTGTGTTGGGTGTGTGTTGTTGTGTGTGTGTGTGTGTGTGTGTGTGTGTGTGTGTGAAAGAGTAATGCTTTTTGTTATGTAAAGAAACAAACAGGGATCGACATAGAAAATAATATGAATATGTTCTCAACAGAACTTCGATCACGTGTCAATCACTTCTTTTTCATTATACTCGTACAGAGTTAAACACATATTATTTGTTTGATAGATATATTTCTTGTAACTATAGTGGTAATAAAAAAAATAAAGAAAGAAGTAGAATGAAGAAGAAAATTTTAAAAAATACATTAGAATAAAAGTTTTAACTTTGGTAAAACTCACTTATCAACAACAATGAACATTTGAAAGGGGGAGAGAGAGAGAGAGAGAATGGAGTGAGAGGAGAGTGAATGAGAGAGAGAGTGAGAGGGAGAGGTGAGAGAGAGAGGGGGGGGGGGGGACAGGTTGACCATTACAGACAGGTGAAGGGATAGGGAAGGGCAGATTGGTAGGATGGAAAAGGGCAGAGAGGTAAGGGAGGATATGCAAACTTTGTTTTGAGGCTATGGGACTGTGGTTTGTTATTGTTGATGTATCAAGTGAGTTGATAATTGACTTTGTAGGATTGTTATTGATTGAGTTGTTTAACTGAATCAGGAAGGGAGTTCCACAGCATAGGGCTGAGTAAAGTTGACTAGATTTGAACTAAGTCTATTCTCGGAATTGGGACCCTGGGCTTTATAGTATTTCTGAGATTGGTTTAGGGGGAATTTGTCCTTTTAAGTATGATGGTGCAGGTCCTGTCATGGATCTTGAACATCATGACTCCTTTGTTATATTTTAATCGTGGTGTAAGGGGAGAATATTAGTTGAGTATAGTCAGCTTTCTAATAAGCTTGTCCTTCTTTAAAAGGTCCAGTTTGAGCGTCTGCAAGCTTGTACAGCAACTCCCAGTAACGGTGTCATAGTGTTTGCACTGCAGAATACCACAGGGGTTAGAAGCATAGTCTATTGAGGATTGGATATAGATTGGAAGAATAGTTTCCTTGAATGAAAGTCAAGAAAGTGCTTGATTTTAGAAAAGTTGGTATGCTCTTTTGGGACATGTATTTGCATCGTATTGAGATATGTGGTAGAACCAACTGAGATTTTCATCAAATGTTAACCTGTAAAACCATCTGTGGTGATTAGATTCGTTCAATTACTTCCTTTTAATTTGAATGGGGAGTAAGTTTAGGGTATTATTTATTATGAAAAAGGGGGAGAGGGAGGGAGGGGGGGAAGAGAGGGGGGTGGATGAGAGGGGGGGAGGGAGGGATAATAATGAATGAGAGAGAGGGGAAAATTTTTTTTTTATTTATTTAAATTTTTTTTATCGGGATAAAGGAAAGCATTTCTGGCTTTTTTTTAACTCCATCCTCGTTTATGCAGTTTTTTTTAAAAAATGTCATCCGTTCCCAAGGCACACAATAGCCTAATTTTTTCGAAAAGCCGGGGGAAAAGGATTTAACGTGCGCGCAAAAATTTCTGCGTGCGTTGCACACGGAAAATCGGTTTTTTGTCTATCCGAAGGACTTTTGGGGGAGTGGATCGACTGTGTTAACTCCAAGGGGAAAAATCCCCTTTTAACGGGAACGAACCCGGGGGGGCGTCAGATTGGGCGCAAAAGTTCTAACCCCAGCTACCGTCCCCGATACCACTGCTGCCTTTCAGGCGTGCAGCTGTTTACTGACGCCCGTTTTTACTGCACGATTTGGCTTACATTTAAAGACAGTTCATTGTCCAAATTTTTGGCTCACTGCGATGGGTTCCATTTTTGCCACAATTTGGTCTTACACGATTCATCTTTTACAGGGTCGGTTCCCTGCCCCGGGGTTGGTGGCCCCCCATTTTATTTCGCTGTAAGACAGATCCCTGTTTGTTGTCCTGTCTGATTGTGTGACAGCACTGGGCTCTAGGCTTTGCTCTGTCCTCTCTGTCTCTCATCCTGTTCTCTTCTCTCTGCTTTCACTCTTTCACTCTCTCTCTCTCTCTCTTCCTCTCATCTCACAGTCTGTCTCTCAATGCTCTCGCTCTGTCTCTCCTCTCTCTCTCCTTCATCCTCTCTTTCTCTTCCTTCTTCTTCAGCCGCTCTAGCTTTCTCTCCTCTCTCTCTCCTGTCTCTCTCTCTCTCTCTGTCTCTCTCTCTCTCCTCTCTCTCTCACTCTCTCTCTCTCCTCTCTCTCTCCCCCCCCTTCTCTCCCCCTCTCTCTCTCATCTCTCTCGCTCTCTCTTCACTCTGCTCTTTCTCTCTCTCTCTCTCTCTCTCTCTTCTCCTCTCTCCTCTTCTCTCCTTCTTCTCTCTCCTCTTCTCTCTCTTCTCTCCTTTCTCTCTCTCCTCTCCCTCTCTCTCTCCTTCTCTCTCTCTCCTATCTCTCTCTCTCCTCTCTCTCTGTCTCTCTCTCTCTCTCTCTCTCTTTCTCTCTCTCTCTCTCTCTCCCTCTCTCTCTCCCTCTCTCTTCTCTCTCACTCTCTCCCTCCCCCTCTCTCTCTCCTCTCTCTCTCTCTCTCTCCCTCTCTCTCTCCCTTCCTCTCTCTCCTCTCTCTCTTTTTCTCTCTTACTCTCTCTCTGTCTCTCTGTCTCTCTCCTCTCTCTCTCTCTCTTGTCTCTCTCTCTCTCTCCTCCTCGCTCTCTCGTCTCTCTCTCATCTCTCTCTCTGCTCTCTCTCTCTCGCTCTCTCTCTCTCTCTGTTCTCGTCTGTCTCTCTCTCTGTCTGTCTCTCTCTCTCTCCTCCATCATCATCTATCACAGTGGCCCTTGATGGGTTGTCTGTGGTGTTGGTCTGGTTTTAGGACGGGGTACACTAGGTAACATTTCATCCCAGCTTCATTCGACTCTTTTGTACCTAACGAACCCGCTGTGTCTTCCAAGGACCAACAAAAGACTATCAGAGACCTCACCCCTTTTAGTTTTTTCAAGAAACAGTGATTTGTTGTTTTTAAAAGGTGGTGGTGATGATGATCGGGTGGTTGGGGGATGGTGGTGGTGGTGGGATGTACTCTTTTGAATTTGTTGACTATGTAAATTGTGTTAAAAATATACAGTCACGATGTAAAAATGAAGACTACCACGAGAGACGCAGTCACACAGTCACACAGACAGACATACAAACCGACAGACACACAGACACACACACGTGCACGCGCACACGTACGCAAATGCACAGAAAGAGAGGGGGGAAGAAAGGACAGACAGAGAGAAAGAGACAGACACAGACAGAGACAAATAGACGGACAGACAGAGGCAGCAAGACATGAAATCTTTTTTCTGTAGATGACAAAACTGGCTACAGTTGTTGAAAACAGACGACACAGCCTTACAAAGCAGCCCTGTGCCTGTTAGCCAGTGTAGACGAAACAGGTCATCAGGCTTGGACTGGATATTTGCTGCTGAAAAGGGGA
>CM054143.1:68712263-68727263 GCA_028751875.1 Rapana venosa
TAGAGAAATGTTTATGTCTGTTTTGAACCAGTTATGGAGGTTATCACAACCAAAAACACAAACACTACACTACTTTTTTTTCAGGGTTCTAATGCTATACACTTATATCCATGTCACTTGTCTGCATCCTCTGTCACATGTCATACATAGGTGACACGGGTGTGGAAAATCTTGAAACAGTGCCGGTGATAAATAAGTGGCAAATTCTCATCGTCTAGTTCATCACCACTATCACAGATTTATAGCAGCATTAATCTCTGCTCTTTCCTCTTCATTCAACTCAAACAGGTCAAAATTTGGATAAATGTCGTCGTCAGAAAATTGGTCAGTGCCTTTTTCCTCCAGTGTTGATTCTAGGATTTCAGAAAAAGGAGCCCAAGGGCTCCCTACCTGAAAAAAGGGGGCATGGCCCCCCCCCCCTCATGTTTGACAAGATTCAGCGCTATATAAATTCCATATATTACTATCATTATTAAGTAGTAATATTTGCTGACAATACCCTCAGTACTCTTAGTTTCTGCTATTTTTTCAAGGAAGAGAAACAAAACCAAACAAACAGGCAGCTAGGTAGGCAGAAAGGATTAACTCTTCACCTGAAGTGTTGCAGTTAATCTGTGGTAAGCACTGGTGACACAGGAGAGAGAGAGAGTGTGTGGGGAAGGGGAGAGGAGAGAGAGGTGGGTAGAGGGAGGAGAAACTGACAGGAAGAGAGAGAGAAGGAGGGGGGGGGGGGGGGGGGAGTGTTCAAAGTCAAATTTGTATTTCCACAGAGTTGGGGAGATAGATTTAGATGAGAAGAGGTAAAAGCCAATATCAAAGATTTAAAAAAAATTTTCTTCACTAGATGGTAGAAAGAGAGAGAAAGGCTGGCCAATTTTGTATTTCCACATTCAGAGATAGGTCTAGATCTAGATGTTAAGTTAAAGCCAGTCTCAAAGTCTTGAATTTCTCCCCGAGATCATACATTGAGAGAAAGAGAGAGAGTGGCCTAAACAATGAAAGTCTTTCTGAAGAGTTTCATCTTGTACAGCCTCCTGGTGATCGGCAGAGTTCTTGCCTGATGCTTTAAGTGCTGTTCTGTAATTAGCACATCCTCCTTTAGTGAAGGCATTGGACAGCCTAACCCATGCCATGTTCACTGTTCACAAGCCAGGGCTACTTGTCTCCCAGATCTACCAGCACCGAACCTGCTGGGAAATGGCGTCTGCTATCTCCTCAACGATCTCTGTCCCAGTTACGTCACTTGTTTCTGGAGTACAAGGCTTCTTGGAAGATGATGTAAACAAAGAGGACAACAGAGCAGGAGAAGCCTGCTTTATTATGAAGAGGGCTTGTAGGCAAGAATAAAAATCTGGCCCCTGGGGGTAGCCTACCAATGTAATGACCGCTGCAGGAACTAACAAGGATGAACCAGTTTCTGTGATTGGTCAAAAGTGAGGCGCTTAGCCAATCAGAAACATCATTGGAGAACTTCGGTGAAAGTAGCGCTTAATTCTAGAGATATACAAAAGGCAGTTGCATTTGTTCAAAAACACGCTTTCCATGATTTTTTGGGCGTCTGTTTGGGCGCACTGCCCACATCGTTTTGTGGCAATTTTGAAAAAAATGCAGGAATCTCGCAAGGGCGCACCCTAGAATCAACACTGTTCCTCCAAGTGGCAGAGAAAAACAGAGCAAGTTAAAAATATTCTCTCTACTAAAATCTGTGAACCCAGGAAGCTTATAAACATTCTCGTGGAAAAGGAGAAGCAGTGTTTGCCTTAACACAACTATTTCCCAGAGTCGCGTTGATGCCAGTTAGCGCATGACTGATCGCTATAAACATCCCCTCCTCTGCTACCGTTATCACTGGAAAACCGGCTGACAGGACTGAAGGGTAGAGAGCAGGGGGAGAAATTCAGGACAGGGGAAGTAATTGTCAGCAGATATCCAGTACTGTAAGGGCTAAACTATTAATTGTTATTGGTTGCATGACTGTGTACGAATAGGTTGAATGCAAGCGCTTTGATTTGTCTTTGCAAGATATAGCGCTAAATAAATTCCATTTATTATTATTACTTTCCGTCACCGTCACCGATCCCTCAGATTCCGAATCCTTTGGGGCACCTTCGAAGCTTTGTCAACCACCTTTCTCCAGTTCTCTCGTCTCTCAGCCACCCTCAGGGTGTCTCTCAGCTCCATGTCTGTCCACTCTCGAATGTTGTCCTCCCATCTCTTCCTTTGTCTGCCTCTTCTTCTTCCTCCCCTCACTGTGCCTTGTAGGATTGTTTTAGCAAGACCAGAGGAGCGTGTGACATGACCAAACCACTTCAGTTTTCGTTGTCTGACGAGTGTTTGAAGGTCAGTATAGGGCCCGATTTCATTGCGGATGTGTCTCTTGACTTCTTCATTCGTGATGTGGTCTTTGTACGAGATGCCTAAGAGTCTTCGGAAGCACCTCATTTCTACAGTTCTTATTCTTTTCTCTAAGTCTGCTGTGAGGGTCCATGATTCACATGCATATAAGAAAATTGACATGACCAGAGAGCGCATCAGTCTGATTTTGGAACTGATGGCAATTTTTCTGTTGCTCCAGAAGGGTTTGAGCTTGGTCATTGCGGCTGTGGTCTGGGCAAATCTTGACAGTATTTCTGGTTTTGATCCCTCGTCTGTCACGATAGATCCCAGATATTTGAATCTGTGAACATTTTCAAGTTTCTGGTCTTTGATTTCTGATGTAAAGTTGCTGTTTGTCATCATTTTGGTTTCCCCCCCACTAATTTCCATACCAAATTTTGCTGATTTTTCTTCTATGTGGTTCACTAAGTCTGTTAGTTCTTGCTCGTGACCAGCTAATCCGTCAATATCATCAGCGAAGCGCAAAGTTGTGATTGTTAGCCCTCCAATACTCGCTGTTCATTCATGTTCTTCTAGTGCTTCTTCCATGATTCTCTCAAGAAATAGATTGAAGAGAGTAGGGGAGAGCAGGCAGCCCTGGTGCACATCGACCGTCGTCCGAAACCAATCACCTACGTTGTTGTTGTCAAACACTGCACTTGTTGCATTCTCATAGAGGCTCTGTACGACTTTGATTAGGTTGGCATTGATGTTATAGAGGTTCATAGTTGCCCGCAGTGCAGCGTGCCAAACTCTGTCGAATGCTTTCTTAAAATCGATAAAGACATGGTAGAGGTCCTGTTGATGCTGGAGATATGTTTCCATTATGAGTCTTATGTTGAAGATCTGCTCTGTTGTACTGCGTCCAGGTCTGAAACCAGCTGTTCTTCTGCCATGATTCTTTCAGCCTGTGGTTTGAGCCTGTTCAGTAAGATCTTCAGCATCACTTTGCTTGGGTGACTGATGAGACTGATGGTGCGGTAGTTCTGGCATTGTTGGAGGTTGCCTTTTTTAGGAAGTGTTATTATAAGGGATTGTGTCCACGCTTTTGGCCATACTCCAGTCTGCCAGATCTTGTTGCAGATTCGGTGGAGTACGTCTATACATGGATCACCTCCTGCTTGCACCATTTCAGCTGGGACATTATCAACACCTGCAGATGTTCCCGGTTTTAGAGATGAGACTGCTTTTACAACTTCCTCTCTCAGTAAACTACATGAGGCTGTTTCAGATGATGGTGGGACATTCAGCACTTCAGAATCTCCAGTTGCTCTATGCGAGCATAACTCCTCACAATATTCCGTCCATCTTTTCATTGTCTTCCTCTTCTGTCAAGCACTTTCCCGCTTTATCTTGTATGGTGGAGGGTCTTGATGATTTTGTTGCAGTTAGGTCTTTTACAAGTTGATAGGCATTCTTACTCTCATTTCTTTCCATGTTGGTTTCTATCTCCTCACATTTCTCCTCTAGTAATTTTTCCATAGCATCTTTCATTCCTTTCTTCACCTTTTTGGTTGCTTCTTTATACTTTCTTGTCCCTTCTGCACTCTGAGTCTGCCTCTTCAGTTCTCTGCGCTTATCACAAAGCTCTAGGACTTCCTCGGAAACCCATGGTTTCTTTATTATCCTCTTTCTTCCAAGGAGCTCTTTTCCTGCTCCATTGAAGGAGTCATTGAATGTGTCGATCATACTTTCCATTTCAATGTCTTCTTCCAGTGTCAAGAGGAGTGCAAATTTCCCGCCAATGTTTGCTTGGAATGATTCTAATATGTTTGGGTCCTTCAGCTTATCTAGATTGAACTTCATTCGGAAGCTTCCCTGTTTTCTGTTCTTCTTTAAGCGTACTGCGAACGTCATCATTACTAGCTCATGGTCGCTGCCGATGTCTGCACCTGGAAAGCTTCTGGTTTGGGCAATGTTTACGCTTGTCTGGAAACGGCGTTGTACCAAGTATTACTTTACTGCGTCCAAATCAGTATGGTTTTAAACAAAATATGAATTTCCAAAGTTTGCTACATAAATCTTGTTATGGGCAATGGTTAGGATGTCTGCTGAGAGAGGATGTGGACGCCTATAGAGCAGCAGATTTAAAGGCTTTTTCCACTGGAATATTCTTCAGACTGTTCATTTATTTTTTATGCTTCCCTGTAACCCAGGAATAAAAGTGCTTTGATTTGTTGATTTACAAGATTCATCACTATATCAATTCCATACATCATCATTATCATGAAGACTGATCGGAGATTGGGATAGGGAGTGGCCTAGAAGCTGTTTTTTACAAGTTTGATAGAAGAGATCGTGATCGCATACCTTAGCAAAAAATTGAGGTTGGCATGATCTGAGGTTTTTGGTAAACAACTGCATGAATGCAAAAAACGCCTGGCCCAGTGTGTACTTTATTCAATGCAGAATGCAGGAAATATTATTTCTTGCGGTAAAAGATAGTATAAATATATTTAATGGTTTTGTGTGTGTAGTGACTATTGAAAGTTGTAAAAAACTTCCCTTGACAGGATTTGGACAAACGATGTACCGGGTGACCTCAGGGTGATCAGGTTAAAAGTGCTGTTCTGTAATTAGCGCATCCTCCTTTAGTGAAGGCCTTGTTCATTCCATGTTTGATACACAGCCGATATCTATCACATGCCATCATCCCTGTTCTCAAGTCAGGGCCACTTGTCTGGCCAGATCTGGAGAACCGTCTTGAAAGTCACCTCTGTGTTTGTCTGCCAGCTCTGAACCCTGCTGGGACGGGGCTTTCTTCTTGCCAGCCCATCTCCTCGCCATCTCTGTCCAATCGCCGAAACGTTTTCTGGAGGACAAGGCTTCTTGCAAGATGACGTTAACCAACAGGAGTTAGATGAGCCCATTCCCATTGCTGCGACCGCTTGTAGGCGCTAATCGGTAAATCTTGCTGTCCCTGGGGTATCAACGTAATGACCGCCGCAGAAACTGTGATGAAGTTGAACTGACAACGACGAACTACAGTTTCTGTGATTGGTCAAAAGTGAGGCGCTTAGCCAATCAAAAGCATTGACGGAAAACTTTGGAAGTAACATTTAATTTTTGAGATTACAAAAAACCGGCAGTTGTGATGGCGCACTGTCCGTTTCAATACACGCTGTCATGTTTGTTTGGTTTTTTCCTGGGTTCATTAGGGCGCACTGCTCACATTGTTTTGCCCCAAAGTTGGAAAAAAAAAAAAAAGCAGGAATCCTGCAAGAGCACAGCCTAGAATCAACACTGACACTGCACAATCCATCTCCACAGGGACAGCCCTTCTTTCCACTTACTGGTGCACAGTGATCCTGGTCCTCCTCCATCCATGAAGCAGCAGCAGCAGCAGGGGGAGGGAACTGTTCAGGAGATGGGCAGCACACGCTGAGGGCCCAGGCTGAGGTCAAGGTCAGGGGTCTGGTGGCTTCTTCTTCCTTGACACTGGCAAGGCTGGGGAGACATGGTGGTGGATCCCTGATGTCACTGACCTGTTCACAGAAAAAAACCCACACAGTCACCACTGACAGCAGAGGACACACATCACCACCAGGAATGACAATGAGGCGGGACAGGGCAGGAAAGCCTAGGGGTCAGAGCGCTGCACTCAGGATCTGACGGCTCAGGATTGAGCCACCACGGAGGCAACAGTTTAAGGGAATTTTACCCTGGAGTTCACATCAGTGCTGACTCCACTCCCTTGAAAGTCCTTCAGATGAGACTAGAAACTGAGGCCCCATGTGCTAACACACGCAGAGCATCTTGCATGCATGTTAAAAACTTGTTCAGCTTTTCAGAAGAGTAGGCCATTTTGTGCCAATAGGAACGGCGACTTTTAAAATGAAAAAACCCACTTGCACTCACGTGTCATGTTTAGACACCATTCCCAGAGTCGAAATACAGCTACCTTAAAATTAAAAAGAAAGGTTGCATACGCCAAATCTCCCCCTTGGTGAACCTCCGATCTCTAGCTGAGGAACACACCCACACACAGAGTCTACTCCCATGAACACTGTCCCCTGTGGGGATGCCGGGGGCCTGTCAGTATGAACAGCATCCCCACCTTCTGCACATTCTGTGCCAGCAATTCCCTCTGTCTTTTTTTAATCCTTCTCTTTGTTTCTGCCTTGTTCTTTTTCTTCCTGTCACCTCCCTTTTTGTCTGTTTTCTGCCTTCTTGGTCCATTCTCCTGCCTTTTTTTCCCGAAAGACGGAAAAGAGAACAATTCTCTACCACACCAAAGTCGAATGCACTGGGCCTGGCTTGTCAGGCACTTCACGTCAGCGCGAAGCATTTTCCACTCCGTCAAATGACAGACAACAACAAGTCCTGTCTGAGCGTTGGACAAAGAAGAAGATCAAACACTGCAGGCCAGAGTTTTATGGGACCGCATGGCTTCTTGGTTTTCACTGGCTGCACTGACAGTACATTTCACATTGCCACTTTTATAACAATTAATTCAGCAACAACAAAAATAAAGTTTTTTTGCAACTGTGGACATTTTAATGCATGAAGGAGATCTGGAATACAGATTTTCAGTCTGCCTATATTTGGGGCAAGCCAAACTCACAAGTGATCATTTTTGATAAATAGAATCTCTGCAGCAATAAAGCAACATGCTTTAAGCTTCCCGTGCTGTCATTGGCAAGAAGGGGGGCCTGTGTCACCACAGGAAATGACGTTTCCACTTGAAGTCACCCTCTCCACATTCGTGGGGCGGTTGACATTTTGCAACATGCGGTGAGATTTTTTTCTGCCACTTTATACACTTTCGGACCATTGACCATTGTGTGTTACTGATTTACAATAATAATAATAAAAGTAATGTATGGAATTTATATAGTGCTGAATCTTGTAAAGCAACAAATCAAAGCGCTCAGATGACTTTAAAAAAAAAAAAAAGAGGATAATGGAATAAGCACTCATGCGCTTTTTTTTCACATCCAGTCTCCGTGTGTATGCGGCTTTGTAAATTCTGTCATCTGTTCTCACCGGCACACAATGGCCTACTCTTTCGAAAAGCGGAACAGGATTCAACGTGTGCGCAAGATGTTCTGCATGCGTTCGCACACGGGGCCTCAGTTTATAGTCTCATCCGAAGGACTTTGACATTCAGTTCAATTTTTTACAACACAAACAACACAATTTAACAGAGGAAAGATCATTATTTACTCTCATAATAACAATGTTAATCAATATCATTCCTATTCCTAGGCAAGAGCAGTTCTCTGCACAAACTGGTCTCCTCTCCCTCAGACCAGGAGATGTCCTGCACGGCCAAAGACAGGCTGCTGCCACTACAGGCTACTGCTTCTTTTCTTCCCTGCTCCTTGGCTAGAGCTCCCAGGTTCACCAATGGTCAGATTTTCTGCATGCTACCGTTTCTGCCCACCATGAAGGTAGCCGCATTCCGACTTCAGGGATGCATGCTGGGTCTGTTTCTGTTTCTGTTACCCACTGAACACGGACATGAATTACGGGATCTTTAACGTGCATACTTGATCTTCTGCATGTGTGTATATATACATGAAGGGAATTAAGGCCAACATGACGGGACTGCTATACTTATGAGTCTTAGACAATGCATGCAACAAATACAACACAGTAACAAAACAATTCACACAAGAATCACAAATCAACACAGACAAACATAGGCACTACACGAGTTTTATCCCAGCATAGCATCCAGTGTCATATCTAAACCAACCACTGGACTGTACACATGACACTGTCATCATGACGGTCATGGAATATATAATTACACAGATCACATTTCTTCCCTTGACCGGGTAAGTTCCTGTGCACACTTTTCCACACTACTTTACACACGTCTGTGTATGTCAGGACTGTTGGCACTTCACCCTGTGGCTTGTGGCTCATGTTCATGTCCACAGTCAGTGTTTGTAGTAGAGGTGCTCACAGAACCAAGGCCATGCCCCTCCCCCCTCACCCCTCCCCCTTGCAGCTGGTTGACCTCTCTCCTCAAGTGGCACAGAATTACTATGGCCAGGCTCCAAGTTCTCACCATGGCTATCAACAACACTGTCTTCATTGGCAACGTCATAGCTCATCAACAAGTTCTGTTGCTTCTTCAGCAGTGACAGTCTGACGTACCAAAGCCATACTACAAGCATGTGACACGCAAACCAACAACAAACGCACCCAAAACACGCTAAACTCATATGCAAATCAGCTGGGAACGATGCACGGCCAACGCAGCAGCTAAAGCCGACAAGCTGAAACGACCAAGTGAGAATAGAGCAGAATGGGAGGGCCAAAGGGAAAGTCATTGCTGCGGAACAGATAACTCCGTACCCCAGCCAGGGGAGATAACAGGGGGGTATGGATTCACCCGTACCCAGGGTAGAAAGTGTTTTTAAAAATGGTACAGGTCAGCAGATCTCATAGACACTGAACATGTTGCACTGACAAATCTGGGCAGACTAGTCAGAGTGACAGCATGGTAGAGAGAATTTATTTATTTATACCACTTTAACCCTCTTGTTGTTGGATTTTACAGAGCTAAACTGCCTGTAGATTTTGAATTCTTTGCAAGTTTTCTACCTCCATCTGACTTACTTTACTCCTAAGGCAATTGTGTGTGTGCATGACAAGTTATCAAGCTGAAATTTTGTCACAAGCTAGGCATGTCTTTGTACTTGCATTTAGGTGCAAGTTTATGTGTCTGATCACCAGATGTCTTGTCATTGTCACCTTATTTGTCACCAATTACAGGTAAAAGTATGGTATATATGATAAAACAGCAAATCCTGCATGGATTTCACAGTAGTTCAAGCATATTAGTGTCGAATAAGGAAGTGATACCCAGCTGATGTGTTTACCAATAGTTATGTGCAATAGTACTTCAAGGATGTGTCACACAATGTCCCCATAGCACCTGTCGTTTTATGGTATGTCTCGGGGAGACAGAAGTTTTGTTTAACTATTTTTTCTTTTGAAAACAAGTCACATTCAATCGCCATGTGACCTTTATACTGCAGTTCATATCTGCGTGTGCTACCACGTTTGTTAAGTGTACAGAAGTGTATTATTGTACATGACTGTCACACTGTCACCATTGTCACAGCACAGGTGTGACAAATTCGAAACAACACAGAACTTCTGTAACTCTACAAAATTTTAATGTTGGTAGTCTCTAAAGTAGTCGGAGTGGTGGCACAGGGTCACATCACATCACAAAAAGCACAAATTATGGATGTGTGTGTGTGTGGGGGGGGGTGTACCCATTGCTCTCACCTGTCGAACCTTGGCAGACGGAGACCTATTTTATTTTCCTTCTTGCTATTTTCATTATCAGCATATCTGTTCGTTTCTGCCATTGCAGTTTCAAAGCAAAAGTGTGATAATAATGAGAAAACAGTCAAAAGGCATCACGCTTTCAGGCGTCTATGCCACAGACCGGCCGGGAGGTCAAATTTCTCCACAGTTGTGTGTGTAGCACAGGTCAGGAATGTGCCCTGTAGCACGTTATTTTCTGGCTCACTCTTCTCCCTAACTGCAGCATTTCCTTCCTCCTCTTCATCGTAATCGTTTAATATCGGACTCACTTAACAATTCTCGTTCAAATGTTTCTACTTCCAAGACAATAACATTCAATTTATCGTCTCGCTAATCAGATGAATCGTCTAGAAAACGCCATTTTTTTCCGCCACGCTACACCATTGAAAAGTGTTCCGGTCACTGGCTGTTATTTCTTCCTTCCCTCCCCACTACACGCATGTTAGTGGTCTAAATTTATCACTGGCATCCTCTGACACCCTCCCTGCATCGCCCCACCAATTTTCAGACGCACAGTGTGAAAACCACGAGGTCTGTGTGTGATGGAAAAGTACTGCCCACGTGGGCAACACCAACTGTCGGCTGCGGTCGTATTGGAATCTAGCGGCAGCCTCCGTTACTGTCAGCTGCGGCCGGATCGGGGACAAGAGGGTTAAGTCATGAGATTTCTCTGCGTGAATTTCGGGCCGCTCTCCCCGGGGAGAGCTCGTCGCCACAAGAGCAGCGCCACCCCTTCTTTTTCTTTTTTGTCTGCAACTGTATTTGTTTCCCTATCAGAGTGGCTTTTTCTAAGAATTTTGCTAGGGACAACTCTCTTGTTGCTGTGGGTTCTTTTACGTGCGCTGAATAATTTTGTTTAACACACGGGACCTCTTTTTATCGTCACATCTGAAAGACTTGTGCCCAGACCACCATTCATGGTCTAATGGATGGGGGAAAAGTTTCCGGTCCAAACGGGATTCGAACCATCACACACTTCCGACCCGGACTTTTCGCTTTCTAGACAGGCATGTTACCTCTAGACCACCAATCCACATACGAATGACCAACTGATACCTGAAAGACTAAGGACATCAGAACAGAAACAGTCATTTGAGAAGAACTACCACCCCCCCACCCCAATAAATAAACAAACAAACAAATCAAAAGCACAAAGAAAGACAGCACATGAACTCTGTCTGCTGACCTCTCAGGTCCCTGGTCGGTTCCTGCACTCCCTGAACATTCTGCTCTCCTCTGCTCTGTCAGCTCTGTCCTGGTCAGCGTACCTCACTCCATGTCCACCTTGTCACCATCCCCTACCACACTCCTTCCTGTCCTCACAGGGACCAACAGCAACGTCCTCCTGAGGTCTGGCAGCTGATCAGGAACGACAGACATGTCCTCCAGGCTGCCCTGATTTCCCGCCCTGTGGATTGGCTTGTCGCCTGCATCAACATCATGTCCCATGTCTTCAGTCAGCACTACGTCTTGTACAGAAGGACAATCAAAGTGCTTTCACACACACTGTTCACACACATACAACACACACATATAACACATACACACATACAACACACACACACATTTTACACTAACACACAACTGAAGCCATGACTACAACACACAGGTAAACGGACACACCCACAAGGAAAAGCTCTCAACTCAGCAGCAGGATAACTGGAGTCCTAAAGCCACATTCCAACTTCAGTGATGATGTCCAAACACGGCACCAGTGTGCAGAGGGTTTCTTGGTTGGGGTTATTTTTTGGTGTTTTTTTCCTCTGCCATCTGTTCTTACCAGCATGAATGGCCTACTGTTCCAAAAGACAGAACAGGCTTTACCATGTGCTCAAGACATTCTGCATGCATTTGCACATGGGGCCTCAGTTTACAGTCTCATCCAAAGGACTTTCGGGGGAATGGAGTCAGTACTGATGTGAACTCCAGGGAAAATTTACCCTTGAGTGGGCGTCTCAGTACTGGCTTGAACCCAGGCCTTCACACTGTGGCTGCAATGCTCTGACCACGATGCTACCCTGTCCCCCATCAGATTTAAATCCATCCACATAGAACATTGCTCTTTATGATGATAATTATCAACATTTGTTTTTCTAGTCTATGTCAAAACATTGAAACTAGCAGCACTTGGCAAGGTGTCATTTGGGGAGAAACAAAATGGACTCTTGATTTAAAAACAAAAAAAAGTTGTAAATAATTAAACAGGCCAATAAACTTACCCCCCCCCCCAAAAAAAACCCCACAAAAAAACCCACAAAAAAAACCCCAACCAAACAACAACAACAACCAAACAACAACAAAACAAAACAAAAAATAAGTAACAACCAAACCAAACCAAACCAGCCCTTACACAACCAAAGACAAAGCTGATCATGAAGCAGACTGCAACACTGGAAGATCACAGAACCAATGAAAGTCATTACCCACAAAATCACAACATGAGATTAGGATTGAAGCTTTTCTTGAAAACCCTCAGGCCTTCACAGTTTACACCAATGTGGAGAAAAATGAGGACAAGGGGATTGAAGACACAGATACAAGAGCTGAGACACTCCTCTACCATTTGGTTTGGAGCATTGCGTTGTACAGCCACCTCTGTCCCCATGAACACCAAACACAGACACAGACACTTCTCACCACAACAATAAGGGGGACGGGACAGCCCGGTGGTTAGAGTCATGTCTTCGTCATCTGCTGACCCGGGTTTGATTCTCCTTCAAGAGGATTTTTCCTCTGGAGTTAACATTAGCGCCGACTCCACTCCCCCCCCCCCTCTCCCCCCCAAAGTCCTTCGAGAAGATGAGACTATAAACCGAGGTCCCGTGTGTGAACGCACGCAAAACATCTTACGCACATGTTAAAACCCGTTCCGCTTTTCGGAAGAGTAACCCATTGTGTGCCGTGGGAACGGATGACAAAATTTTACAAAATTGCATACACATGGGGACTGGATGTTAAAAAGCACATGAGTGCATATTCCATTATCCTAAAAATAAAAGAATAAATAGATGAATAAATAAATAATTAAACAAATAAATAAACAATAAATAATAAACAAATAAATAAACACTGTTTAAAACAAAAGGGACAAAACTCCAGAAAACATGGGAAATAACATGATCACTTTCAAAACATCAGCTCTTAAGTTTAGGAGCTCTCTGAACCCAGGTATATATTCATTATATCACTCAGGGAAAACGCTATAGATCATAAGATGAATGCTTACCACCAACTTTTCTCTTCTCCTTCTTTTCCACTCCTTGCTCAAGGATCTGCACTCTCCTCTGCACAACAAAAACACACAAGTGTCCTCACACACCACAGCAACATTTCTACTGCAAAACATTCTGGAATGACAACACCCCCAAAACAAACAAAAAGCCTAAATGTTCCTACATGTTCCCTAACTGTGCGTGTGTGTGCATGTGTGCGCGCGCGTAAGAGAGAGTGAAAGAGAGAGAGAGGGGGTATTCTACCTTTTTAAAATTTTTATGGACTTTTCTTTGATATGTTTTGTCTTCACCAATTTGTTCCTGGTGTGATTAAAAATGATATTTCATCATAATGAACGTGCAGTGTAAACGCACCTAAACAATGCAGTATATATTATGCAGAATATCCATGGGAAAAATAACACATGTGTCTACACTCACACACACCAACCATCCACACTATACAAAACAAAACTTAAGAGAGACTTGTGCTGTTTTTCTAAGTTCTATAGAAATATGGCTATGTTCACACTGCCACTCACAATTGTACAGCGGGCGTGAAAAAGAAGACATGCGTTAGAAAAGGCGTTGATGCTATAAATCTGCATGTATGAATTAGAAAAGGCGTTGATGCTTTAAATCTGCATGTATGAATTAGAAAAGGCATTGATGCTTTAAATCTGCATGTATGAATTAGAAAAGGCATTGATGCTTTAAATCTGCATGTATGAATTAGAAAAGGCGTTGATGCTTTAAATCCGCATGCTCTGTGTCCATGAGAAAGAAGGGAGGCTGCTGGTTTTCCATCAACATAAGCGGCCTTGACCTTCAGCACACACGCACAGCAGGGTGAAGGCCAGGAGGATTTCTAGGGAGGAAAAAGAAGGGAACCCCTTGCATTCCACTTTTTTCCTGACCACACGCACGCACGGCTGAAGTGGAGCAAGGACATGCGACATTTTTTTCATGGGAGGGTTCGTGCATGCGTGACTGTGGCGGTATGAACACTTTGGGCAGGCAAGTAAAATTCAGAGGGTTGGGTGTATCCACATGATTTTTGCCTGTCCGCAAGGTAGCTGTGAGTGGCGGTGTGAGCGTTCCCTAAACAAATGTGCTCAGACAGCCATGACGCAGTGATGACAAGCAGTAGAAGTGTCCCATGGGAACTGTCCAATATGGCAAGTGATACCAAAACTGCAAAGGACAGCTTGAAGATATTCTGTACCATACTAAATTTGGATGTGCTGGGCCTGACTTGTTAGGCACTTGACGGCATCACAATGTATTTTAACTCATATGGTAGACAACAATAGTTGCTGTCTGAGCATTTGACAAAGAAAAAGAAGAAGAAGAAGAAGAAGAAATTCTGTACTGTGTGTACTTTCAGGAGAATGCTTGGAAAAAGCAAAAAGTGAAAAACGATAAATAATAATAAAATGGAACTTATACAGCACTATATCTTGCTAAGACAAATCAAAGCGCATGCATTCAACATAATCTTACAAAGTCATACAACCAATGACAAACAATCAATAGTTTAAACAGATATTATTACAAACATGGTACCTGCAGACCAAATCTATGAAATAAAATTGGAATAGTCAAATGTTTTTAAAAAAAAAAAAAAAGCACACACACACACACACACTCACACACGTCATATACTTTAGCAGGGTGATAGGACATGGGTTAAATGACACTTTCAGTCTGTGTGTGCTTACCACTGTATGCATACATGGGCACAGGACTATGCAAGTGTGCATGTGGAGTGTATGCACTTCATCTAAAACTACAACATCAAATCCTCCCTCCCTACTCTTTCCTGGGGAAAAAGGGGCTTTCTCCATTGTGATCATTTTCAGCAGCTAGGACATAAACTCTGGCAATGTAATGTCATCCTTTTCCATATAAACATATATACTGACCACTGCTCAGGTCACAGATACACACACACACACATATGTATAGACAGATTTATATATATATATATATCATGTATATGGATATACAGTGTGCACTGATCACTGTTCAATGATGGACACATCAATGCATACATTAATTCAGGCTTCAACTCCTGCAGGCAGGTTTTTCAGCCAGCTATAGTTTAGGAGTGAATCAA
>CM054143.1:68732263-68734763 GCA_028751875.1 Rapana venosa
TGATAGGAGAATCTTAATCCCAGAATAAATCAATGAAAATGATAAATCAGTGGCAGAAAATGTTCGCATGTACACACACACGCACGCACACACGCACGCACGCACGCACGCACACACACACACACACACACGCACGCACGCACGCACGCACGCACGCACGCACGCACGCACGCACACACACACATACACTTGCTTATTCAATGTACCATCTGAAAATAAAAGTTTGACTGACTTTGACTTTGACACACACACGCGGGATGCTTTGTTCTGTTTATTTCTTTCTTTTGTTTGTTTCGGGGGTGGGGGGTGGTCATGGTTTTGTGTGTGTTGGTTGTCATTAATTATAAACTATGACAACGAAACGGGTAATATTGTAACCTGATATATTTTGTTTGATATTTTACTTTTTTCTCTCTCTCACTTTCTTGTAATCCAAATTTAAGTGAGTACAAATGTGCCCATGTTTGTACTGAGTATGTGTATGAATGTGTGTGTGTTGTGTTTTGTGTTGGGTTGGGTTGTGTTGTGTTGTTTGTCTAATACCGATTGCGTTGTGTTGCGTTGCGTGTGCATGTGTGTGCGTGTGCGCGCGTGTATGTGTGTACGAGTATGCATTGTATTTTTCTTGTTAGAGAGGGGGGTGGGGATAGGGGGGGGGGGGGGGGGGGGGGGGGCTGTCCATTTTTGTTGTTGATGAGTTTTTTTTAATTTTTGTATTTGGTCGCGCAAATGAGTGAGTGAGTGAGTGGTGATGTGGGGTTGTGTGTGTGTTGTGTGTTTGTGTGTGTGTGTGTGTGTGTGTGTGTGTGTGTGTGTTCTTTCTTTTTTATCCCTCTGTTTTTCTTTTTCTTTTGGAATTAGTTTTATTATTACTGGTTATGTCAATAATGGAGTTAGATATTATTGATCAAGTTGGTTTTTGTTCTTAGATAGATGGATTGACGAAAAGAAAGAAGCAAATGCGTTGGTTATTCAATGTACCATCTGAAAATAAAAATTTGAATTGACTTGACTTGACACACACACAGGTATGTTCACCCGTTTTCTGTATCAGTGTCTATGTGCTGTGTCTCTGCCGTTTTAGTCTTTCTGTCTCTTCATTTCTATAATTATATGCCTGTGTGTTGGGGTGTGTGTGTGTGTGTGTGTGTGTGTGTGTGTGTGTGTGTGTGTGGGGCGTGTGCGTGCGTGCGTGCGTGCGTGCGTGCTGTGTGTGTGTGTGAAAGTCAGACAGAGAAAAAAAGAGACAGACATTGACAGACACAGAGAGATAGAGACAGCAACAATAACAGACAGACAGACAGACAGACAGACAGACAGACAGACAGTGAGGGAGACAGGGTGACAAACACGTGGATCGGTGGTCTAGAGGTAACGTGCCTACCTAGAAAGCGGAAAGGTCGGGTCGGAAGTGTGCAGTGGTTCGAATCCAGTATGGGCCCGAAATTTTCCCCCCATCCATTAGACCATGAGCGGTGGTCTGGGCGCTAGTCTTTCGGATGAGACGATAAACCAAGGTCCCGTGTGGTACACAGATTAGTTAGCGCACGTAAAAGAACCCGCGGCAACAAGAGAGTTGTCCCTGACAAAAATCTTACAAAAAAGCCACTCTGATAGGTAAACAAGTACAGTTGCAGACCACAAAAAAGGGTGGCGCTGCTCCTGTGGCGACGCGCTCTCCCCGGGAGAGCAGCTCGAATTTCACGCATAGAAACCTGCCGCGGCTTAAAGTGGTATAAATAAATAAATAAATAAATGTAGATGGAGAGACAGACAGACAGACAAAGAAAGAGACAGACAGACAGACAAAGACAGAGACAGACAGACAGACAGACGGAGACAGAGAGACATACATACAAACATACAGATAGACAGGCAAAAGAAGAAAGAGAGACTGAGAGGAAGATAGAAAGAGAGAGAACAGAGAGAGAACGAGGAAAAGAGGCATACATACATACATGACAGACAGACAGACAGACAGACAGCGCGCGACGCGACAACACACGCCACCCGCCGACCACGCACAGCACCACGCACACACACACACTGAGACAGTTTTGCAGACAAACAGATAGAGCTAGAAACAGAATAAAAGAGACAGACAAAGAGACAGATTGAGAGACAGATTGAGAGACAGACAGAGAGACAGACAGACAGACATGGCGGCAGACAGAGAGACAAATGGGCAGACAGATAGGCTGACAGATCGACCAACCGACAGACAAAAATCAAATAGCCTATAATACGAGGACTCCTACGTTCTGGTGCTTGCTCCAATAACAGTATAAGGGAAACAACCTCTGTCATTCAGTACGAAGGCAGCAGCAGTTATCTCTGCCTGTAATACTCCACGCTCATGAACGGTCAGTGATTCTGATCAGAGTTTAACATGTTGAACTTAACCAGTGCAACTAATAATTCAGTGGCCAGCAAACGCACACATGCAAACACTTTCGCACATGCACGCACGCACGCACACCGCCACTGACGCACGACGCAC
>CM054143.1:68747263-68759763 GCA_028751875.1 Rapana venosa
GAATAAGCACTCATGTGCTTTTTTACAAATAGTCCCCGCCCGTATAGATACATCTTAATAATAACCCAACATTTATACACTCTCACAGTAGAAACACGGGGAAATAACCCTTTTCAAAACAGCCCCCCCCCCCCCCCAACCAAAAAAACACACAAAACCAACCCCCCCAAAAACCCCTACAAAACCACAGACAAACAAACAAACAAAAAAAGAAAACCCTAAAAACACCCCCCCACCCCTCCCCCACCCCCCCAAAAATCCCCAACCCCCCAAAAAAACAAAAACAAGGAGAAAGAAAAACCAAATCAACAAAAGAAGGAACAAGAAAAAAAAGAGAAAAACAAACAACAACAAGAACAACAACAAAACCAAGAAAAATAACAACAACCAAACTTAATAAGTCATTATGGCATTTCTTAATTTTTTTGACTCTTCATATTTATGTTCTTTTAAAAGGTCTCTAAGATAGCATGCTTCTTCTAGTTCCTTAAAGAGAGAGAGAGAGAGAGAGAGAGAGAGAGAGGAGAGAGAGAGAGAGAGAGAGAGAGAGAGAGAGAGAGAGAGAGAGAGAGAGAGAGAGAGAGAGAGAGAGAGCTCATGGGTGATTTTCCTTCCGTTGAACAGAATTCCGTATTGGCGATTTTCGGATTTAAAAAGATATCGATGAACATTAGACCCAAGACCTAGAATCGTTTAGAAAAATGACCAGCATGACAGCAACCTGTGACAACCCCCTTGAAAACCTTTGACAGTCAAGGCTTGTCTATCGAATGTTTTCTCATTAATAATAATAATAATAATACTAATCATAATAGTAATAACAATAATAGTAATAATACTAATCATAATATGACAATAATAATAATAATAGTAATAATAATAATAATGATGATAATAATAACAACAATAATAATATTCAATTTATATAGCGCTATATCTTGCAAAGAAAACCCAAATCAAAGCACTTTCATTCATCCTACTCATTCACATGCAGCTAGCCAGTTACAATTAATAGATGTTTGTTTTTTACAAATTCAAATGTATACACACACGCTCGCACACTTGCACGCACACTCTCACGCACACACATAAAGGTTGTACACTCCGGCAGGGTGATGGGGTTTTGGCTGTTGAGGGCAGGGACAAAATTGAAATGGAACAAAAGGGGAGAATCTTAGCTTTGAAAGAAATGTGTTTTTGAGACCGAATTTAAAAGCGTCAAAATAACATTCTAGGACAACGAGTAATAAGCAGATGTCTGACACTAATTTGTTTTCCGCACGTGCATAGCATGTTGTTGCAGTAGTTTGTGGGAAAGAGCGTTGACACGGAATCTATAATTAGGCCAGGCTTGAGCTTTGTCTGGAGAGAGAGACATAGAGGGCTTTGCACGGAAACCTTGCAGTGTGTGTGCGTGCACGCGAGCACGTGAGTGTATATGTAAATAAGGGGGGGGGGGGGGGGGGGGGGGGAGGAGGGGGGGGGGAATCATAGTTGATTTGATAGAAAGGTTTGAAAGGGAAAGTGATTATTGGAAGGAGGGGGTGGGTTGTGTGTGGCTAGGTTATTGGAAACAGAATTTAAAGCAAATAAGAGAGCGGGATTTTTTGGCATAGTGTTTATTATGGACTAAGTGTGTCTAGTAAGATTTTTGTCAGTTGGGAGAAAGGGGTAGGAGGTGTATGGATAGGTAAGTGGGAATATAAAAACAATGCTGGCACATAAAAGAGTAGTTTTTTTCTCACCTGGTTTTATTTTAGGGCTAATATCTATCTTCGTTCATCAAGTCAACTGGGGGGTCTTTTGGAAACAGACGCAATTTCTCAAAAATGCAGCAGGCTGAAAATCGCTGATTTCAGAGCAGGAAAATTGTAGTTAACCAGTGGAGAAATGCCAGAAATAAGTCAGAAATGACCGTAGCTTTGGGCTTGTTCCTTCGTTTATCTACTTAATCTTGGTTATTTTGAAAACACCCACAGCCTTGTTTGAAAACAGAGGTAGGCTGCCTGAAATCACTGAGCGGATTCCAGAACTGGAAAATTGTCATTTTATTTATTTATTTTATTTTATTCTTTTATATCGAGGATAATGGAATAAGCACTTATGTGGGTTTAAAAAAAAAATCTAGTCCCCGTGTGTATGCGGTTTTGTCACTTGTCATCTGTTCCCACCGGCACACAATGGCCTACTCTTCCGAAAAGCGTGATAAAGAGGGGACACAGAAACAAACCGTTATTGTTTCTTGAGTTTTTAGGTGTGGGGGAGTATTGGAGGGAGGGGGGGGGGGTGTTTTATGGGGGGGGGGGGGGGGGGGGGATGAGGGTGTGGGTTGTTAAAAGGGGGTGGATGGAGGATAGGTGTATGTGGGGAGGGGCATAAGAGAAGTAGTCATTGTCCAAGTCGTCTGTGTGAGTGAGTGTGAGAGCAAGAATAGTGAATTTATTTGTTTGTTTATTTATTTTATACCACTGTAAGTCACGGCAGATTTCTCTGCGTGAAATTCAGGCTGCTCTCCCCGGGAAGAGCGCGTCGCCACAAGAGCAGCGCCACCCCTTTTTTTTGGTTTTTTGTTTGCTACTGTATTTGTTTCCCTATCAGAGTGGCTTTTTTTCTAAGAATTTTTGCCAGGGACAACTCTCTTGTTGCCGTGGGTTCTTTGTCGTGCGCTGAATAATCATGTGTAACACACGGGACCTCGGTTTATTGTCTCATCCGCATCATCATCAGCATCATCTATCCACTCTCTTCAACGCATACAAAACTCTGCAGCTCGACTGGTCCTAAGAAAGAAAAAATCTGAACACATCACTCCTCTTCTGCGATCTCTTCACTGGTTGCCTGTCTCACAAAGACTGGAGTATAAAATCAATACCCTCTGTTTCAAATGTCTCCACAAAATCTGCACCTCTTATCTCTGTAACTGTCTTCATCTGTACACTCCATCCCGTTCCCTTCGTTCAGCCGCAGATACTTTGTGCTTCGAACACCCAGATTCAAACAAAACCACTGTTGGCCGTCGCTCCTTCTCTGTTTCTGGTCCATCCACCTGGAATGACCCCCCTTTCACTCGCCAAAAGCCTTCACTTGATACCTTCAAATCCAGCCTCAAAACACAACTTATTTCCTACTGAGACTTTCCCCCACATATCTGTCCCTAATTTCAACAGCATCTTTCACCTTCTAAGTGTTGTTCCGTGTGTGTGTGTGTGTGTGTGTGTGTGTGTGTGTGTGTGTGTGTGTGTGTGTGTGTGTGTAATAAATAGTAATAAACAAAAGAAACAGTATTCTCAACATGAACAGATCAAGAACAGAAAATTGAAAAAAAACAAATTGAAAATTTAAAAAAAGAACTACAACAATTACCCCATGGGATCTTAAACAATGAAGTCGGGCAATGTCAAACATTAATTAACATTGCTCAAAACTTCAGTACAGTGTGTGTGTGTGTGTGTAGTGTGTGTGTGTGTGTGTGTGTTGTGTGTGTGGTGTGTTGTGTGTGTGGCGCGCGCGCGCGTGCGATTGCGTGCGCGCTTGAGAGAGAGATAATATGCATACCGACATACATGCATTAAAGGACGGACGAGCGAGTGTACACGTATTGCTTCATTCTTCACGTCTGCATGCTGTTTAGATCAATAATAATAATCATGTATGGAATTTATATAGCGCTGAATCTTGCAAAGGAAAACATCAAAGCGCTTACAAATCAAAGCGCTTAATCAGCCATCGATCTTTTATAATTTAGCAACTGACTTACGTACACCACTCTTTAAGTCTTCCATCCGATGAACTTCGATCGCTGATTTAAAAACTCTTTTTTTTTCCATTCCTTGGTCAGAGCTCCATAGTGATGGACCGGTGGTCTAGAGGTAACGCGCCTGTCTAGAAAGCAAAAAGTCCGGGTCGGAAGTGTGCGGCGGTTCGTATCCCGTTTGGACCCGAAACTTTTCCCCCATCCATTAGACCATGAGTGGTGGTCTGGGCGCTAGTCTTTCGGATGAGACGATAAACCGAGGTCCCGTGTGTTACACATAATTACTTAGCCAACGTAAAAGAACCCACGGCAACAAGAGAGTTGTCCCTGGCAAAATTATGTAGAAAAAAAGCCACTCTGATAGGGAAACAAATACTGTTGCAGACAGGAAAAAACAAAGAAAAAAAATGGGTGGCGCTGCTCTTGTGGCGACGTGCTCTCCCCGGGGAGAGCAGCCCGAATTTCACGCAGAGAAATCTGTGTGACTTAAAAGTGGTATAAATGAAAAAATGAAATAAATGATCCAAGGTTCACCAATGGGGAGATTTGTCTGTATGCAACTGTTCCCTCCCCCCCCCCCCCCCCCCCCCCCCCCCCCCCCCCCTTACCTCACAATTTAGGTATCCCCATTCCAGCTTCCAGACGACCTGTTCACTGAAAGAAAGAACTAGAAGCAGAAGGAAAAGCGAAAACAAAAGAAGCCAAAGAAGCAGTAAGAGAAGACACAGGAACTCATCAAGGAAAAACGGAATCAAAACAAAGAATTAAACGGATAGAGAAATAAAGAAGAAGAACACGCGAAGAAGACAGAAGAAAGATTATTAACAACAAGAAAGAAAGTAGAGAAAAACAGAAGAACAACCAGCAAAAACAACAACAACAACAGAACTAGCAAAATGAAGTGATGGTGAACAAAACCAAAATCAGCAACAACAACAACAACAACAACAACAGAAACTAGGGACAGAAAAAGAGAAGTGAAAAGAAGAGAATAAACGAGGGAAGAACAGGCAAGAAACAAAGAGAAAAGAACAGAAAAGAAAGAAAGAAAAGAGAAAAGAAAGAAAGAAAAGAAAGAAAAGAAAAGAAAAAGAAAAGAAAGAAAGAAAGAAAAGAAAAGAAAAGAAAAGGATCCTGAAGAAACTAACAAGAACCTTTAAACCTTAGTTTGATTTAATAACGAAATTTCCACAACCTAGAAAAATAATCAAAACGATGTAGAACAAACAATATCATAAGTGACATGTGATGCACAAGTAGAAACGGGTTTTGTATCGATTCAATCACAAAGGATGCATAATTAAACAACTATTCAAAGAATCCTGTGAACACATCTCTACCTAAAACGAGAGCCCCTCATTCTCACTTTGTCCCAAAACAGCCACTAGAACAGAAACTCGAGTGTGTACCAAATTTCCTTTGATGCGGAAAGCAGATGAACATCTCAGAGTTGGCGGGGAGAACAGAAAGTGTGGCACAAGGCACTGGCGACGTACGAACTGCAGTGCAAGCCTTCTGTTCTATTCTTCTGCTTCTTCTTCTTCTTCTTCTTCTTCTTCTGCCTCTTCTTCTTCAGTTTCTTCTTCTGCTTCTTCTTCTTCTTCTTCTTCATCTTCTTCTTCTTCTGCTTCTTCTTCTTCAGTTTCTTCTTCTTCTTCTTCAGTTTCTTCTTCTTCTGCTTCTTCTTCTTCAGTTTCTTCTTCTTCTTCTTCAGTTTCTTCTTCTTCTGCTTCTTCTTCTTCTTCTTCATCTTCTTCTTCTTCTGCTTCTTCTTCTTCAGTTTCTTCTTCTTCTTCTTCAGTTTCTTCTTCTTCTGCTTCTTCTTCTTCTTCTTCTTCTTCTCTTCTTCTTCTTCTTCTTCTTCCATAAGGACTCAGCTTTGTAATCAGCATAACATTACATGTCCTGCTGCCAGCGGAAAGAAAATGATACCCTTGATGTATCTGGTGCTAAGAGAGAGAGAGAGGGGGGGGGGGGGGGGGGGGGGGGAGGAGAGAGGAGGGGAGAAGGAGAGAGAGAGAGAGAGGAGGCAGAGAGACAGACAGAGAAAGAAAGAAAGAGAGAGAGAGAGAGAGGAAGGGAGAGACAGACAGACAGAGAAAGAAAGACGATAGACAGACAGAGAAAGAAAGAAAGACAGACAGACAGAGAAATACGGACAGACAGGGAAAGAAAGAAAGAGAGAGGGAGAGAGAGAGAGAGAGAGAGAGAGAGAGAGAGAGAGAGAGAGAGAGAGAGAGAGAGAGAGAGAGAGAAAGAGAGAGAGAGGGACAGACAGAGAAAGAAAGAAAGAAAGAAAGAGAAAAACAGACAGACAGAGAGAGAAAGAAAGAACTCGAACTCGAACTGTTTATTGAGAGAGAAAGAGAGAGAGAGAGAGAGAGAGAGAGAGAGAGAGAGAGAGAGAGAGAATACAGACAGACAGTCAAAGACAGACAGAGAAACAGACAGACCGACAGAGACACAGAGACAGACAAACAGACATTGAAAAGGAGACATTGCAAGGCAAGGCAAACCATTGAATTCCAGAGGCCTCTGGCCCTTAGAAACAGTTCACTGCAGACATCACACAGGAGACAGGACTCAGGAATAAGCCAGGACAGAAAGAAAGCTATCTTCAACATAACATCATTGTCCACCCGTTGCTTCATTCATCAGAAGCCCTATTTGTTGCTGTCTATAAAGTCAGAGCGTTTTATGCAAGGCATGGACCAGGGAGATTATTCCTCGTGGTCTTGTTTCAGTCATGTTTTGCACTTTGCCAGCTGAACAAGGGAGTGTACAGCAGTGTTCTTCAGATCATTATTTCTGTCTTAAATAACTGGCTGTACACAGGACTGGCGAAGGTCATGTGTGTTTCATCTTCTGCTTCCTGACAGTAGTTGCATAACGTCTCCTCTTCCTTGAAGAGAAAAGATCTGAATGCTGATGCCTTCAATGGCGATATTCCTAGACCAAGTTTGACAATGCTGCAATCTCTGAAGCATGTTATATCCACAAGTTCAAAGTAGTTTTCACCCTGGAAAATAGTCTTGAATGATCTATTGTAAGAATATTCACACAAACACACACAGGCACACAGACACAGACACACACACAATCACACACACACACACACACACACACACACACAACACACACACACACACACACACACACACACACACACACAACCCACACACACTGTTCCCTGTCAATACACAAGCAAGGACACTTTACACACACGCCACATCCTATTTTGGATCCATTCTGATCACAGCAGTCATCCCTTGCTGCCTATACCGGTCAGTACAAGTTCTCGTGTCAAGGTTTTGTATGGTGTTTCAGTCTGATGACGAGGAAGGATCTCTCAATATTTAAAAAAGGTAAAGGTAAAGGAGTCCCATAACCTATAAGGTCGTAGGGGAGCGAGGCGTCAGAGACCTCACTTCTCTAGGGCCAGCATATTGAGGGCGGCGCCCATCTCCTCTCCCTCGCTGCTTTACCTTCCCTGACCCTAAAGAGGGCAGGTACCCATTTACAGCTGGGGGAACTGGGGGAACTGTACTGAAGCCAAGGCGCGCAAACGGTCACCCATCCAACTGGTAACCACGCTCGACGCTGCTTAACTTGGCTGGGGGAAAGCGAGTGCTCCGACCACTGAGCTATCCTTCAATATTTACACGGGGCTAAAAGACATAACAAACAGTCAGGTAAATTATCTACTTTAGACTTCATTCTTTTCACGTTTACAATAATAACTTCGTCTGGGTAATGTCAGGAAATCACTGGCTTCAAAAACGGGTACTTGGGTCATCATTTTGTGGTGGCACTGGTCAAATCTTTTCATAGCGCGGAACTGAAAACTGTTGGATGAACGGTTAGACAGACTAACTAACGGGTAGACAGACTAACTAACGGGTAGACAGACAGACTAACGGGTAGACAGACTAACTAACGGGTAGACAGACAGACTAACGGGTAGACAGACAGACTAACGGGTAGACAGACTAACTAACGGGTAGACAGACAGACTAACGGGTAGACCGACTAACTAACGGGTAGACAGACAGACTAACGGGTAGACAGACAGACTAACTAACGGGTAGACAGACAGACTAACGGGTAGACAGACAGACTAACGGGTAGACAGACAGAATAACTAACGGGTAGACAGACAGACTAACGGGTAGACAGACAGACTAACGGGTAGACAGACAGACTAACGGGTAGACAGACCAACGGACAAAAACATTTATTTTGCTGCTTAGTATTCTTTTACTACCAGCGAGACATATGATACCAGTTTTCACGCAACTCTCCTTAACAGATTCACCTACGCTTTAAAAACAAAATTCTGGTCATTCATGACATGAACGGAAGCATTGTCAATGTCGGAATAGCGATCACAAATCCAGTACCAGAGGCCATGACTTGTCCATTCTTCTGTGTAAAGGACCAGACTTTTTCATGATCTAGAGGGATAGATTTGATAAGAATCTCTTGTCTGTCTCTGCCCTCCCCCCCCCCTCCCTCTCTCCATCTCTATCTCTCCTTCTCTCCCCCTCTCTCTCCCCCTCTCTCCCCCTCTCTCCATCATCTTCCTCCCTCCTTATCTACCTCTCTCTCTCTCCTTCCCTCCCTCCCTCCCTCTCCCTCCCGCTCTCTAGGATAGCCAGTGGTTAGAACATTGCGCTCGCAATCTGACAACCCGGGTTCATTCCCGTTCAAGGGGATATTTTCTCCTGGAGTTAACACCAGTGCAGACTCCACTCTCCCTAAAAGTCCTTCGGATGAGACTATAAACCGAGGCCCTGTGTGCGAACGCACGCAGAACATTTTGCGCACACGTTAAATCCTGTTCCGCTTTTGGCAAGAGAAGGTTATTGTGTGCCGGTGGGAACAGATGACGAATTTACAAAACAGCATGCTACGACAAACGGGGACTAGATATTAAAAATGCATATAATGCTGGTGATTGTAGTATCAGCGAGATTAAAATGAATTAATAGAAAATTTTGTATATTGGCGTTTGAGATAATGTAAGAAGGAAAGTATGGTTGGTAAAATATAGCTTGCCCCAAGGGAAAGAGCGAGAGTCCGCAGCGCGAGCACGAAAGCACCCCCATCCGACCTCCGCCCCCTCGACCCCCCCCCCACCGCATCGTTTTTTTGTGCTTGGCTGGCCCCCCCCCCCCCCCCCCCCCCGCTCGCTCCTCCCCCCTCACCTCACTCCCTCGCCCCCTTTACCCCCTCGTCTCTCCTCCCCCCCTCTCTCCTTCCCACCCTAGCTTTTCCTCCCTCCACTCCCTCCTTTAGCCCCCTTCTCTCTCTCTCCTCCCCCCTCTCTCTCCCTCCCCTCCCCCCCCACCCCCCCCTCTCTTCTCCCCTCCCCCCTCTCTCCCTCCCTCCCCCCTCTCTCCATCCTCCCCCTCTCTCCCTTCCCCCCCCCCTCCCCCTCTCTCCCTCTCCCCCTCTCTACCCCCCCCTCGCTCCTCCCCCTCTCTCTCCCTCCCCCCCCTCTCTCCCTCCCCCTCTCTCCCTCCCCTCTCTCCCTCCCCCCCCTCTCTCTCTCCCTCCCCCTCTCTCTCCCTCCCCCTCTCTCTCCTCCCCCTCTCTTCTTCCTCCCTTTCTAACCTCTCTCTCTCCCCCTCTCTCTCTCCTCCCCCCTCTCTCCCTCCCTCCCCCCCCCCCCTCTCTCCCTCCCTTCCCCCTCTCTCACCTCCCCACTTCTCTCTTCCCTCCCTTTCTCCCCTCTCCCTCCCCTCTCTCCCTTCCCCCTCTCTCTCTCCAGCTTAGCACTGGTGAAGGATCAAACATGATCCATTTCAGCAGGGATCTGACAGCGATATATTTATTTAATGTTTAAAATTTTTATTTTATTTTATTCTTTTATATCGAGGATAATGGAACAAGCACTTATGTGCTTTTTTGCATCCAGTCCCCGTGTATATGCGGTTTTTGTAAATTCTGTCATCTGTTCCCACCGTCACACAATGGCCTACTCTTACGAAAAGCGGAACAGGATTTTAACGTGTACGCAAGATGTGCTGCGTACGTTCGCACACGGGGCCTCGGTTTAAAGTTCTTTCCGAAGGGACTTTTGAGAGAGTGGTGTCAGCCCTGATGTTAACTCCCAGAGGAAAAATCGCTCGTGAACGAGAATCGAACCCGGGTCAGCAGATCACGAATACATCACTCTGTCCACCAGGCTATCCCGTGATATGTTTAGCATACAACAAACTTAACGTTTGCGAGCGTTATTATTGATCTACCTATAAACCTTTTTAGCAGCTAAATATTCATCAAGCGCTTCATAGATTTCAACTTTTCAAACTGTACCTTCAAGGGGTGATGTTGATGCACACCTACCTTCCCTAGGCTTGGAAAGTGAGGGAAAGTCTAAATTGGGACCCCTTAGAGAGAGAGAGGGGAGAGAGAGAGAGAGAGAGAGAGAGAGAGGGGGAGGGAGAGAGAGAGAGAGAGAGGGGGTTTAGAGAGAGAGAGAGAGAGAGGGAAGAGAGAGAGAGGAGAGGGGAGGGGAGGGAGGGGGGAGGGAGAGAGAGAGAGGGAGAGAGAGGGGGAGAGAGAGAGAGAGGGGGGAGAGAGGGAAAGGGAGAGAGAGGGAGAGAGAGAGAGAGGGAGGGGGAGAGAGAGGGGGAGAGAGAGGGGGGGGAGAGGAGGAGAGGGAGAGAGAGAGGAGAGAGAGGGGGAGGAGAGAGAGGGAGAGGGAGAGAGGGGGAGAGAGAGGAGAGGGGAGAGGGAGAGAGAGTGAGAGGAGGAGAGAGAGGGGGGAGAGAGGAGAGGGGGAGAGAGAGAGGGAGAGAGAGAGAGAGGGGGAGAGAGGGGAGGGGGAGAGAGAGGGGGAGAGGGGAGAGAGAGGAGATGGGAGAGGAGAGGGGGAGGAGAGAGGGGAGAGAGAGAGGGGAGAGAGTGAGAGGGGAGAGGGAGAGAGAGGGGGGAGGGGAGGAGAGGGGGGGGGGAGGGGGGGGAGGGAGAGAGAGAGGGAGGGAGAGAGAGAGAAGAGGGGGGAGAGAGAGAGAGAGAGGGAGAGAGAGGAGGGAGGGAGGGAGAGAGGGAGAGAGAGGGGGAGAGAGAGAGAGAGGGGGAGGAGAGAGAGAGGGAGAGAGAGAGAGGGGGAGGAGAGAGAGAGAGAGGGAGGGAGGGGAGAGAGAGGGAGGGGAGAGAGAGAGAGGGAGAGAGAGAGAGAGAGGGAGAGGGAGAGAGAGAGGGAGAGAGAGGGGAAGAGAGGAGAGAAAAGGGGGAGAGAGGAGAGGGGGGAGAGGGGAGAGAGGAGGGGAAAAGGAGAGGGAGAGGAGGGGAGAGAGAGAAAGGGAGAGAGAGGGGGAGAGAAGGAGGGGGAAGGAGGGGGAGGTGAGGGGAGGGAGAGAGAGGGGAGAGAGGGGGGGGAGAGAGAGGGGGAGAAGAGAGGGGGAGGGAGAGAGAGGAGAGAGGGAGGAGAGAGGGGGGAGAGAGAGAGGAGGGGAGAGGCAGAGAGAGAGAGAAAGACAGAGACAGACATAAGAGCGAAGGCAGAAGACAGAGATTGACAGACAGTAAAGAGAGACAGCGAGGGAGTGAAGACAGAAAAACCAGAAGACAGCGACAAAGGGAACATCAGACAGAGACAAAGAGAGAGAGAACAAAGACAGAGATAGACGACAGACAGAGAGACACAGGGAGAGAGAGAAGAGAGAGAAGAGGAAGAGAGGGGAGAGAGAAGAGAGGGAGAGACACAACCACCACACAAGAACGGGAATCACACCCAGAAGACAAGGGGAAAAGAGAGAGAAGCCCCCGAGCCTAAAGCCCTCAATCATCGCGTTGTTTCAAAAAAGGAGCAGCCCAAAACTAACCCAAAGTGTACTGATTTTTGGGGGCTGCGGGGAGTCCAATGGATTTCCCCAGAAAAACAACTGCCCAAAGGGGCCCTGTCCTCCTCTCTTCTTTCTTTTGTTTTTCCCATCTTACTACTCGTGTTGAGATGAAGAAGCCCCCAGGGGGGCACTGCCCCCTGAGGCTATGAAACAGTGAGGAGCGAGATTCTGAGACCCCTGTCCTGCACTTGTGGTTTGGGTAGGGAGGAAAACCCAGGGGGGCCTTTTGTTGCAGTAGTTGTAGTGTGCGGTCACGTGGGGGTATACAGAAAATTGGGGGAGTTTCCCGCGCCCCGTAATGATTACCCGGGAACTGTTTTTAAAAAAAATCTGCAGTCAGAAAATGACAACGCACGTATGCGCAGCACGCACGCATGCATCACGCACCCCCCTCCCCCCTCACACACTTACATACACTCACACACATACACTCACATTCACTCACACACACATAAACTCACATGGAGTTAACATCAGTGCAGACTCCACTCTCTCCCAAAAGTCCTTCGGATGAGACTATAAACCGAGGCCCCGTATGTGAACGCTCGCAGAACATCTTGCGCACACACATTAAATCCTGTTCGACTTTTCGTAAGGGTAGGCCATTGTGTCCCGGTGGGAACAGATGACATTTACAAAACCGCATACACACGGGGACTGGAGTGTAAAACAGCACATAAATGCTTATTCCATTATCATCGATGTAAAAGAATATAATGAATAATAATAAAAACATACACTCACACACATACACTCTCACATACACTCACATACACTCACACACACACGCAAGCGCTTATGCCCCCCCCCTCCCCAACACCCCCCCCCCCCAAAAACACACACACATACACACACACAACACCACACACACACACACGCACACCACACAC
>CM054143.1:68764763-68782263 GCA_028751875.1 Rapana venosa
CTCAGTTTCTCTCTCTCTCAGTTCCAGTCTCTCTCTCTCTCTCTCTCTCTCTCTCTCTCTCTCTCTCTCTCTCTCTCTCTCTCTCTCTCTCTCTCTCTCTCTTAGTTTCTCTTTCTCTCTCTCAGTTTTTCCATCTCAGTCTCTCTCTCCCCTTCATGTATGGGCCAATGGCCTTTTTGTGAATAAATCATTCGAGTTCGAGTTCTCTCTCTCAGTTTCTCTCTCTGTTTCTCTCTCTTTCAGTTTCTCTCTCTCTCTCAGTTCTCTCCCTCTCATTCTCTCTTTCAGTTTCTCTCTCTCAGTTCCTCTCTCTCAGTCTCTCTCTCTCTCTCTCTCTCTCTCTCTCTCTCTTCTCTCTCTCTCTCTCTCTCTTCTCTCTCTCTCAGTTTTTCTCTCTCTCACTTTCTCTCTCTCAGTTCTTTCTCTCTCTCTCTCAGTCTCTCTCTCAGTCTTGTTTTGTTTTCTTTATTTATTAATGAAATACAAAGTTCGTGAATATGGAAAGCATGGTGTTTCTTTTCATGATGATGAAGCCTTAGAATTGTTTATTCTACTTTTTGCTGATGACGTTGTATTGATATCTGAAACTGTCGTAGGTCTTCAAAATCAATTAAATTGTTTACAAAGATCAGCGTCTAAGCTTCAACTAAAGGTCACTATGTCTAAGAGTAATATAATTGTTTTCAGAAAAGGTGGTTATCTTGCTGCTAGAGAAAGATGGCAGTTCAATGGTGTTACTGTGGCTGTAGTCAATGCATATAAATATTTAGGACTGTACTTTTCCACACGTTTGAGTTTTACGTTTGCTTGTAAAGACCTTGCTTATCGGGCAAAGAGGGCTCTAATTTCCATAATGCAGAAATGAATAAATTGAACAATTATTCACTTGGCTTATTTATGAAATTGTTTGACTCACAAGTACAACCAATAGCATTGTATGGGGCTGAAGTATGGGGACTTGATGCAGCATGTGTTCATAGTGAGAAAGTTCATTTATTTGCCCTTAAGAAATTTCTCGGTGTATCATTAAAAACACCTAATAATCTTGTATATGGAGAAACGAACCGATACCCATTGCAAATTGTAACAGCTGTAAGGTGTATTCGTTTTTGGTTGAAACTGACTCAGATGGAACAACATAGACTTCCTCGTAAAGCTTATAAAATGTTACATGTTAGATGAAAAGGGCAAGTCAAACTGGGTTACTAAAGTTAAAAGAAAGTTATAGGAGAACGGTTTTGGATATGTGTGGCTCAATCAGGGCGTTGAAAATCACTCTTTGTTCTTACGACTTTTTCGTGAAAGACTAATTGAATGTCAGTGGCAGGACTGGCATTCATTCACAATTTGAAAATAGTAGCAGATATGAAATGTATAGTCTGATCAATCCATCACATTGTATCCCTGTATATTTAACAATGAAAATGGATAGGCATTTGAAGAGAATATTAACAACATTTAGATTTGGTATCTCAGAACTGAACACGCATCATTTCTATTATAGACATGTAAACGAGAGAGCTATGATTTGTCCTCTTTGTGATAGTTCTACTGAAGACGAAATACAATTTCTATTCACTTGTTCACAACTTACGGAATTAAGAGAGCAGTTTATATACCTCGAAAGTTCTTACGTCAGCCATGTCTCATAGGTTAATCATGCTCATTACCTCTGGAAATGAAGTTACTTACAAAAACAGTTAGCTCTTTTTCTCTATAAAGCATTTAGATGCGGGACACCCTGATTAAACTCTTGATAAATTATCGTGTTTTGCTAATGTTTTCTGAACTGATTGTTTATGTGAGTATTACTTGTATGATAGCGTGTGCTTTGTGTTTTTCCCCTTCAAATGTGGCCAAGGTCTTTTGAATAAACCATTGGCATTCTCTCTCTCTCTCTCTTGCTCTCTCTCTCACACACACACACACACAGTTTCTCTCTCTTTCTCAGTTATGGGAGGGGCTCCTTTCCAAACTTGGTGATGCAAACTTTTGTTCAGTACATGGCATCGTTTGACATCATCACGTGTTGGACAGAACCGTTGCTACATTCCACAGTCAGTTCCCTGTGTGTGTGCCAGTTGAACTAACGCCTGCATCACCCGGCAAAGCAGCTCAGCCAGCAGGACAGGCCCGTCAGGGGGGGGGGGGGGGGGGGGGGGGGTCCTGTTAGTTCAGAGGCACACGCAAAGGCAATTTTATTTCAGAGGGTAATAAATTAAGTAACAAAACTTTTTTCCCCCCATCCAGCCCTTAACATGAAAAGAAAAAGCTGCACGAAAAACAAAAGCACAATTATGAGACATATGAAAATACACACACATGGATATCAACAAATGCACGAGAAAAAAAAAAGAGAGAGAGAGAGAGAGACAATGACAATGACAAATTCTTTTATTTCGAGGATAATGAATAAGCACTCATGTTGCTTTTTTACATCCAGTCCCCGCCCGTAGGGATACATCTTAATAATAACCCAACACTTATACAGTCTCACAGTAGAAACATGGGGAAATAACCCTTTTCAAAACAGCCCCCCCCCCCCCCCGAAAGCAAAACTAATAAAAGAAAACCCTAAAAAACATCCCCCATCACCCCCCCCCCACCCCAAAAAACAACAACAACCAATCCACAATCAAAACAAAAAACAAAAGAGAAAGAAAACCAAACCAACAAAAGAAGAAAAAAAGAGAAAAAGAAAACAACAACAACAACAACAAAAACCAAGAAGAATAATAACAAACTTAATTAAGTCACAAAGATAAACATCTACACATTATCAAATGGTACATTATACTTGTTACACATAACAATAAGATATTGAAATAGGGCACTCGTTAAGACTTAAGTGCAGAGGACAAGTCCAATAAGTATTGAAAATATAAAATATGAATCCTTCATCAGGATACAACATAACTATAAGCAAAACGATAAAAGGTGAGAGAGAGACAGAGAGACAGAGACAGAGACAGAGTGTGTGTGTGTGTATTTCAAAGATAATATCCAATTTATAATTCCCAAAACAGTACACGATCCCCATCAACACTCATTTTTGATTATACTCGTTTTCAAATTATATGTCATGATAATGAAATAAACTCAATACTACAGAGAGAGAGAGAGAGAGGAGAGATGGAGAAGAGAGATGAGAGAGAGAGAGGAGATGAAGAGATGGAGAAGAGAGAGAGTGAAAGAGGAGAGAGAGAGAGAGCGAGAGAGAGAGGGAGGGAGGGTGAGAGAGAGAGAGAGAGAGAGAGAGAGAGGAGAGAGAGATGGAGTTGAGAGAGAGAGAGAGAGATGAGAGAGAAAGACAGACAGACAGATAAACAGACAGACAGACAGAACAGATAAACAGACAGTCTGAGACAGAGACAGAGACAGCGAGAGAAACAAGAATTATGGAAACTGGATATAAATGTTGTATTGATACATCTTGGGAAAGAGATATGTTGTATCACATTGTTTCATCAAAAGATCTTGATACATTGTTTTAATTTTTTCCAGATTACTTTCATTTTTTTTAGTTGCAGGGAAGCCTATTCTACAGCCAGCCCCCAGAATATGCTAGACTTGATTTGAATAGTGTCATCTTAGGTAGAGGTAGATTGATCAAATGAGAGTGTCTAACATCATTTACTGTGAAGATGGTTTGTAATAAAGATGGGGCAGTTCCATGCAAGATCTTATGCATCAAAACTCCTTTATTGAAAAGAAGCTTGGACTTAAGGGGAAGAATGTTAATATCTGACTGGTCAGCAACTGTTAAAGACGATGATTTGTTTAGGATAAGCTTTAGGGCGCGTTTATGCACCCTCACTATTCATTGAAGTAGTCAACACCTCAGCTGCTGTATTCCACAGAGAGATACTCAGTATGAGCAAACCCTCACTATTCATTGAAGTAGTCAACACCTCAGCTGCTGTATTCCACAGAGAGATATTCAGTATGAGCAAACCCTCACTATTCATTGAAGTAGTCAACACCTCAGCTGCTGTATTCCACAGAGAGATATTCAGTATGAGCAAACCCTCACTATTCATTGAAGTAGTCAACACCTCAGCTGCTGTATTCCACAGAGAGATACTCAGTATGAGCAAACCCTCACTATTCATTGAAGTAGTCAACACCTCAGCTGCTGTATTCCACAGAGAGATAGTCAGTATGAGCAAACCCTCACTATTCATTGAAGTAGTCAACACCTCAGCTGCTGTATTCCACAGAGAGATATCCAGTATGAACAAACCCTCACTATTCATTGAAGTAGCAAACACCTCAGCTGCTGTATTCCACAGAGAGATATTCAGTATGAGCAAACCCTCACTATTCATTGAAGTAGTCAACACCTCAGCTGCTGTATTCCACAGAGAGATATTCAGTATGAGCAAACCCTCACTATTCATTGAAGTAGTCAACACCTCAGCTGCTGTATTCCACAGAGAGATATTCAGTATGAGCAAACCCTCACTATTCATTGAAGTAGTCAACACCTCAGCTGCTGTATTCCACAGAGAGATACTCAGTATGAGCAAACCCTCACTATTCATTGAAGTAGCAAACACCTCAGCTGCTGTATTCCACAGAGAGATAGTCAGTATGAGCAAACCCTCACTATTCATTGAAGTAGTCAACACCTCAGCTGCTGTATTCCACAGAGAGATATTCAGTATGAGCAAACCCTCACTATTCATTGAAGTAGTCAACACCTCAGCTGCTGTATTCCACAGAGAGATATTCAGTATGAGCAAACCCTCACTATTCATTGAAGTAGTCAACACCTCAGCTGCTGTATTCCACAGAGAGATACTCAGTATGAGCAAACCCTCATTCTGAAAGGAAACACTCACCTTCTCCAAACAGACACAGATGTCCTCCTGTTGTCCACATCAGTTCTGTGCCTCCATACCATTCCCCATTTTATGACACATCTGATTTTCACGATGGTGTTGATCTGATTGAACAATGTTTGGCTGATGTGTGGGGAAAAGGATAGAGGAGTGTTATATTCTTCTGTGTGGGGATTTTCATGCTGGCACTGGGGATAGGAGCACTCTGTATATAAAGGACAGCATACCTCATAACAGCCAAACGATTTTTGAAAGATCACCAGAGGATTTAGTCATCAATGTGTTTGGAAGAATACTGTTGGATGTTGGCGGAATTTTTGACTGCTCTATATTATAATTATCTTCTATATGCCACAGAGAGTAAACTATAAGATCAGTACTCTTTGTTACAAATGTCTCCATAAAACAGCACCTTCCTACCTCTGTGAATGTCTTCACTTGTACACTCCTTCTCGTTCCCTCCGCTCTGATGCAGATACCTTGTGCTTAAGAATACCTAGATTTAACCAGTCCACCATTGGCCGTTGCTCTTTCTCTGTTTCTGGTCCATCAATCTGGAATGACCTCCCTCTCTCCCTTCGCCAGAAGCCTTCTTATGACGCTTTTAAATCCCGGCCTCAAGACACATTTATTTCAAAGCTAAGATTCTCCCCTCTTGTTCCATTTCATTTTTGTCCCTGCCATCAACAGCCAAAACCCATCACCCTGCCGGAGAGTAAACCTTTATGTGTGTGCATGGGTGGAGGTGTGTGTATACATTTGAACTTAAAAAACACAAAACCCCCAACAAACTATTAATTGTAACTGGCTGCATGTGAATGAGTAGGATAAATGAAAGCGCTTTGATTTGTTTTTTGCAGGATATTAGTGCTATATAAATTCTATGTATTATCATTATTATCATCATTATTATTATTAAATGGATGTCATTTTCTTGAGGCAGAAGGAACTGTATGGCTCATATCACAGGCTGGGTCTAGGGTCACTGATTATTGTTGTGCTCCAAACCAAACCTGTTCCAACACTCTTGTGTCCATCTTTCAAAGCGGAGGACAGATTGGAATGGGATCATGTGCCTGTGTCCATGACTGCGAGCAGAGACAAACAATTGTCACGTGCAAAAAACAGAAACTGATGACAAGCTGAATAAGGCACTGGGTTTGTGTGGAGGGCTGACAGTGATGCGAACTGTATGAAGAAAAAAATATTAACCCGGACAACAGAAAAGAAGGACAACAGAAAAGAAGGACAACAGAAAAGAAGGACAACAGAAAAGGACAACAGAAAAGAAGGACAACAGAAAAGGACAACAGAAAAGAAGGACAACAGAAAAGAAGGACAACAGAAAAGGACAACAGAAAAGAAGGACACAGAAAAGAAGGACACAGAAAAGAAGGGCAACAGAAAAGAAGGACAGCAGAAAAGAAGGACAGCAGAAAAGAAGGACAAGGACAACAGAAAAGAAGGACAACAGAAAAGGACAACAGAAAAGAAGGACAGCAGAAAAGAAGGACAGCAGAAAAGAAGGACAAGGACAACAGAAAAGAAGGACAACAGAAAAGGACAACAGAAAAGAAGGACAGCAGAAAAGAAGGACAACAGAAAAGAAGGACAACAGAAAAGAAGGACAGCAGAAAAGAAGGACAACAGAAAAGAAGGACAACAGAAAAGAAGGACAACAGGGACAACAGAAAGAAGGACAGCAGAAAAGAAGGACAAGGACAACAGAAAAGAAGGACAACAGAACAGAAGGACAACAGAAAAGAAGGACAGCAGAAAAGAAGGACAGCAGAAAAGAAGGACAAGGACAACAGAACAGAAGGGCAACAGAAAAGAAGGACAACAGAAAAGAAGGACAACAGAAAAGAAGGACAACAGAAAAGGACAACAGAAAAGAAGGACAGCAGAAAAGAAGGACAGCAGAAAAGAAGGACAACAGAAAAGAAGGACAATAGAAAAGGACAACAGAAAAGAAGGACAACAGAAAAGAAGGACAGCAGAAAAGAAGGACAACAGAAAAGAAGGACAACAGAAAAGAAGGACAACAGAAAAGAAGGACAACAGAAAAGAAGGACAACAGAAAAGAAGGACAGCAGAAAAGAAGGACAGCAGAAAAGAAGGACAACAGAAAAGAAGGACATAGAAAAGGACAACAGAAAGAAGGACAGCAGAAAAGAAGGACAGCAGAAAAGAAGGACAACAGAAAAGGACAACAGAAAAGAAGGACAGCAGAAAAGAAGGACAGCAGAAAAGAAGGACAGCAGAAAAGAAGGACAGCAGAAAAGAAGGACAACAGAACAGAAAAGAAGGACAACAGAAAAGAAGGACAACAGAAAAGAAGGACGACAGAACAGAAAAGAAGGACAACAGAAAAGAAGGACAACAGAAAAGAAGGACAACAGAACAGAAGGACAACAGAAAAGAAGGACAACAGAAAAGAAGGACAACAGAACAGAAGGACAACAGAAAAGAAGGACAGCAGAAAAGAAGGACAACAGAAAAGAAGGACAACAGAACAGAAGGACAATAGAAAAGGACAACAGAAAAGAAGGACAAGGACAACAGAAAAGAAGGACAACAGAAAAGAAGGACAAGGACAAACAGAACAGAAGGACAATAGAAAAGGACAACAGAAAAGAAGGACAGCAGAAAAGAAGGACAGCAGAAAAGAAGGACAAGGACAACAGAAAAGAAGGACAGCAGAAAAGAAGGACAACAGAAAAGGACAACAGAAAAGGACAACAGAAAAGAAGGACAACAGAAAAGAAAGAAGGACAACAGAAAAGAAAGAAGGACAACAGAAAAGGACAACAGAAAAGAAGGACAACAGAAAAGAAGGACAACAGAAAAGAAGGACAACAGAAAAGGACAACAGAAAAGGACAACAGAAAAGAAGGACAACAGAAAAAGAAAGAAGGACAACAGAAAAGAAAGAAGGACAACAGAAAAGAAAGAAGGACAACAGAAAAGGACAAACAGAAAGAAGGACAGCAGAAAAGAAGCCACTGGTTTGATGAAGGGGGGGGGGGGGGGGGGGGGGAGGAGGGGGGGGCATGTGTCCAAGCTAAAAGAGAAGTGAAGTCAAAGGTCAACGTTAGGGAAATTCAGACCTGTGACATCTGGGAACAAAACAAGGCAGATTTCCTCCAGAGCAAACCTAGCTATGACACTGCTGGTCAACACAAAGACAAGAGCAAGCAGAACAGCCCAGGCAGAAAGGGGGCAGGCCCGCTATTGCGCGAACGAAGAAGCGGAAAAGTTCATTTTGTCCAGGTTTTCGGAACATGCGAAAAATGACTGGCATTTCCTCATGGATTAATTTTGTTCTTCCAAGTTACTTTAGTTATTTTTTTTTATTGAGAAGTTGAGAAGACGAAAGATGATTTCAGGATGCCGTGTTATGTTTTGAATTTATTTTCAAGATTCGAATGAATGCAATATCAACATTTTCTTTGCCAGTTTATTTGTTGGTATCATATTATGACCACCTGAGATTTGTTTATAAGGTAGTGGTTTTGAGCTCGATGCTCTGAATGTTGGGATTGCAAAAGTGATTTTGTGGCATAAACAAAACTGTGACACCTCTTTATTTCCCTTTATTGTTTAAAAATATGCATTGTCTTTGCCATGAAGATTAGCAGCCTAAAGTATAAAACGACAGTGTCGCCTAAGGTATAATATACTTGCAGCCTTACTGCATCGTACGTAGGCTGCAACGTTTACTACACCTTAGGCGGCCCTATACCTTAGGCTGCATGCATATTATTGTCAGTACAGTATTCCCCAGGCTGCGTCTACACTGTCGCGCAATAGCGGGCCGCGCAATATCGGGCCGACCCCGCAGCACTGCAGCCCCAGGCAGACACATGCAGATCCTCAGTTGTTGGGGAAGGAAGGAAGGACATGGAGGTGGGGGTCGGCCAATGCAAAGGCGCATGCAGTGATCACATTTCAAATCAACAGTGGTTGAATCCCTGTAGAGAAGGGCTGAAGTCCCATACAGCAGGTACAGAGGAAGGACCCTTCGCTACCCGTCCTTCTGATCACACCGACACTGACAGTCTCTCCTACATCCAGAGCGAGATAAAGCCAGCACTGAACTCCAACTCGAATATTTCAATGAGTGTAAATGGATTTATAAACCAGAGACTTCTTTACACCAGGCCCTCATGGGGAAAAATTGTAAACAAACATGAATAAACCAATAAATTAATAAACAAGATAATTTCAAATAGCAAATGAAATTAATTACTCAAAACTCCCATTCAATTCTTGAAAAATCAAGAAATCGAAAAATCAAATGAATAAACAAGACCAATTAAACAAGAAAAAACTCCCCTTCCCAACACCCCCTCCCCTAAACAAACAACACTCCCCCAAAAGTCCAGGCAAAATACGCGCGCACACCCACACACAAACACTTACGCACGCATAGACACGCACGCACACACACACACACACAGCCTGGATACATATCCATTCGCATGAAATTTCCTCACATACAAGATAATAGACACATGTCATAATCATCACAATATCATAACCATACATTGGCACAGACAAAACCAGGCAACAAACATTATTTGATGCGCGAAGACAGCCAGCCACAAAGCATCAAGAAAAATGACCCATCTAACATCAGCTATTTCCACAAGAAATACACACAACTGCTTTCTTTCCGCTCTCATCTGCGCATACTGCGTATGTGCGCTCATACCTACTGGCTGAAGATGAAGTGAGAGCAGCAGCATCACCAGGTTCAGTTCAAGTCGGCTGAAGCCTGTGGTTCAGACAACATGGCAGCGGACATGCTGAAGTCCGGGGAAGCAATCATTCCCATCAGGGGCTGAACAACACTCTTTCATTCTGCTTTCCTCTCAGGATCATTCCCAGATAACCATGTGGCCAGAAGCCACGATTGTGGCGATGTTGAAGAAAGGTGACGAGCCTCCCCATCCAACTCGAGAGGCATTTCACTTCTCCCTTGAATCAGGCAATGTCACACATGGATCCTAAACACCCGTCTGTTCCTCTGGCTGGAAGAAACTGAGAAAAGATGGGAAACTCAAGCCGGATGGAGAAAAGGGGATGGCCCGTCAGACCCTGTGTTCACTCTGTCTGCTGCTGTTCAGAAAGACCCCAGTACACCTGCTACACTGTCTGTTTGTGTTGGTGACTTAAGGAGGGAGGGCCTATGACTCGGTAATCATGTCAACCAAGAGTGGTTTGCGGACATAAGGGACAGTGAGCCTTGTAGTCTATACAGGGCATTCCAGTCTGTCCTCAAGGAAAGAGTGGTAGATCATGTAAACCAAGAGTGATAGATGATGTAAACCAAGAGTGATAGATCATGTAAACCAAGAGTGATAGATCATGTAAACCAAGGGTGGTAGATCATGTAAACCAAGGGTGATAGATCATGTAAACCAAGAGTGGTAGATCATGTAAACCAAGAGTGATAGATCATGTAAACCAGAGTGATAGATCATGTAAACCAGGGGTGATAGATCATGTAAACCAAGAGTGATAGATCATGTAAACCAAGAGTGGTAGATCATGTAAACCAAGAGTGGTAGATCATGTAAACCAAGAGTGGTAGATCATGTCAACCAAGAGTGGTAGATCATGTAAACCAAGGGTGATAGATCATGTAAACCAAGAGTGACAGATCATGTAAACCAAGAGTAAACCAAGAGTGACAGTGACAGATCGTGTAAACCAAGAGTAAACCAAGAGTGACAGTGACAGATCATGTAAACCAAGAGTGATAAATCATGTAAACCAAGAGTAAACCAAGAGTGACAGTGACAGATCATGTAAACCAAGAGTGATAGATCATGTAAACCAAGAGTGATGGATCATGTAAACCAAGAGTGGTAGATCATGTCAACCAAGAGTGGTTTACCGACACAGGGGACAGTGATCGTTGTAGTCTATACAGGGCATTCCAGTCTGTCCTCTCAACAGAGCTGTAGCTAGGTTTCGGCAGTGTCTGATGATCAGTGTGCAGAGCTGTAGCTAGGTTTCGGCAGTGTCTGCTGATCAGTGTTCAGAGCTGTAGCTAGGTTTCGGCAGTGTCTGCTGATCAGTGTTCAGAGCTGTAGCTAGGTTTCGGCAGTGTCTGGTGATGATCACAGTGTGCAGAGCTGTAGCTAGGTTTCGGCAGTGTCTGCTGATCAGTGTTCAGAGCTGTAGCTAGGTTTCGGCAGTGTCTGCTGATGATCACAGTGTTCAGAGCTGTAGCTAGGTTTCGGCAGTGTCTGGTGATGATCACAGTATTCAGAGCTGTAGCTAGGTTTCGGCAGTGTCTGGTGATGATCACAGTCTTCAGAGCTGTAGCTAGGTTTCGGCAGTGTCTGATGATGATCACAGTGTTCAGAGCTGTAGCTAGGTTTCGGCAGTGTCTGGTGATGATCACAGTGTTCAGAGCTGTAGCTAGGTTTCGGCAGTGTCTGGTGATGATCACAGTGTTCAGAGCTGTAGCTAGGTTTCGGCAGTGTCTGATGATGATCACAGTGTTCAGAGCTGTAGCTAGGTTTCGGCAGTGTCTGCTGATCAGTGTTCAGAGCTGTAGCTAGGTTTCGGCAGTGTCTGCTGATGATCACAGTGTTCAGAGCTGTAGCTAGGTTTCGGCAGTGTCTGATGACCACAGTGTTCAGAGCTGTAGCTAGGTTTCGGCAGTGTCTGCTGATCAGTGTTCACAGCTGTAGCTAGGTTTCGGCAGTGTCTGCTGATGATCACAGTGTGCAGAGCTGTAGCTAGGTTTCGGCAGTGTCTGGTGATGATCACAGTGTTCAGAGCTGTAGCTAGGTTTCGGCAGTGTCTGATGATCACAGTGTGCAGAGCTGTAGCTAGGTTTCGGCAGTGTCTGCTGATGATCACAGTGTGCAGAGCTGTAGCTAGGTTTCGGCAGTGTCTGATGATCACAGTGTTCAGAGCTGTAGCTAGGTTTCGGCAGTGTCTGATGATCAGTGTGCAGAGCTGTAGCTAGGTTTCGGCAGTGTCTGATGATCACAGTGTTCAGAGCTGTAGCTAGGTTTCGGCAGTGTCTGATGATCAGTGTTCAGAGCTGTAGCTAGGTTTCGGCAGTGTCTGCTGATGATCACAGTGTTCAGAGCTGTAGCTAGGTTTCGGCAGTGTCTGCTGGTGACCACAGTGTTCAGAGCTGTAGCTAGGTTTGGGCAGTGTCTGATGACCACAGTCTTCAGAGACTCTCTGGTCAGGGTCAGACTGGGGTCAGCCACATCCACACGCCCAGCACAGAAACCGTTTTCCTGGCCATGTCAGCCCAGGGAGCAATGACTGACTGACTGACTGTCCCTTCTGCCCGGAAATCCCGGAAGAAAAAAAGCACCTTTCGTGTCACTGTATGCCGTAACTACAGCAGTGGTGGTGCAGATGTTGTTCTCTAATGAAGACAGTGCCTCCTGCCCACTGGGAAGGCCAGTGCTTCCTCGATGTCTGCAGAAAGACACAGACCACAGGCAGCTGGCTTGGTTCTGCCACCAACGTTTGGAGATCAGAAAACATGGATGAGCTGTCCATCCTGCCTCTTGACAGGTTTTGAAGGAAATGTTCACAGTCAGACCTGACAATACACTTCCCCCCATTCTGCTATTAACGGATAACACAAACCACTTCATTAAAAACGCCTCTGTGCTTCTTGTATGTATTGTTTTCAATACAATATTTCTGTTTATTATGTGTTCAATATAATATTTCCGTTTCTTATGTTTTCAATACAATATTTCTGTTTCTTATGTGTTCAATACAATATTTCTGTTTCTTATGTGTTCAATACAATATTTCTGTTTCTTATGTTTTTCAATACAATATTTCTGTTTCTTATGTTTTCAATACAATATTTCTGTTTCTTATGTTTTTCAATACAATATTTCCTGATCCCTGTGGGACTCCACATAATAATAATCCTTGGAATATATTTAGCGCTTTATCTTGCAAAAATAAATCAAAGCACTTCCATTCAACCCTCTCCTACACATACAACCAACAATGATTAACACGTTTTAAAAAATTCAAATGCACACACGCACGCACCTGCGCGTGCGCCCCCCCCCCCCCCACACACACACACTTGGGTGATGGGAATTTTGGCTGTTGAAGGCAGGACAGATATGAGATGAAACAGGAGGAAAGAGTCTTAGGTTTGAAATAAGTATGTCTTGAGGCTGGATTTAAAAGAGTCCTAAGTAGGCTTTTCACGAAGGGAGAGATAGGGAGGTCATTCCAGATTGATGGACCAGAAATAGAGAAAGAGTGACGGCCAACGGTGGATTGGTTGAATCTAGGTACATACGAGTTTGAAAGGCATGGATTGCATGTTGCTCACAGTGACTGTCTGGAAGCGGTTTGTGAGGTATGAACTGAACCAGGTGAGTGCTGTGCCAGCAATACCAAACGTTTTTTGAAGGCGGGAGATGAGAATTGAGTGGTCAATAGTGTCGAGGCGAGAGATGAGAATTGAGTGGTCAATAGTGTCGAGGCGAGAGATGAGAATTGAGTGGTCAATAGTGTTGAGGTGAAAGATGAGAATTGAGTGGTCAATAGCGTCGAGGTGAAAGATGAGAATTGAGTGGTCAATAGCGTCGAGGTGAAAGATGAGAATTGAGTGGTCAATAGCGTCGAGGTGAAAGATGAGAATTGAGTGGTCAATAGCGTCGAGGTGAAAGATGAGAATTGAGTGGTCAATAGCGTCGAGGTGAAAGATGAAAATTGAGTGGTCAATAGTGTTGAGGCGAAAGATGAGAATTGAGTGGTCAATAGTGTCGAGGCGAGAGATGAGAATTGAGTGGTCAATAGTGTCGAGGCGAGAGATGAGAATTGAGTGGTCAATAGTGCTGAGGTGAAAGATGAGAATTGAGTGGTCAATAGTGTTGAGGTGAGAGATGAGAATTGAGTGGTCAATAGTGTTGAGGCGAGAGATGAGAATTCAGTGGTCAATAGTGCTGAGGCGAAAGATGAGAATTGAGTGGTCAGTAGTGTCGAGGCGAGAGATGAGAACTGAGTGGTCAATAGTGCTGAGGTGAGAGATGAGAACTGAGTGGTCAGTAGTGTCAGAGGCTGCAGACAAGTCAAGAAGCGTAAGAAAGGGAGAGGTTTCCTTCATCAGAAGCCAGTAGACGTTATCTGAGGTGTGGACTAGGGTATCTAAGGTGTGGACTAGGGTATCTGAGGTGTGGACTAGGGTATCTAAGGTGTGGACTAGGGTATCTGAGGTGTGGACTAGGGTATCTAAGGTGTGGACTAGGGTATCTAAGGTGTGGACTAGGGTATCTGAGGTGTGGACTAGGGTATCTAAGGTGTGGACTAGGGTATCTAAGGTGTGGACTAGGGTATCTAAGGTGTGGACTAGGGTATCTAAGGTGTGGACTAGGGTATCTAAGGTGTGGACTAGGGTATCTAAGGTGTGGACTAGGGAATCTGAGGTGTGGACTAGGGTATCTAAGGTGTGGACTAGGGTATCTAAGGTGTGGACTAGGGTATCTAAGGTGTGGACTAGGGTATCTGAGGTGTGGACTAGGGTATCTGAGGTGTGGACTAGGGTATCTGAGGTGTGGACTAGGGTATCTAAGGTGTGGACTAGGGTATCTAAGGTGTGGACTAGGGTATCTAAGGTGTGGACTAGGGTATCTGAGGTGTGGACTAGGGTATCTAAGGTGTGGACTAGGGTATCTAAGGTGTGGACTAGGGTATCTAAGGTGTGGACTAGGGTATCTAAGGTGTGGACTAGGGTATCTAAGGTGTGGACTAGGGTATCTAAGGTGTGGACTAGGGTATCTAAGGTGTGGACTAGGGTATCTAAGGTGTGGACTAGGGTATCTAAGGTGTGGACTAGGGTATCTAAGGTGTGGACTAGGGTATCTAAGGTGTGGACTAGGGTATCTGAGGTGTGGACTAGGGTATCTAAGGTGTGGACTAGGGTATCTGAGGTGTGGACTAGGGTATCTAAGGTGTGGACTAGGGTATCTGAGGTGTGGACTAGGGTATCTAAGGTGTGGACTAGGGTATCTAAGGTGTGGACTAGGGTATCTAAGGTGTGGACTAGGGTATCTAAGGTGTGGACTAGGGTATCTAAGGTGTGGACTAGGGTATCTAAGGTGTGGACTAGGGTATCTAAGGTGTGGACTAGGGTATCTGAGGTGTGGACTAGGGTATCTGAGGTGTGGACTAGGGTATCTAAGGTGTGGACTAGGGTATCTAAGGTGTGGACTAGGGTATCTAAGGTGTGGACTAGGGTATCTAAGGTGTGGACTAGGGGTATCTGAGGTGTGGACTAGGGTATCTAAGGTGTGGACTAGGGTATCTAAGGTGTGGACTAGGGTATCTAAGGTGTGGACTAGGGTATCTAAGGTGTGGACTAGGGTATCTAAGGTGTGGACTAGGGTATCTAAGGTGTGGACTAGGGTATCTGAGGTGTGGACTAGGGTATCTAAGGTGTGGACTAGGGTATCTAAGGTGTGGACTAGGGTATCTAAGGTGTGGACTAGGGTATCTAAGGTGTGGACTAGGGTATCTAAGGTGTGGACTAGGGTATCTAAGGTGTGGACTAGGGTATCTAAGGTGTGGACTAGGGTATCTGAGGTGTGGACTAGGGTATCTGAGGTGTGGACTAGGGTATCTAAGGTGTGGACTAGGGTATCTAAGGTGTGGACTAGGTGCTGTGGTTGGAGCCGTAGGCAGAGTGGAAAGGGGGAAGGAGATCATTGGAATGAAGGTGGTTGTTCAGCTGTTTCAGAACTACTTTTTCCAGTACTTTAGAGACAAAAGGTAAGTTTGAGACAGGTCTATAATTCTTCAGAATGTTCAGATCAAGGTCATGCGTTTTGAGTAGAAGTCTGACTATTTTAATTTAAATTTATTTTATTCTTTTTTTTATATCGAGGCCCTGTGTGCGAACACACGCAGAGCATCTTGCGCACACATTAAATCCTGTTCCGCTTTTCGTAAGAGTAGGCCATCGTGTGCCGGTGGGAACAGGTGACAGACTTTACAAACCCACATACACACGGGGACTGGATGTAAAAAAGCACGTGAGTGTTTATTCCATTATCCTCAATATAAAAGTATAAAAAATAAAACCACCAAAGTGACCCAGCAGCAGTGCAGGGCCCCTCAGGCTGGTGGCCCCATGGCGGCCTGATAGTGATGGGCTCCCTGTGGACTTCCGACTCCGAGGATGAGACACAACGAATCTGGGTATGGCTGTGGCGGGGAGATTGGAATGAGCGGTGTGGGAACAGCAGGACGGGGGACTTCACAGAAGATGTGACAACAACAAAAATATATATATATATCATTCATTCTCTCTCTCTCTCTCTCTCTCTCTCTCTCTCTCTCTCTCTCTCTCTCTTTTCTCTCTCTCTTTTCTCTCTCTCTCTCTCTCTTCTCTCTCTCTCTCTCTCTCTCTCTCTGTGTCTCTCTGTGTTAGTTGAATGTACACAAATGCTTTTCACCTACAAATGAGAATACTGCATGCCCTGCATGTCTAGACAGGAAAGAAGATGAAGCACACTTTGTATTTAGATGTCCCCTATACCAGGACATTAGACAGCAGTACAAACTCAACGTTGATGTTGGTGTTAACCTAGACAAAGCGCTTGTCAGTGTACTAGCTTGCAATTCACAAGCATCTCTGGTAAATCTCGCCAAATTCCTTTTAGCTGCATTTAAACTCAGACAGAACTTTATTGAAAATATGAGTAATTAAAGGTGAATCGCCTCCAGGATTAAGATTGTTTCCATCTGCACTCAGCAGTTTGTTTTGCTTGATTTTTTCTTTCAGTGAACATGTTTATGTAATACCAGTATTGTGTTTCTTGATCATGTTATAATAGTATGTCAGAATAATGTTTAGGTTTCCCCCCATGAAAGGGGCTGTTGGCCTGTATTCATTAAATTTCAGAGTTCAGAGTTCAGAGTCTCTCTCGGCTGCATACATTCTCCAGTGTGTGCAATGCACGGCGTTCAACTGCCACCCAACCAAACGGAGCAGCGGCAATGTGCACGTGTGTCTGCAATAATAACCCGCCTCGCTCTGACTGACCGCACGGGAGATATACTAATTACCGCCCCCCCCCCCCCCCCATCACACACACACACACACACACTAGCTGGGCGAAAGCGAGTTCTCAGACCACTGAACTACACACACACACACACACACACACAGATTATATTCAAAAAGCGCTACTTGAAGAGTATGAGCGCGTATGAGCACACGTTTGCTGGGTGGAGGAGGAGAGGAGAGAGGTCATTGCAGGCAATAGTGTCAGTAATGACGCAATGAATGCCTAGTATTTTCTAACGTTTTGTTCCTGTACCTTTTTATTTTCTAAAGTAGGAACGTGAAAGAATGGATGATATAGTAGGTTAAGTAATTTGTTTGAAGTGTTATGATTTTTATTATTTTTAATTCTCAACACATTTTTTACCTAAGTGTGTGTGTGTAGGCTGCTAGCATGCTTGCATGTGTGTATGAGTGTTTGTGCGTGTGTAGTATGTGTCTGTAATTTGTATTTTCCAATGTATTATTTTATAGGTTTTCCTCTTTTTTACTGGTTCAATTTATTGCTAAAGATTGCAATAATGTAGTATTTCAGTATAATCATTAAGAAATTTGTTCTTAGATAGATGGC
>CM054143.1:68784763-68822020 GCA_028751875.1 Rapana venosa
TACGTGCTCTCAAAACATGGATCTTTGTCTTGAGGCTTATTTACTGTTGGTAAAATGATTTCATGTTGTTAAAAGTTGCCCTAGATTGAACCGATCTCTTCTTGTTTCCGTGTCCACTTCCCGTCCGGGGTGATTGTCAACCAAGGTTTTAAGGTTTTACCTTGTCTTTCTCTCCCCTTTTTCAGGTATGTTGCATTGTGGTATAACATTTTTCGAGATCACCATGCATTTGTCTTTTGCTTGAGTGTAATCCTTTCTTTCGCTTTGTTGTTACTGTTGTTAAATCTTTGCAGTTTTTCTTCAGAGTCGGCGATAAGGACTGTGTCTCTGATATCTCAGTTGTTGTGTTGTGGCCACCTCACAATTCCCTGATTCTCAATATTTCGTTAGATTATTTCACTTATCATTAAATAATCAGGCGAGAACAGCAGCCTGCTCCACCTGCAGATTGGTCTATATTGATGAGTTATTGTCGACTCTCAGGCGCCTCCTGTTCCAAAATATATGTTTCTGGGGACTCGAGATTTTCCGTCGATTATAGCCCTGCCAGAATTAAACAAGTCGGAGTTCGTCTTTGTCGAACGCTTTTGATAGTCCAATGAAGCAGAGGTACAGGTCTTTCTGGACCTCGATGGTTTTCCTGAAGTTTTCAATGCGAAGATTGCATTTCTGGTGCCTTTGTTGCATGAATCAAATTGCGTTTGTTTTTGGAGAAATTTTATTCTCATTCTCTTCATGGTATTCTAAAGACTTTTATTATATTAATGTTTTATTCCGGGACAATGAATAAACACTATGGGGCTTTTTTTTACTTTCGAGTCCCGTGTGCACGCAGTTGCTAAATTTTTTCCGTTCCAACGGCACAATGGCCTTTTTTCCGAAAAGCGGAACGTGTTGTGGGTGCGTTGGCACACGGGACCTCGGTTTCAGTCTCCATCCCGAAGACTTTTAAGGGGAGTGGGGTCCCACTGATGTTACTCAGAGGGAAAATCCTTTAAACCCCAGTTGAACGAACACACACTCACTCACTCATTATTCACACTCACCATTCCCCTCACCATCACCACTTATTCACTCACCCCTCATCACCACTCACCCCTCACACACACCACACACACACCACCACACACACACACACACTGCTCATTCTTTTGGGCTATTCCTCTTTCTCTCATCAAGGTCTGCTTTGCTTCAAATGGTTTCCCCTGGAAACATGTTCAAACAGAAACAGCAAGAGGCGGGCTATCCCCAGTTACTTGTTCTGTTCGGAGATTGACAACATTCTTTGTACTCAGTCCCGGCTTCGAAATCCTGTACTAGAAAAAGGGTTTCTTTAACCCACAGACGAAATTAAAAGCCTTTTCGAACAAAATTTGTCAGAAATATACAATGCAGGGGTTTTAAAAACTTCCAATGTTATGTGATATCGGGTGCCAGTTTAAAAAAATTTCCCTTTACAACCATTTCAAGATAAAAATAATAATAATAATAAATAGAACTTAATAGCGCTATACTTGCAAAGACAATCAAAGCGCATGCATTAAACCCTAATCTTAACACAGTACTGCAATAAATGATAATAATCAATAGTTTAAACAAACAGATATTACAAACATTGGCGCACTGCAGACAAATCTATGAATAAATTGCAATATAAAAATTTGTTTTAAAAAAGCAAACCACTCACACACAAGGTATATATTTTTGAGGTGTTTGGACAGGGGTTGTGAAAGTGGGCTAGCTTGATTAAAGGAGGGGGGTCTTGGGTTTGAAATAATTATGTCCTTGAGGCGGATTAAAAGTGTCATAACTGGTTTTTCTGGCCCAAAGAGAGAGTGGGCTCTTTCCCAGGCCCGATGGATCTGAAATAGAGAAGAGCAGCGGCCAACAGGGATTGGTTGAATCTAGGTATTTTTGGGGCCAAGGTATCGCAGCAGAGCGGAGGGAACGTGAAGGGTGTAAAAGGTTAAGACATTTAAAGAGGTAGGAAGGCTGTTTTGTGGAGACATTTTGTAAAGAGGACTGATCCTAAAATTTGACCTCTGTGCACAGGCACCCACGGAGAGATCGCAGACAGGGGTAATGTGCTCAGATTTTTTCTTTCTGAGAATAGTGAGCTGCAGAGTTTTGTATAACGTTGAAGGAGTGGATGATGATGCTGGCGACCAGACAAAAGAGAATGCAATAGTCCGGGACGTGAAAGAATGAGAGAAGTGACCCTCACAACACAATCAGAGATGCTAAATTAGCTGTAGCCAAACGGGACGTGCAGGCCATCTCAGGAAATGCCACTGGAAGCATGCGGTTTGCCTTGACCAGGTGGAATTCAGCAAATCCGCTGGGTGTATTGGTCAGCAGCCAACCCATCCCATGGCTCTCAAATCGTCTGTACTCTTTGTCACCAGAACACCCATCTTGTCACACGGCAAAAACTGGACAAGAAATGGGCCGGGTTCTCACTGCGAGGCGAGGTCTGCCGATGGGGAAATGGCCTAGCAATGTCTGTCGTTGCCACTGGTTGAAGCTGATGACTGGTCAGTCCCTCTACAACCCACTTAAATGTCAGTGTTCATCTTCCCACCTTTGCCCCTCAACACCAATAAGTTTTCCGATGAGCTATAAACCGAGCCCCGTGTGCGAAAAAACCCGCAATGCGGAACATCTGCGCCACGTTAAATCCTGTTCCGCTTTTCGAAAGGTAGGCCATTGTGTGCTGGTGGAAACAGATGACAAAATTTACAAAACCGCATACACACGGGGACTGGATGTAAAAAAGCACATGAGTGCTTATTCCATTATCCTCGATATAAAAGAATAAATAAATAAATAAACCTGAGGTTAAGAGATCCTGTTCAGTAGACTCCAGTTTCTTTTCAAGCGCCTCTATCCTGTCTGACATTAATGCTTTGTCTTCTTTGAGTTCTTTAATATCTTCTGTTGACTTCAGTAAAGAAACGTGAGAAATTGTCTTCTAAATTACCAAACTTTTCATCAATATTGTTTTTTATCCCTGCCAAATGCAGCTGTAAAACCTGTATTTGATCCAAACCCAATAAATTTAAAACAGAGATGTTTTCTTTGAGGAGAACAGACATTTTTAAAGGTAACTTCAGGGGGCCTGTTTTTTGGGACTGGCAGTCCCAAATGCCCACTACAATACACACTAGTTTTTCACACCTAGCAAAGTGCCCGACACACAGCGAATGCTAATTTAGCTAAGCCAAAAGACCGTGAAGCCTCTCAGACTAAGCACGTGCAACTTGCGGTGTTAACTTTTTATAAAATGGTAGCTGTGGAACGTGCTGTTACTGGAAATCTGGTGGGTTTCCTTATTTAAGAGTAAATTATCAAATGTTATTAAAGGGAACAACAACTACTTTTTCAACATCTTGATAAGTCTCATGATGACCAACACTATACATACCTCTCCATTCAAACAGCCACTGACTAAATTCCACATTCAGTAGAGGGGCGAGGAGACAATGGCAGGACAAATTAATTCTGTAAATTTCGAGGTATGAATAAGCACATGTCTTTTTTACATCCAGTCCCGCCCTTAGTTATATATGATACAAAATAAATATAAACCCATAGCAATACATTTCACAGAAACCGGAAAATATCTACAAAAAACCCACTGAAGAGAGAGAGAGAGAGAGCGAGAAAGAGAGAAAAGTAAAAAGCAGAAAGAAAGCAAACAGAAAAACAGAAACAACCCAGAAAATAGAAAAGAAACCCAAGCAAAACAAAAGCGAAACCCAAACAACAAGGGAGAGGGACAAGAGAAGAGGAAGAGAGACAGAGAGGAGGGAGAGGGCGAGAGAGAGAGGGGGGGGGGAGAACGAGAGAGAGAGGGCACGGGGGAAGAGAGAGAGAAGAGAGAAGGGAGAGAAGAAGGAAGGAGAGAGAGGGAAGGGGGGGGAGAGAGAGGAGGAGTAAGAGGGGGAGAAAGGGGAGAGAGGGGGGAAAAGAGGGAGAGAGAGCGAGGGAGAGAGAGAGGGGGAGAGAGATGGGAAGGAGAGGGAGGGGGGAGAAGGGAGGGAGAGAGAGGGAGAGAGAGGAAGAGAGAGACGGGGGTGGAGGAGAGAAAGGGGGAGAGAGAAAAGGGGAAAGAGAGGGGGGAGAGGGAGAAAGAGGGAGAGAGAGGGGAGAGAGGGGAAGAGAGGAACAGAATGGAAGAGAGGAGGAGAGACGGGGGGGTGGGGGGAGGGGAGGGGGGAGAGAGTGGGAGAGAGAGAGGGGGGGAGAAAGAGGAGGGAAAGAGGGGGAGAGAAAAAGGAGGGAGTGAGAGAGACGGGAGAGAGAGGGGGGGGAGGGGCAGAGAGGGAGAGAAAGAGAGAGGAAGAGAAGAGGGAGAGAGAGGAGGAGGTAAGAGAGAGAGGGAGAGAGAGGGAGAGAAAGAGATGGAGGGGGGAAGAGAGGGAGAGAGAAGGGGGGTGGGGAGAGACAAGGGGAGGAAAAGAGAGAGGAAGAGAAAGAGGGAGAGAGAGAGAGGAGGTAAGAGAGGGGGAAGAGAGGAGAGAAAGAGATGGGGGATAGAGGGGGGAGAGAGAGGAGAAAGAGATGGAGGGAGAGAGAGGGAGAGAGAGAGGGAGAGACGGAGAGGATGGGACTGGGAGGGGGAGGGGGGGGGGGGGGAAAGAGAGGGGGAGGGGGGAGAGAAAGAGAGTGGGAGAGAGAGCGAGGGTCGAGAGGGGAGAGAGATGGGAGGAGAGGGAGGGGAGAGAAAGAGGGGTGCAAGAAGGGAGAAGAGAGGAGAGAGAGGAGAGGGGAGAGAGGGGGGGAAAGAGGATGCAGAGAGAGAGAGGAGAGAGAGGGGGGGGGGAGAGAGAGGGGAGGGAGAGAGGAGGGAGAACGAGAGACATAGGGAGAGAGGGGGGAGAGGAGGGAGAGAGAGGGACAGAGAAAGAGGGAGAGAGAGAAGGGAGAGAGAGAGGTGGGAAGAGAGAGGAGGGGGGGAGAGAGGTGGGAAGAAAAGAGGGAGGGAGAGGAGGGGGGAAGAGGGGGGGGGGAGAGAGGGGGGAGAGAGAGGGGGGAAAGAGGGGGGGAGAGAGGGGGGAGAGAGGAGGGGGAGGAGAGGGGGAGGAGAGGGAGGGGAGAGGAAGGGAGAGAGAGGGAGAGAGAGGGAGGAGAGAGAGAGGGGGAAGAGAGAGGAGAGAGAGGGGAGGAGAGGAGAGAGAGTGAGGGCGGGGGAAAGAAGAGGGGAGTTGGAGGACAGAAAAATAATGATAACGATAGTAACAATAACAACAACCCGATAAAAAACAACAACAGTAGTATAATTATGATCCTGATGATGATAATACTAATAATAACAATAATAGACAATGACGTCGACAATGATTACTACATTACTACTATAACTACTACTATTAATAATAATAAATAATTACCGACGTCGCCCGCAGACAGACAGAAGAAAGTGACGGCAGGGGGCGCTTTTTCACTGACGGGGAAGCAGACGAAAGTGACTGGAAGCGCGGTATTTACGACTGTTGTGCAACATACCCCTCTTCCAAGTTTGTGAAGGTGTGTTAAAAAAAGACAGGGGGGGGGGGGGGGGGGGGGGGGGAGACAAAAAGAAAGAAACGATTGGGGTTTGCAATCACAGCAAGGGCCAGTTGTGTGGAGATGTTTCTGTGATCAGCTTCGAACTTCAGTGTGTGTTGGAGTCATCCACTGTGTCGTCTGACAAAGGTTAGAATCTTTTCACTTTGTGTGTGTTTTGTTGTTGTTGCTTATTTGTCTGCGTGCTGTTTTGTTTCTTGATCACTTCAATGGAGATGATGTTGCATGCTACATTTTTAAAAAATGTTTCTTGATTTAAAGAAAAGAATGGTTGGTTTGGGGGAAGGTGAGGTTTTCTTTCTTGAATTTTATTTTTTTATCTCCATCTCTCGGACTCTTTATTTGAACTTGCCTGCCTTTCTTCTCAATGTTTACATATGTTCTGTCCTGTTCCTGCTTTATTTCTCTCTTTCTATGTTTATCAACGTATCTTTTGTTAATATGTCCGATCATTTTATTGGTCCTGATTGACAGACATCATTTTCGTTAGCTACATTTTCTTTTTTAAAGCTTTACGTTTTTGTGGGAATTCTGGTTTTCTGCAAACACAACCAACTGTCCATCTTAACTGATGTCATCCCCTGGCAGCTGATCGTTTTGATGACGATGATTACAATAATTAGGACCAGAACGCATTTTTGAGACGTTATTCATCCGTTAAGTACCCATACATGATATGCACAGACTTCTTGCAAGCAGACATACACGCGCTAGCGCGCGCACACACATACACACACATACACGCACGCACACACGAACACACACGCACGCATGCTCGCACACACACGCATGCTCGCACACACACGCACTACACATACACACACATGCTTGCACATAAGTGCTTCTTCCATTATCCTCGATATAAAAGAATGAAATAAATGAAAAGCAGTTTTAATGCTTAGATATGGCATGCAATCAGGCACACATGTACAGGCGCGTGCAGACACGCACATTGGTATGCGTACTTGATACACAAGACTGTCCTTATTGAAGCTTTTGCATCATTAGCACACAGTTCTACTGACCATCATCTTACATTCTGGCTGTACACTGCTCTTTTCATTGAGGGGGCAGAGAGGAGAGGAACAGACTGTACGGGAGACAGCTATCCACCCACCCGTAGACCCACCCATCCATCGATCCATCCATCCATCCAACCCACCCATACACCCACCCAATGCCCCCCATTCCCATCCATCCACCTCCCAATCCACTATTTCACCACCACCCACTTGACCCCCCATCCATCTGTAATCCAAACGTCACCAACCCCATACAGACACATCCACCATCCATACATCTATCTGTGCACCTATTCATAGACCCACCCCCCCATTATCCATACCACTCCCTCCCTCCATAGACACGAGAGAGAGAGAGAGAGAGAGAGAGAGAGAGAGAGAGAGAGGGGAGAGAGGAGAGAGAGAGGAGATGAGGGGGAGGGGTGAGGAGGGAAAGGGGATGGGGGGTTGTGTAGTTGAAATGTTTGGGGTTAGCTTGTGGGTGTTGTGTGTTTGTGTGTGTTTGTTGTTGTTGGTGGTGTTTGTTTGTGTGTGTGTATGTGTGTTTTGTCTGTCTGTGTTGTTGGTGGTGTAGTGTGGTGTGTTTGTGTGTGATTGTGTTGTGTGTATTGTTGTGTCTAGCTGTGATTTGTGACTGGTTGTGTTGTGTGTTTTTGTTGTGTGTTGTTGTGAGTTGTGGTGTGCTGACTTGTGAGTGTCGATATTTTGTTGGTTGTTAATTGTGATTGTATGTGAATGAGTGTAAATTCCCCGGGAAACTTGTTAGTGTGCTTTTGTATTGTTTGGTGTGTGTTGTGTGTGGGGTGTGTGGTATTTATCTGCGTGTGGATTGTGTGTGTGTGGCGCTTAGCTGCCCTGGGTTTTTGGCGCGTATTAGAATGGGAACTGAACTGACTTTTGGCCCCCAGCTGACTTTCCCGTTTTAAACTAATCCAATTTTATAAGGATACGAAAAAAATGGTCATAAAATTTCAACGGGAATATATGTGTCTGAAAATTAGTAAAAAAATCTTGTCAAGTAATTAAGGGCATATTCTTTTCCTGATTTGGTGGTCACAATTTTTACTGCAGTAGTTTTCTCTTTGCAAGCATGGACCTGAAATGTTGGGAAAGGTGTGACTTCAAATATGGGGTTTAACTCAGAACGTGTACCATCCCCTATACCCTTTTCGCTATGTTTGGACACAAACCACCAAAACATCCGCTTGCAAAATCTTACAAATGTCAAAGGGGAAAATCCGTCAATCCAAAAACAACAACAAGGAAAAAGGACAGTAAGACTACAGAAAGACATGGCACATCATGAATTTGTTGAACAGAGGATCAGAAGGCAAATTTATAAAGCCAGGGAAAAACAAAAAAAGAATAAATCCAAGAACTAGCAATGAAATAGGTAAATTCAGCCCAAGGCAAAGCAGTGGTGTTTCGTCCATGCCTAAACCCTTCCAATCCCCCCCAACCTCCTTCTTCTTCCTTTTCCTCCCCCCCTTCTCCTGTTCATTCAAACAAAACAAAACCCGCGCACACACAATGCACGCACGAAGCCAAGCAATGTATGCATGGTAACACACTCGCGGCGCGGGACCACAACCCACACCACACACACCACACCACCCCCACCACACCCCCCCACACCCACACACACCAACACACACCACGCCCTTTACACAGAAACTCTCGACGTGATGGGAAGTTGTGGCGCTGAACGAAACCTCAGTCCATCTGTAGGAAGAAACATCCCCCGAGTACTTCCACACTCCATGAAGACCCAACCCGAGAGGACCCGCTGCTGTCTTCACTGACCCCACTCTTCCCTTTCCCTTGAAACACACTCTGCCCTTGACTTTGGCCAGTGTTTCTAGTCGCCTCATAACAACAACAAATGAAACGTTACTGCAATGGAGACCACACCCGAAGGCAGGCTGGCAGTGTTGTTCTCCTAAACACTTGCAGCAAGCTGGGGTCAGGTCCTCTCCCACAAATCCCATGTCCTTGCCTGTTGAATTTTCCTCCCACCTGGCCCGAACATTTTCCCACCTCGTTTTCTGTCCCCCCAACTCGCAGCCGTTTAACTTGGTCCGTGTTCTTTGAACCACTCAGTGACCCGTCCTTTGGCTGAGCAAGCATCTCCATGTCAGTTCCTTCCACTGGCCCTCCCTCACACCTGTGAGCGCCTGCAGTGAGTGTCACAGCCGTGTACTGCTGCTGCTGCTGCTGCTGTCCCCCTGCCCTCTCCTGCTTCTCCTTCCTCTCCGCAACCTCTCCGGCCTTTGTCAGATTTTTCTTTTAAACAGACTTTTCAATTGAATCTTTTTTGTACAGGGAAATGTTCTGCAAAACTGGTCCACCTTTGTCCCTCCAAAAACATGTAGCTTCTGTTTTCCCAAAGTGTTAGTCAAAGTGGGTCAAGTTAAAAACCCCTGTTTTTTATGAAGCCGACATCAGCCTTGGTCGATGACCTGTCTGGTCGTGGGAAAGATGTCATGGACAGCTGACCTGGTGTCTGAACATACGTTTGTAAACCCACACTTTCGGCATTTCACATGAAATTTCGCCTGTATCCGTTACACATGCTTCCGCTGTTTCACAATGTAGGCATGCATCTTTGCTGTTTAAATTTGTGTCACTGTTTACACACGTAACAGCTCCTCCCGCTGTTTCACCATGACATGGCATCTTTTGCTGTTACTTTGTGGTTCACTATTACACACGTTACAGCTTTCCCCCCGCTGTTTCAACTATAAATGTAACTTTTCTGTTACTTTGTGGTCATGTTTACACACGTTAACAGCTCTCCCGTGTTTAAAACATGTAAATGTCATCTTTTGCTGTTACTTTGTGGTCACTATTTACACACGTTTAACAGCTCCTCCCGTGTTGACACAGGTATCAAGGGTTGCTGCGTTTTGTTTGCATCGTCTCCCCCTGTTACTGTGTGTGCCTTTAAACAAGTTACACATCACAGCACTTGTCCTGTCAGTGGCTGGCCACACACGACTTCCTAGCCCCTGACCCCAACAGTCATGAATAGAAGCAGCAACGTCACGTGACCGATCAGCCCTTTAATGAACCCACACAATTTGGTTTTTCTGCAGTGAATGAGCCCGTGGACTGACTGACTGAGCACTAAAGCCTCGGCTGACAAGCTGGCAAAGCAGCACACACACACACACACACACACTCAGGCCCCTTCTATTTTCTGTCATACTCCAGTCCAGTGTTCTGCAGTGTGTTGCTAAAAGAATCATGTGTAGTCTTGTTCTTCTTGCTGTATGCTATGATTATGTCTGCTTTTCTTCTTCTTCTTCCTCTCTCTCTCTCTCTCTCTCTTCTCTCTCTCTCTCTCTCTCCTCGTGGGGGTGGGGGGTGGGGGATGATGTTATTTGGGTTTTTTGGTTTATTTGTTTGCTTTTTTGGGGGGGGGGGGGGGGATGGCGAAGGAGGGTGTTTGTGGTTATTTATTATTTTTTTTAATAGCTTTTGGGTTGTTTTTTTTTAAAATACTGTGTGAGTGTATTAGTGTTGGGATTATTTTATTATCATTATGTTTCCCTAAGGGTGGGGACTGGATGTAAAAAAACCCCACATGAGTGCTTATTCATTAACCTAGAAAAAAAAAATTGTCATTATCTCTCTCCCTCTCTCTCTCTCTCTCTCTCTCTCTCTCACGTACATACCATGTGGGTTATTAGGATCACGTGTTTTCTGTACAAAGTTGCACCAGCCATGAAAAAAGTGGAGAGACATTGTGGCATGAAAAAGTGGAGAGACATTGTGGCATGAAAAAGTGGAGAGACATTGTGGCATGAAAAAGAGAAGGAAGTACAGAAGGGACATTGTGATGTAGATTCCTTGTGGCATACCAGTTTGTTGTATGATGGTGGTTTTGAATTTGTACAGTTTTGTGGACCCCCCCCCCCCCCCCCTTCCCATTTCCCTTCACAATGGCTGACCAAAGCTTATGCAATAAATATTTGACTCCCCCATCTCTCTCTCTCTCTCTCTCTCTCTCTCCCATCTGCCTATTACAACAGAACAAAAAATTAGAAAGGTGAATACATTATCATTAGAAAACCACCTTAAATTGAATGAAGCAGTATTTGTTTATAGAATATCAACACATAGTGCACCTAACTACGTCAGTGTCTTGTTTACCAGATTTACAAAGAAATAAACTTGTCAGAATGTCTGTCATCGATGTTATTGAATGTAATGTACTGACCTGTATGAATCCAGTTTCCCAGGCCTTGTTGCCTGAGATATTCCAACACAGGAGTAAAATACCAGTTCATTACAATTTAACTAAAAATAAACAACCCCAAAACAACACAAGTCCACACCTTTCTGATGTCCCCAAAGTAAATTTCTCGCTTTACCTTTGTTTTCTGTTGTTAATGTTTTATAATATTGTGAATGCTTTATTTCTTTTTACTAGAAAAAATATTGAGTATAGCCAGACATGTTACGTTTTACCTTTCATTATACCTGTGAATTATAGCGCGCATACGCGTGCGCGCGCGTGTGTGTACATTTATTATTGTGCACGATCATATCAATTCATTATTTTTAAAGATAAAAGACATATTCCATGATAAAAAAAAGTCATAAAATGCCTGATTTTTGAGTAAATATGCGTGCAAGCGTTTTGGAAAGGGTGTAGAACAACATGTTACATGTTTTGAATATGTAGTAGTTAAATGCGTTTAATCTAAGTTTTTTAAAAATTAGAATGTCTAATTCCTGTGAGCAAAAAAAAGTTTGAAATTATTTTTTTTCATAATTTTAGAATGCAAACAATAATTCATTAACGTAGAATGAATATCATAAGCCAACAATTTCGAGATTGGAACCAAACAATTCAGTACTGCATTCAGATGCACCGCGTTTTGCCAAAGAATCAACCAGCTCATTCCAATAAACTCCACAACGAAGAGGGATCCAGCAAAAAGTTACTCTGATACCTCTGCTTGCAATACAAATGTATCGGGAATTTAATCTCATATACAATATCATCACTTATTTTCCGCTGCCATGTCTTTCATGCCATTAGTTCTGCTTTTGGGTCAACGCAAAACAATACAGCAAACACCAATAGCAGTATCAGAAAAAAGATCAAGGTCATAAGGATGTAAACTAATTCAAAATGAAATGATTGTAGTTCTACTTTTAAAGCCGATCACAAAGGCTGCCCCACTTTTTCCTGATTCTGATAAAGATCCATCATCAGTCACGTGATGACTACTTTGAAGGTGACTTTGTACATCAACAGTGAGCAGTAGTAGTAGGTTTTCATCTTCATTCTTTTTTTTTCTTCCTGTGTGTCAAATTTAGTTGAAATATGTTTCCAGGGAGGAATTTGAGGACAACCAGGTAAGCTTGAAATTGTTAAATAATAATAATGTATGGAATTTATATAGCGCTGAATCTTGTAAAGGAACAAACCAAAGCGCTTACATTCAAATCATTTACACTTATGCAATCATTCATGAATACAATAAAACGATATCAATATCACACACACACACATACACACACATAGACGCACGCGCGCACAGCATGCCTATGCATAGAGATGGGGGTGGCCGCTGAAGAGTGTGGATAGATAATGAGAGGGAAGATCTTAGTAAGGAAAGAAATGTGTTTTGAGGCTGGATTTCAAAGCATCCAATGTAGGCTTTTGGGGAAGGGACAGAGGGAGGTCATTCCAGATGGATGGACCACAGACAGAGAAAGAGCGACGGCCAACAGTGGTTTGCTTGAATCTCCATGTTCGGAAGCACAGAGTATCCGCAGCTGAACGAAGGGATTTTATGTATATATATTTTTTATTCTGTGACATCACGGATAATGGAATAAGCACTTATGTGCTTTTTTAATCCAGTCCCCGTGTGTATGCGGTTTTGTAAATTCTGTCATCTGTTCCCTATGGCACACAATGGCCTACTCTTTCGAAAAGCGGAACAGGATTTAACGTGTGCGCAAGGTGTTCTGCGTGTGTTCGCACACGGGCCTCGGTTTACAGTCTCATTCGAAGGACTTTTGGGGAGAGTGGAGTCTGCACTGATGTTAACTCCAGGGGAAAATATCCCCCATGAACGGGAATCGAGCGCAATGTTCTAACCACTAGGCTATCCCGTCCCCACGAGATAGGGTGTACAGGTGAAGACAGTTGCAGAGATAAGAGGGTGCAGATTTGTGGAGACATTTGAAACAGAGGGTACAAATCTTGTACTTCACTCTTTGTGAGACAGGGAGCCAATGAAGAGATCGCAGAAGAGGAGTGATGTGTTCAGATTTTTCTTTCTTAGGACTAGTCGAGCTGCGGAGTTTTGTATGCATTGAATCGAGTGGATGGATGATGCTGGTAGACCAGCAAAAAGAAAATTGTTGTACTCCAAACGTGAGAGAATAAGAGCTGTGACAAGCTTGGATGCTGCATCTGTAGACATACTTTCGAATTGCACTTATACGCCGTAATTGATAATAACAGGACTGGCAGGTCTGGGTGATGAATTCTTGCATTGATAGTGTGTTGTCGATAACAACACCTAGATACTTCACAGAGCTGGAAAGAGGGACTGATGTATTGCCAAATTCTATTGAAGTTGTTGAGATGGAGGAAAGTTTATGTTTTGTCCCAATAAGCATGGCTTCAATTTTATTTGCATTTAACTGTAGCTTGCTCTGTATCATCTAGTTTTGAATATCTTGGAGGCAGTAGGTCATATTTGTTAGGAGGGAAGGCATATTTTCAAAAGTATCACTACTTTGAAGCTGAGTATCATCAGAATAGAAATGATCATCAATTTGATATCAGTTTATTATATTTGAAAGTGGAGCAGTGTAGAGAGTGAAGAGAACAGGGCCCAGAACTGATCCTTGTGGGACTCCACATACGAGTTTGGAAGGCATGGATTGCATTTTGCTCACAATGACTGTCTGGAAGCTGTTTGTGAGGTATGAACTGAACCAGGTGAGTGCTGTGCCAGCAATACCAAACGTATTTTGAAGGCGAGAGATGAGAATTCAGTGGTCAATAGTGTCAAACGCTGCAGACAAGTCAAAAGCGTAAGAAGGGAGACTTTTCCTACATCAGAAGCGAGTAGAAGCGTATCTAAGGTGTGGACTAGGGTGGTTTCGGTAGTGTAGTTGGAGCCATAGGCAGACTGGAAAGGAGGAGGGAGGTTGTTGGAATGAAGGTGGTTGTTCAGCTGTTTCAGAACTACTTTTTCCAGTACTTTAGAGACAAAAGGTAAGTTTGAGACAGGTCTACAGTTTTCCAGAATGTTCAGATCAAGGTCATGCGTTTTGAGTAGAGGCCTGACTATTTTAATTTTGATTTATTTTATTCTTTTTTTTATATCGAGGCCCGTGTGCGAACACACGCAGAGCATCTTGCGCACACATTAAATCCTGTTCCGCTTTTCGTAAGAGTAGGCCATTGTGTGCCGGTGGGAACAGATGACAGACTTTATAAATCCACATACACACGGGGACTAGATGTAAGTGCTTATTCCATTATCCTCGATATAAAAGAATAAAATTAAAATATAAAATAAAACCACCAAAGTAACCCAGCAGACCCTCAGGCTGGTGGCCTCATGGGGGCCTGATAGTGATGGGCTCCCCGTGGACTTCCGACCCTGTGTATGGGACACAACGAATCTGGGTATGGCTGTGGCGGGGAGATTGGAATGAGCGGCGTGGGAACAGCAGGACGGGCGACTTCACAAGATGAGGCAGCCCCCCCAAAATCTCTATATATATCATTCCCCCCCCCCCCCCCCCTCCTCTCCCTCTCTCTCTCTCTTTATTTGCACTAAAAAAATTCTTGGAGTAACTATGAAAACACCCAATGATCTTGTCTATGTAGAAACTAATCGCTATCCAATTATTGTGAATTCCATCGTGAGATGTGTTTTGTACTGGATGAAAATATTACGAATGGATAATCATAGGTTACCAAAAAAAGCATATCATATGTTATATAATTTAGATGAAAGAGGGAAAATAAATTGGGTATAAAAACTGAGGTTCAAATTATGTGAGTTAGGATTTGCTTATGTATGGTTCAATCAAGGAGTACAGGATATAAACGGGTTTATACGAGTACTGCGCACTAGATTGATAGATTGTAGGTGGCAGGAGTGTTCCAGTCATATTCAGGAGAGTGATCGTTTTAGTTTGTATAGGCAGTTTAGTTTATTAGGTAAAATTCCTGTATATTTGTCAATGAACATGGATAGACATCTTAAACATATTATGACAAAATTTAGATTTGGAGTGTCTGAATTGTTTGTGCACAATCTTCGCTATAGACAACACTGTGTTACAGATCTTCTTTGTCCATTATGTAAGGGGTCTGTCGATAACGAAGCTCATTTTGTATTATGTTGTCCTATGTTAAATGATCTTAGAACTCAGTTGATACCGCAAAAATATGTGAGCTGTCCTTCCATGTTTAGACTTTGTATACTTATGTCATCTACTAAGAACGCATTAATAAGCGACTAGCAATTTATTTGTATAAAGCTTTTAAAATTAGAAATACTATCTGCACTTGAGGTATCATTCTTCTGTTCATATATGTTTCCTATGCAACATGTTTTGGAATGTTGATTATATACACACACCCCCTTCGTGAGGGGCCAAGGCCTATAATGAATAAAACTTTCGCATTCGCAATCTCTCTCTCTCTCTCTCTCTCTGCGTGTGTGTTAGCTGCATACATTCTCCAGTTTCCCGCCAAGGCAAAGTGTATGCAAGGCACGGCGTTCAACTGCCACCCAACCAAACGGAGCAGCGGCAATGTGCACGTGTGTCTCGAAATATAACACAGGTCGCTCTGATCGCACGGGAGATATGCTAATTACCGCCCCCCCCCCCCCCCCCCAACACACACACACACACACACGCATTAGCTGGGGCAAAGGGAGTGCTCAGACCACTGAACTACACACACACACACACACACACACATAGGGCGTGTTTGCGTGGGTGGAGGAGGAGAGGAGGGAGGTCATTGCAGGCAATATGGTCAGTAATGACACAATGAATGCCTAGTATTTTTGTTCCTGTACCTTTTTATTATCTAAAGTATGAACGTGAAAGAATGGATGATATGGTAGGTGCAATAATTTGTTTGTCTTGACGTTTTATGATTTTTTTGATTTTTTATTCTTAAAACATTTTTTTTACCTAAGTGTGTGCATGTGTATGCCTGCGCGAGCATGCGTGCAGGTGTGTATGAGTGTGTTTGTGCGTGTGTATGTATGTGTGTGTAATTTGTATTTTCCAATGTATTTTTTTTATCGGTTTTCCTCTATTTACTGGTTCAATTTATTGGTAAAGATTGCAATAATGTAGTATCTCAGTATTATCATTAGAAAATTTGTTTCTAGATAGATGGCTTGATGAAAAAAAGCAAATGCATTGCTTATTCAATGTACCATCTGGAAATAAAAATTTGACTTGACACACACACACACTGGTTATTTATTTTATTTTATTCTTTTATATCGAGGATAATGGAATAAGCACTTATGTGCTTTTTTACCATCCAGTCCCTGTGTGTATGCGGTTTTGTAAATTCTGTCATCCGTTCCCACCACCACACTCTTACGAAAAGCGGAGCAGGCTTTAACATGCGAGCAAGGTGTTCTGCATGCGTTCTCTCACGGGGCCTCGGTTTATAGTCTCATCCCAAGGACTTTTGGGGAGAGTGGAGTCTGCACTGATGTTAACTCCAGGGGAAAATATGCATCCCACGGGTTTCACGTGTGTGTGCACAATATGCACGAGGTTCTTTCTGCAAGTGATGACACAGGTGGCTCTGATGGCATGCCAGATAAGCCGCTGTACGCGCAGGTGTGTGTGTGTGTGTGTGTGTGCGCGTGGTCTCTCTCTGTCTCTGTATGTTATCGGGTTTTTGCCCACTCTGTGGCATTGTCAATTTCTCCTACGCCAACCATGTATTATGGCCTAAGGCCGAGATACATTACATTTCTGAGTTCTGAGTTCTCTCTCTCTGTCTGCCCATTGGTTGGGAACTATTGTCCCCATTTGTGATCATAATCTTGTGGTTTTATACATTCTCTTTTAAATCTCAGGATCCAGTTTTCTAATAATAATGATAATAATGATACTAATAATAATAATAATAATAATAATGTATGGAATTTATATAGCGCTGAATCTTGTAAAGCAACAAATCAAAGCGCTCAGATTTTATTTCATACCACTTTAAGCCACGGCAGATTTCTCTCCGTGAAATTCGGGCTGCTCTCCCCGGGGAGAGCGGGAGAACGCGTCGCCACTTAGCGCTGCGCCACCCTTTCACCCTTTTTTTTTTTTTGCAGCTGTATTTGTTTCCCTATCAGAGTGGCTTTTTTCTAAGAATTTTGCCAGGGACAACTCTCTTGTTGCCGTGGATTTTTTTACGTGCGCTAAATAATTACGTGTAACACACGGGACCTCGGTTTATCGTCTCATCCGAAAGACTAGCGCCCAGACCACCACTCATGGTCTAATGGATGGGGGAAAAATTTCCGGTCCAAACGGGGTACGAACCGCCGCACACTTCAGACCCGGACTTTTCGCTTTCTAGACAGGCGCGTTACCTCTAGACCACCGATCCACCAATGATAATAAAGTGAATTTTTATAGAGCTATATCTTGCAGAGACAAATCAGAAAAGCGCAGGGAGTGGATGTAAAAGAAAACCAAGGGCAGGGTGGTGTCTGTTATTGTTGGCTTCTCTCGCCAGGCCTTGCTTCTGCCTTTTGTGTCTAGTTTACACTGGCTTCGGAACTCTCTGTCTCTCTTTCTCTGTTTCTCTTTCTCTCTGTCTCTCTTTCTCTCTGTCTCTCTTCCTCTTCCTCTGTGTCTCTCTTCTCTCTGTCTTCTCTGTCTCTCTCTCTCTCTCGTCTCTCTTTCTCTCTGTTTCCCTCTCTCTTTTTCTCTGTTTCTCTTTCTCCCTGTTTCTCTTTCTCCCTGTTTCTCTGTCTCTCTGTCTTTCCTTATCTATGTCTCTCTTTCTCTCTTTGTCTCTCTTTCTGTCTGTTTCTTTCTCTCTCTTTTTCTCTTTCTCTCTCTTTTCTTTTCTCTCTCTCTTTCTCTCCGTCTCTTTCTCTCTTTCTCTTTTCTCTGTCTCTTTCTCTCCGTCTCTGTTTCTCTCCGTCTCTATTTCTGTCTCTGTTTCTCTGTCTTTTCTTCTCTCTGTCTCTGTCTTTCTCTTTCTCTTGTCTCTCTTTCTGTCTCTTTCTCTTTCCCTCTGTCTCTCTTTCTCTTTCTCTCCGTCTCTCTCTGTCTCTCTCTGTCTCTCTCTCTCTCTTTCTTCTCTCTCTCTCTCCCTATTTCTCTCTGTCTCTGTCTCTCTCTCTCTTTCTCTGTTTCTCTTTCTCTCTGTCTCTCTTTCTATTCCCTATTTCTTTCTGTCCCTGTCTCTCCCTCACCAGGGGCTTTGCTGAGTTCTCCCAAGGCGGACTCAGTGTCCAGTTCCTCCAGCACTGACAGGTCATCTGACACATGGGCTCATGGCCACAGCTGTCCCTGCAGTTAGTTCCCCACTCCAGCACAAAACAACAACCCCAAACCATCCAGCGTGGTGCTTTAATTAAAGATGCTGCAGTTCTTCACGCTGCTCCCTGGGTCAGGGTTGGAAGGCAGCCGACATGTTGCTGCTGCCAAGGCTTCCTCAGTGCAACATCAGTGCAGCATCAGTGCAGCATCAGTGAAACGTCAGTGAAACATCACTGCAGCATCAGTGAAACGTCAGTGCAGTATCAGTGAAACGTCAGTGCAGTATCAGTGAAACGTCAGTGAAACATCACTGCAGCATCAGTGAAACATCAGTGCAGCATCAGTGAAACATCAGTGCAGCATCAGTGAAACATCAGTGCAGCATCAGTGAAACATCAGTGCAGCATCAGTGAAACATCAGTGAAACATCAGTGCAGCATCAGTGAAACATCAGTGCAGCATCAGTGAAACATCAGTGAAACATCAGTGCAGCATCAGTGAAACATCAGTGCAGCATCAGTGAAACATCAGTGCAGCATCAGTGAAACATCAGTGCAGCATCAGTGAAACGTCAGTGCAGTATCAGTGAAACATCAGTGAAACATCAGTGAAACGTCAGTGCAGTATCAGTGAAACATCACTGCAGCATCAGTGAAACGTCAGTGCAGTATCAGTGAAACATCACTGCAGCATCAGTGCAGCATCAATCAGTGCAGCATCACTGCAGCATCACTGCAGCATCACTGCAGCATCAGTGCAGCATCAATCAGTGCAGCATCAGTGGCTGGTTCAGCGTGGCTTCTGGGGGATGGCTTGGCACAAGGGATGGGGGGTGTAGTGTAGTGTGTGTGTTCTGAACACTGTAATGCTCGTTTGGGGAACACTGAAAGCGAAAACAGAAAAGTTCTACGAAGCAAGCATGTACTCATCCCTTCATTCTTAATGTAGAATTTTAGTTTGGTTGGTTGGATGGTTGCTTCGTGTATGAATGAGTGGCTGTTTTTTTGTTGTGTTTTGTTTTTCTTTTGTGTGTTTTGTTGTGTTTTTCTGTTGTGTGTTGTGTTTTGTTTTTCTGTTGTGTGTTTTGTTTGTTTTTCTGTTGTGTTTGGTTTTTCTGTTGTGTGTTGTGTTTTTCTGTTTGTGTGTTGTGTTTTTCTGTTGTGTTGTGTTTTGTTTTGTTTTTCTGTTGTGTGTTGTGTTTTGTTTTTCGGTTGTGTTGTGTTTTTCTGTTGTGTGTTATGTTCTGTTTTGTTTTTCTGTTGTGTGTTTTGCTTTGTTTTTATGTTGTGTGTTGTGTTGTGTTTTGTTTTTCTGTTGTGTGTTTTGTTTTGTTTCGTGCTTTACTGTCCGTGTTTCGTTTGTCTGTAGAGCAAACACTGGACTGTTGCTCTGATCAGGGTCCCGTGATTTAAAACCGACCTGTGTTCTCCTCTCTCCTCAGAGTGGTGCCCAAGGAGGAGGAGGAGGAGGAGGCGAGGTGAGGAGGGAGGGAGGGAGGAGCTGCCCGAGGCCAGAGGGGAGAAGACAGGTAAAGACAGCAGAGGTCACAGTGACCGCTGGTCATCCGTCACCACACCTGCTGTCTGGGATCATCAATGTCACCTACCTTACTACCTCAGGTCAGTGACAGCCTTTTTGGTGTGGAGAGAGAAGAGAGAGAGAGGGAGAGAGAGAGAGAAGAAGAGAGGGTGGGGGGGGGGGAGGCAATGTTTTTTTTGTCTGAAAACTGTGTGCAGAACAGTGTTCAAAATCCTTGACCCAAACAAAGTCAAGAGCTTTTTTTTACTGACATATAAATTAACACGAATAACACAATTCTGACATAAGCTTGATTTTACAAAGATTGACAAACTTTATTGACAGCAATTAAACACAGTAAACCGTGGGGGGCGGGATAGCTCAGTGGTCGGAGCACTCGTTTTCCCCCCGCCAAGTTAACAGCGTCGGCGTGGTTACCATTGGGATGGGGACCGTTTGCGCCCTGCTTCATACGTTTCCCCCAGTTACCCAGCTGTAAAGGGGTACCGCCCCCTTTGGGGGTCGGGGAAAGTAAAGCAGCGAGGGAGGAGATGGGCCCGCCCTCAATATGCGGCCCTAAGAAGTGAGGTCTCTGACGCCCGCCCCCCCCTTTTGGTTTTGGGCCCTTTACCTCCTTTTACCTATACCACTTTTTCAGGGTTTTTTTTTTTTTTTTTTTAAAAAATTTTTTTTTTTGGGGGTTTTTTTTTTTTTTTTTTTTTTTTTTTTTTTTTTTTTTTTTTTTTGTTTTTTTTTTTTTTTTTTTTTTTTTTTTTTTTTTTTTTTTTTTTTTTTTTTTTTTTTTTTTTTTTTTTTTTTTTTTTTTTTTTAAAAAAAAATTTTTTTAAAATTTTTTAAAAAAATTTTTTTTTTTTTTGTTTTTTTTTTTTTTTTTTTTTTTTTTTTTTTTTTTTTTTTTTTTTTTTGTTTTTTTTTTTTTTTTTTTTTTTTTTTTTTTTTTTTTTTTTTTTTTTTTTTTTTTTTTTTTTTTTTTTTTTTTTTTTTTAAAAATGGGTTTTTTTTTTTTTTTTTTTTTTTTTTTTTTTTTTTTTTTTTTTTTTTTTTAAAAAAAAAAAAAAAAAAAAAAAAAAAAAAAAATTAAAAGGGGGAAAAAGGAAAAAAAAAAAACTGACGAAAAAAACGTTTGACTTTTAAATACATGTAAGGTTTTTTAAAGGGGGGGCATTATGGAGGGGCCAAAAAAGGAAAAAAAGGACCCCTTTTGGAATCGGGGTTTAAAAAATTTTGGGCCCCAAAAAGGGGAAGGGTGGGTTAAGTAAAAAATTAAAAAAAAGGGCAATTTTAAATTTAAAAGAGGGGGTAAAATTTTTTTTTTAATTTTTGAAAGGAGGTGGAACCCAAAAAAATTTTAATTTTTTTCTTTTTTAGCAAGTATAATTTTTTAAATTTAAAAAATGGGAAAACTGGAGACCCAAAAAGAGAAAGAAGGGAAGTGAAAAAAAAGAAGGGAAATTTGGATTTTACTGGACGAACCAATCGGCTTATTCCCAAAAAGTTAAAAACCCCATTGGGGGGGAAATTTTTCAAAAAAAAAAACCCCCCAAAGTAAGTTCCCTGAAGCTGGCTGAATCCATCTGATGTCACTTTTTCTACAACAGATGATGATGTTGATGATGATGATGATGATGATGATGATGATGTATGGAATTTATAAAGCGCTGAATCTTGTAAAGCAAACAAATCGAAGCACTTGCATTCAAATTGTTTACAACCGTCCACAACTATTAGGATTAAAAGATATCAAATACACACACACACACACACACACACACACACACACACACACACACACACACACACACACATACACACACACACACCAATGAAGATAGCTGGTGAAAAGTAGGAACAGATATGAGGGAAAGATCTCAGGTACGAAATAAATGCGTTTTGAGGCTGGGTTTGAAAGTGTCAAATGTAGGCTTTTGGCGAAGTGAGAGAGGGAGGTCATTCCAGGTGGATGGGCCAGAAACAGAGAAAGAGCGACGGCCAACAGTGGTTTGTTTGAATCTGGGTGTTGGAAAACATGGCGTGTCTGCGGCTGAACGAAGGGAACGGGATGGAGTGTACAGGTGAAGACAGTTACAGAGATAAGAGGGTGCAGATTTGTGGAGACATTTGAAACAGAGGGAATAAATCTTATACTTCTACTCTTTGTGAATCAGGCAGCCAGTGAAAAGATCGCAAAAGAGGAGTGTTCAGATTTTTTCTTTCTTAGGACTAGTCAAGCTGCAGAGTTTTGTGTGCGTTGAAGAAAGTGGATGGATGATGCTGGCAGACCAGCAAAAAGAGAATGACAGTAGTCCAATGTGAAAGAATGAGAGATGTGACAAGTTTGGATGTTGCATCAGTGGACAGATACTTGCGAATCGTGCTTATGCGCCATAATTGATAGTAGCAAGACTGGCAGGTCTGGGTGATGAATTTTTTCAAAGAGAGTGTGTTGTCAAGAACTACACCTAGATATTTCACAGAGCTGGACAAAGGAAGTGACGTCTTGCCGAATTCTGTGGAGTTTGTTGTGATGGAGGACAGTTTGTGTTGGGTCCCTAAGAGCATGGCTTCCCTTGTGGCTTCTTCCATTTGACGTCTGTTCACTGCAAGGGATATGAGACCAGCAGGGCTTTCCTTTTATGGGCATTGAGCTGTCACTTATTCTGAGTCCCCCCCCCCCTTCCCCTAAATTCTTCCGCCGTTGTCATGATCAAAAGCACACGTGTGTTTGGCATGTCCCACAAGCAGCTGGTCACTGCACTGTTCTGGTTCAGAATCCATTGTCTGTCATTGCCTCTTCACAGGCGTAGGCCATGGGCTGAGTCCCTCCATTTTATTCCAAGATAACTCCAACCAACAGTTTTACATTCCCTTTTCTAAAATAAACATGAACAAGAGGAAGAAAACGAGGAAGGGAAGGAAAGGAAAGAAACATTTCTCTGTCAGCATTCATCGCCCCGCCATTCTTGTCATTCCAAGGCCACTAAAGAAGAAACGTAACTCTTTTCAAAACAGACAAGGGCAGGGCGCCACCGGTTACTTCCCTTAAAGTGGTCCACTCCTGCCACAGGCGTTTGCAATTCCAACTTGTGTGTGGATGGCCGAGGCATCTGGCTTCTCTCTGTGCTCCATCCTGGACAGAGGATTGCTTCCTTCCCTTGGATGACCCCACCTCTCCGGTATCTGACCTGGTCACTGAAGTGGTCACCACACCAAAGCAGGGGAGAGAAGTGTGGCCAGGTGTGGCCAGATTGTGGCCAGATTGTGGCCAGCAGGCAAAAGAAGGGAGAGAGGGGAAGGAGGAGTGTGGGGGGAGAGGAAGAGCCAGAGAAACTGCCAGTGAGGAGAGAGAGAGAGAGAGAGAGAGAGAGAGAAGAGAGAGACAGACAGAGAGAGACAGAGAGAGACAGAGAGAGACTGAGAGACAGAGAGAAAGAGAGACAGAGAGAGAGAGAGGGAGAGAGAGAGAGACTGAGAGACAGAGACTGGGAGAGAGAGGGACTGAGAGAGAGAGACAGAGAGAGACAAAGAGAGAGAGACAGAGAGAGAAAAGGGGGGTGATAGAAGAGAGAGGGAGAGAGAGAGAAGAGGGGAAGAGAGAGAGAGAGAGAGAGAGAGAAGAGAGAGAGAGAAACTGAGAGAGAGACAAACTGAGAGAGAGACAAACTGAGAGAGAGAAACTGAGAGAGAGAGACTGAGAGAGAAACTGAGAGAGAGAGACTGAGAGAGAGAAACGGAGAGAGAGCGAAAGACAAGGACACTGCCAAAGGTTGTTGATGGCCCATACAGCATGACGACACTGAAGCCCTCTAGACAACGGGGCGGTGAAGAGAAGAACTGGAAACCCAGTTCCTCAGTGACCCAGTCCTCATTTCACAATCACACGTGTAGACACCCAGGCAGTACTACAACAACGCATCCACGCATGCATACACACACCCATTGCACAGTACGCACAAACACACATATTATACGCACACACGCACACGCGCGGACACGCACACACACACACACACACACACACGCAAGCACGCGCGCGCACACACACAAAAACACACACACAACACACACACACATGCACACACACGCACGCACACACACTTCATGCATGCAGACTGAAACATATACTTAGGATCAGATTGAAATATACACTTCCAAATTACATCATGCAACAGATTTCATCGTTTTTCTTTTCTTTAACAGACTGTCACTGCATGTACTATAAATTTCACATGGACTCTAGTTTTCTTTTCCTGACATCCAATGCTTGCGCTATAAATTTCGCTACTGATGGAATCGTGTTTTCATCGTTCTGTGAAAGAAGAATTGCAACTTTGGTTTCATCAGCAACACCACAGAAAGATTTCAGTAGGGTTCAGTGTTCTCGTGTATCGTTACAGGCAGTGCAATGAAACAAACAATGGATTTCATCTTCTGCATTTCCTTCACAAGATGGACAGCTTCAATCGGCATGATCGTTGAAGAACCACTGTTGACAATGATTTCCACCACGTACTCTACGTGGAAATCTTGCCAGGCAATCTCTGTGCCACTTCTTTGTTACACACCATCACTACTTTTCTGTTTCTCCGTTTTGGCAGTATGTTCAAGCTGGTTTTTGTTCAGTTCTGTTATCTGACAGTTTTCAGGCATCGTTTGCTTTTTCTGGTTAGATTTTTTCCCCGTCTAAAATCACTAAATGTAAATAGACGTTAAACTGAAGATATCACACGTGCACACACACACATACACACACATACACACACACAAACACACACACACATACATACACACACGCACGCATGCGCTCACGCACGCATACATGCACACACTCACGCACACATACAGGCACACACATACATAACACAATTTCTCTGATATATTTACACACGCGCGCGCGCACACACACATATACATACACTCAAACACTCACTCACAAACGCCCACAATTTCACTCATATACTCACACACTCACCCTCACTCACTCACAAAACTCACACACACACTCACACACACGCACGCACGCACGCACATACACACACTCATACATACACACACATACACGCACGTACATATACACACTCACATACGTACGCACGTTCACTCACACATGCACGCGCTCGCACACACACGCACGCACACACACATCTCATTGTGGTATTTATTTTAATGAAAAAGTCGACAAAGCTGCCAAAAAGGCAGCAAAACATGATAGCTATTCAAATGTTTTAGATATTCCTCTTTCTCTTCATGAAGGGTATGCTTTGCTTCAAAATGTTTGCTGGAAACATGTCAAACAGAAACAGGAAGAGGCTGGCTATCCCCAGCATACTTGTTCAGTTCTGGATATTGAGAACATTCTTTGTACTCAGTACGGTTTTCGAAAATCCCTTACTAGAAAAATTGTTTCTCTAATCTACAGATTGAAATTAAATGCCTTTCGAGCAAAATTTGCCAAAAATATACAATGTATATGCGGTGAAAAATTTTCCAATGTTCATGTTCTGTATCAATGTCAAGGTTTAAAAACGTTTTTGCCATCATTTCAAGATAAGTCTCTGCAGGAAGTTTTAACCAATCCAGAGTTATTATGTGAGATAGCCTTGTCTCTGTTGCAATCCCCAGTATTCTCTTTTTTGTAAAGTATGATCGTCGGAATCTACATTTTGCTTGTTTAACAGCTGCCGTTACAAGTAGTTCACAATTGTTTGTTTTCCAACTTTAGAGTATTTTTCAATTGTTCTGGTTTTTTTAATTTTTGTTTTTCTTTGCCATTTTTTTAAACTTTTTATATGTTTGGAAAAGTTTTTAATGTGCATTCATCCAAATGATCTTTCTACTTAAACCCCTTATTCATTAGCTCCCCCCCCCCCCCCCCCCCCTTGCCCCCATGTCTAATATCCTTTAAGTGAACAGCAAAAATTGAAGAACCACTTCACGTCTTAATCATTTTGGGTGGAAAGACGTTAAATGAAGAACTAACAACACACTCTGTTGTTCTCTGTCTGTCTGTTCTCCTTCTTTTTTCTTTCACACTTCTTGTTTTTCTGTGGTTTTTGTGTGTTTTTGGTGTGTCCCTTTGTTCCTGTCTGTCTGTTTGCTGGTGTCGCTGTCTGTTTGTCTGGGGTTCTATCTGGGGGTCTCCCTCCTGTCTTTTTGTGTGGGGGTTTTTTGTCTGTCTGGGTCGTTGTTTGTTGTGTGTCTGTCTCCCTGTTTGTGTGTCTGCGTTGCCATCCCCATTTCCCCGTTTCACTGTCTGTTTTTTGTCACCCCCAATTTCCCCCCTGTGCCCTTTTTTTTTCACACTCTCTGTCACCACACAGGCCCTTCTAGATCCCCCCCCCCCCCCCCATTTATTCAGCACTACCCCCCCCCCAACCTCCTTGGATCAGACTGTCTAAACCGAAACCCCCCCTTTGAAGGGCTCCTCTTTGTCTGTCCCCCCTCTGTGTTTCTGCCTTTTGCTGTTTTCCCGTGGCCTCCCTGGGGTTGGGGTTGCCTTTTGGGTTCCCCTTTTCCCGCCTGGTTCCAGAACCACTCCTCCCCTCCAACCATCTTCCCCGCCCCTCAATGCGTGGTGACTTGTCAGGCGCTCAAAGGCAGCGCAACGCAATTGTCGCGTCCTAGGAACCCACAAGGAGAGTTTGCTTTCTGAGCGTTCACGGGACCAAGAAGAAAAAAATACGAGACGGCAACCCAGTCTCCAGCTCAGGCAATGCTCGCGAGAAACCTTGCGCACCTTGTGGTGAAAACCTTGGTCCTCCTTTGGGAAGAGTAAGGAAGGGCCATTTTTGGATGCCAGAGAGGAACGGAGGACAGAATTTTTTAAAAAAACCGCATGCACACAATGTCGAGTATTTTAGACAACCAAACGATAGCGACGTGTGGAATAATAATCTCTAATGATGAAAATACAATAATAATAATATTTAATAATAGTAATGATGATATAATAATTAAAAATAATAATAATAATGATAGATGATGATGGATATAATGATAAGAGTGGAATTTATATAGACGCTGAAACTACTTGTAAAGCCAACAAATCGAATCCTTGCATTCAAGTCATTTACCACGCATAGCAACCGTCCACAACTATTAGGATTAAAAGCTAACAAATTTCCACACACACACACACACGATGAAGATAGCTGGTTGAAAGTGAGGAACATATATCAGGAAAGATCTCAGTAACGAAATAAGTGCGTTATGAAACATTGCTTCCCTTTCATGACACATTTAGCTGTCACTTCGTAATACGATAGAATATGCTAGACGTGCTAACACACCTCCACTACGTACTACACATACTTTCACCTGGTATCAATCACTCTAATAACTCCCACACTTCTTAACATTCCCCTTCCACTTTTACTACTTAACGCCGTACCCCCCCGTCTCCCCGCCCCTACCTAAATCTTAAATTCTTCCACCCGAACGTCTAAAAATAATTCTCTATACCGCCGATTGTCATGATCACAAGCACACGTGGTGTATTCGCATGTCTAACATAGTCAGAGCAACTGGTCACAAATAGCAAAGATCTGTTTTCTGGTACAGAAGTAATTCCATATGTTGTCTTCATTTGCCCACGACAGAAGTCATTCAAACCGGAGCGATCACAGCCTAGGCGCATGGGGCTGAGTCCACTCCATTTTAATTCCAAGATAACTCACACACCCAATAGTTTTAAATTCCCTTTCCTAAAATACCAAAAAAATTTGAACAAGAGAAAGAGCAAACGAGGAAGATAGGAAAGCGGAAAGAAACAGTATCTCTGACTACAGCATCATCGCCCTGCCATTCGTGTCAGTCGCAAAGGCCACTAAAGAAGAAAGGTAAACCCCTCTTCAACAGACCAACGCAAGGGGCGCCAAACCGGTTACTACTTCCCTTAAAGGGTCCATCTTCCTGCCACAGGCGTTCACACGCCATTCACTGTTTGTGATGGCCTAGGCATCTGTGACTTCTCTCTGTCTCCATCCTGAGACAAGGGATTCTTGCTTACTTCCCTTGGAGACCCCACCTCTCGCGGTAACTGGACCTGGTCAATGGAAGTGTCACACACACCAAGCCTGGGAGAGAAGTGTGGCCAACGTGTGGCCAGGAATTGTGGTCCAGGCGTGGTGCCAGGATTGTGGGCGCAGCAGGCAAAAGAAGGGAGAGATGGGAAGGAGGCGAGTGGTAGGGGCGGAGAGGAGAAGAGCCAGAGAAACTGCCAGTGAGGAGAGAGAGAGACAGAGGAGAGAGGTGAGCGAGAGGGGAAGAGAGAGAGAGAGGTGAGAGAGGGGGAAGACAGAGAGAGAGGGGAAGAGGAAGAGGGAGAGAAGGAGAGAGGGAGAGAGAGAAGAGAAGAAGGATGAGAGTAGAGAGAGAGCGGAGATAAGACACAACACGAAGGGAAGAGGATGAGGGAAGAGCGAGACAGAGAGAGAGAGAAGAAGGAGAGAGAGAGTGGAAAGAGAGAGAGAACAGAGAGAGCGCAGAGAGAAGAGAGAGAGCGAAAGGAGAGAGACAAAGAGCGAGACGGAGGAGAGAAAGCAGAGAGCGAGAGAGAGAGGGAAGAGAGAGAGAGTGAGAGAGAGAGAGGGAGAGAAGAGAGAAAGAAGAGTGTTAGAAGAGAGAGGCGAGAAGAGAGCGCGAGAGGAAAGTAAGAGAGAGAGCGAGAGCGAAGAGAGCGAAGAGGAGAGAGAGAGGCGAGAGAGAGAGCGAGAGAGAGTAGAGAGAGAGGGAGAGAGAGAGAGAGAGAGACAAATGAGCAAATGCCAATTTCCTATTAGTTATTTCGAGATATTGAATAAGACACAACATGTGCATTTTTTATTATTTGACAACTCCATGGTTCCCCCGCTCCGCGCACTCAGTTAGGGATAACAAAAATTCTTAATAAGAATAGACCAATACTTATTAATACAGTCCTCAACAATAGAAAACAAGCAAGGGGGAATGAGTTATATAATAACAACACAAAGAAAAGATACAAAAGTACAAAACAGCATACACGGAATCCAAACCCCAACAACCCCATCCGCTGATGACAGCCCTCAGTATACCCTCTCCACCCACCGCCCTCAGCCAACCGACGGCTTACATATTAACCCCCACCGACCAGCACCCGACTCAAATCCAAGTTAGCCCTGCCAATAACCAATATACTAGTTGAGACCCAGTTCAAAACGCCCACCATCAATATTTCAAAACAGCCTTACCAAGGAAGCTAACAAACAGCTCGCCCTCTAACTAAACAGACTGAACAAGCTACGCCCTATAAACAGCGCTGATCAATACAAAAAAGCTCCGCCGAGCTCATTTTTCACAAACAAGCTTCTCTTAGTGGAGACAATAACGACACATCTAAAACAAAAAAAATAAAAACAAGCTCTTTGCTCCCCTAAGCTGCACTTTAGCATCTCTCCCACCCCCACACCAGCATAAAATAAAAAACAAAACGCAACAAGGGCATAACCCACTCGCACCACCCCTAACCCTCCCCCCTACCCCCAAAAGCAAGCCTTTAAAAAAGAAAATCCTAAGAATACCTAAACCCCACCCCCTACCAAAAAACCCGCACTACGCCTCCCCACCCCCAACCTGACAACCACACACCAACCAAAAAGCCATCAGCACCCCTAAAGTAAAACCCCCCCTACCCTACCCCTAACCACACCCCCATCCCCCGCCAAAAAAAACCCTAAAAAAAACAGCAAACCCTAACCCAAAGACAAAACAAACAAACAAAAGAAGAAACAAAAAATCAAACCAACAAAAGGAAAAGATAAAAAAAAAAGAGAAAAACACAGACAAACAAACCAACATACATAACACTAAGAACAAAGCAACCAACAACAAAGCCAAGAAAAATATCACACCCAAACATTAATAGAGTCATAAGATATAAACATCACACATTGCAATGGTACAATCATACTATGTCTTACAACCATAATTATAAAAAATTGAAATAGGGCATCGCTTGATACGATCATTAAAACACATCTCAAGTACAGAGGACAAAGTCCAATAAGTATTGAAAATATAAAAATATGAAATCCTCGCTATCCTGATCATCAGATTATACTATGACTATAAGCAGGACGATACAAAAGTGAGAGAGAGAGAGACGAGAGACAGAGAGACAGAGAGTCGTGTGTGTGTGTATTCAGAGATAATACTCCAATATATAAATCCAAAACGAGTAATGCGATCCCATCAGAGCATACACAACATTTTTAGATTACATAACAAACTTCGTTTCAAATTTATGTCCATGCGATAAGTGAAATAAATTTAATCAATATCACATCCACTACATACAAAACAAGAACCAACACCGAAGAAGAAATTTTAAAACTATACAGAATCGTTTAGGGGAGAGAACAGGGTGGGTGGAGTGACGTAGAGTGAGTGTGTGTGTGGTGCATGTTTGAGCGTGTTGTGGTTGTTTGTGTTTGTGTGTGAGTCGTGTGTGGTGTGTGTGTGCGATGTGTTTGAGTGATGTGTGACAACGGGGGGGGTGGGGGTGGGGAGGGGGGGGGTGTTTCAGGGATGAATACTCAAATATGTAATACTCACTTAGACACACTCAAGAAAAACTCACGAAACAACTTTTTAATTAATGCTCATCAAATTGAATGACATGGGAATAAAATAGGGTGCAACACCCATACACTCTCATAATAAAGAGGGGGATAAAGGCCAATAAAGACATAAATAGAACATCTACACATTGTAAGTAATAGAAACAAATTCTTTACACTTTTTCTCCAGGATAAGTGAATAAGTATTCATGGCGTCACTCATTTTTTACTCCGGGATCCCCGCCCATGGGTCACATTTAAAAAATAGCACCATCAGTACTCATACTTTCAAGGCAAGTAGCAAAGGGAAAAAACTTTCTTTTTTACAAGAAAAAAGAGAAGAAAGAAAAAACAAACAAAAACAAACAACCAAAAAACAACCGCCAGAACAAGAACCGAGCACAAAGACAAACAACAAGACCACCAGAGACCCCTATCCTCCAACCCCCTCCCCCCCTAAAAAAAAAAAAACACAAAAGCAACCACAAACAAACAAAAACAATAAAAAATAAAAAAAATAAAACAAACCAAAAAAAATCAACAACAAAAGACAGACAAAAACACCCTTCCAAATATACAAACAAAAAACATGAAAAAACAACAACATCAAACAAACAAATAAAAAAAAAAAAAACGCCAAAAAAACAAACAAACCAAAAAAACAAAAAAAACAACAATTTAAAAAAAGAAAAAAACACAGCAACCGTTCCCCCCCCCCTTCACACACACACACACACACACTACACCAAAACACACACACACACACACACACACACACACACCACAACATTACATACACCAAAACAAAAACACTAACAAGCGAAAAACCCCAAACAAATTCACCAACAAAGAACAAAGTAACAACTATACAGCAAGAAACAACAGATAGAGAGAGGAAGAGAGAGAGAGAGAGAGAGAGAGAGAGAGAGAGAAGAGAAGAGAGAGAGAGAGAGTAAGCCAAAACTTATAGATCATAAAATTGAACACCTTCATATTGTAGAATAGTACACATAGTTGTTTACACGTGTAATAAGATATTAAATAAAATTCTCTGGAGCTCAAGTACAGTCCAACAAGTCCAAAATAATATTGAAAATCGAAAGTTATAATATGCCCTTTAATTAGAATACATAATAACAATAGAGAAGGCGAGAGAGAGAGAGAGAGAGAGAGAGAGAGAGAGAGAGAGAGAGAGAGAAGAGAATGAATTAATTCCATATCGGTCTTAGGCCATAATACAGAGAGAGAGAGAGAGAGAGAGAGAGAGAGAGAGAGAGGAAGAGAGAGAGAGAGTGTGTGTGTTGTGTGTGTGTGTGTGTGTGTGTGTGTGTGTGGTGTCAGAGATGGTACTTAAAGATAAAAATTCTCAAAACAGTACACGATCACCGGGACACTTTATTTTGATTACTCATACAAAAAATTTAGAATAATACAAAAATAAAAAATAAACATAATAATAAAGGAGAGGAGAGGGAGAGAGAGAGGGGGGGAGAGAGAGCGAGAAGAAGTGAGAGAGAGGGAGGGGGAGAGAGAGTGAGAGAGAGAGAGGGAGAGAAGAGAGCGGGAGGAGAGAGAGGGAGAGCGAGGCGAGGAGGAGAGAGAGAGAAGGGAGAGAGAGAGAGAGGGAGAGAGAGAGAGAGGGAGAGAGAGCGAGAGAAGAGAAAGGAGGGAAGAGAGCGGAGAGAGGAGAGAGAAGGGAGAGAGATGCAGAGTAGAGAGAAGGAGAGAGAGCGAGAGAGAGAGTAGAGAGAGTGAGAAGAGGGAGAGAGATGCGAGAGAGAGAGAGGGGAGAGAGAGCGAGAGAGGGAGAGAGAGAGAGGGAGAGAGAGCGAGAGAGAAGAAGAGAGAGAGCGAGAGAGAGCTGAAGAGATGAGAGGGAGAGAGAGCGAGAAGAGAGAGGAGGAGAGAGAGAGAGAGAGCGATAGAGAGAGAGAGAGAGAGAGAGAGGGAGAGAGAGCAGAGTGAGAGAAGATGCACGAGAGACAGACGAGGAGAGAGAGGGAGAGGAGAGCGAGAGAAGACAAGAAGAGGGCGAGAGGAGAGCGAGGAGAGAGTAGAGGGAGCGATGAGAGAGAGGAGCGAGCGAGAGAGAGAGAGAGAGAGAGAGGAGAGCCGAGAGAAGACAGGGAGGGGAGAAAGCGAGAAAGAGAGAAGAGCGAGAGAACAGAGAGAGAGATGAGAGGGAGAGAGGAGAGAGAAGGGAGAGCAGAGCGAGAGAGATAGAGAAGGGAGAGAGAGTCTAGAGCAGCGAGCGAGAGAGAGACATACGAGAGAGGGAGAGAGAAGCGGAGAAGATAGAGAGAGAGGAGAGCGAGCGAGAGAGAAGAGAGAGGCGAGGAGAGAGCGAGAGAGCATACACGAGAGAGAGAGAAGCGAGAGAGCGAGAAGAGGAGGAGGAGATAGAGAGAGAGGGAGAGAGCGCGAGAGTAGAGCGAGAGAGAGAGAGAGAGCGAGAGGGAGATAGAGCGAGAGAGGCGAGAGACGAGAGAAGAGCGAGAAGAGAGTGCGAGGGAGAGAGAGCAGAGAAGAAGTTCGCACGAGGGAGAGGGAGAGAGAGAGACAAGAGAGAGAGAGACGAGAGAGAGCCAGGTGAGCTTGTGTGTGTGTGTTTCTTCCCTTCATTCCAGTTTACAGACCGGCCTTCCGCTAAATGAGTGATATCAGAAATCTTATGGTGTGTGTGTTTGTTGTTGTTGAGGTGTCTGTTTACATCTTGATTGACTTCAAAATTGACGTCTGGATCACGTCTCAGTGCGTATCAGACGAGGAAGTGACAGAGTGTAGTGGTGGAAGATTGAAGAAAGCAGAGAACGGGTGAGACTGCAGAAATCAGAAGAGAGAGCGTGTGTGATTGGTGTGTTGTAGCCATAAGAATGAGAAAACTATGACATAATAATAGATAAATCGAAAGAAGCTATCTGTCAACATGAGACAACAACTTAAACTTAACAAAGTGTGAACATGAAACATAACAACAGCAACATTACTGTCACTACAACCAAATGCATTCAAGGGGACTGTGCAACAGACCGATCTAGCGATGGCAAAGGCTGACTTATCACAATAGTTCAAAGACATTTCGCAGACACTGCTCTGAAACTCGAAGGTCAAAGGGGTTGCGACCAACCGGGGTCACTGCACTAGGGCATCTGGCATTGGAAATAGAATCGGCACATGGACACCTGAGAGTTTGCAACATGGGTGTGATTGAATGCATTACTTTCATTCTGAAGTCTAGTGCATCTACTCTTGTTGTGGGACGAACGGGTACATCATTGAGAGGATTCCTGTCACCAGAACAAGGGGCATTAGTCATCCGACAGCTCTTTAAAGACCGAGTCCTAGGAATATTGACACAGATTCTTTCCACTTTCCCCCACGACAGGTTTGTTACTAATAAACGGTATCCACTCCTGTAGGAGATAAGGGAACATGCAGTATCTATCGAGAATCCATATCATGTCTTGCACCCCTTTTTGTTGCAGCTTCTGTCAGCCCACTCGTCTTGTAAAAATTCCACGTGAGAGAAGGCACCCAACAAAAAGAAACAGGAATACCTCTTCAAAGTTAGGGAGTGTATGACGTCATTTGATTTCAAAAGAAATTCTGAGACTTACTTGAAATTTGGGGATTTGATAGCCATACAGTACCGAGTATTGAGTACCTACAGCAAATGCTTAAGATAGGAAAGAGGAAAATGAGGAAAATGAAGGAGATAGTTAAGAGCCATAGAATAGCGATAAGTTCAGCTGAAAATATGAATATGCTTTACCAATAGTACGACTTCAGGTGTGCGTGGGTGTGTTGTGTGTGTGTGTGTGTGTGTGTGTGTTGGATTACATGCGCGAGTGCGCTGTTGTCTGTTGTTGTTGCTTCGATTTACGTCTGGTTCACTCAGTGACACACCCACACACCCACACACACACACAAACACACACGCACACACACACACACACACACAAGAAGGGGACGGGATAGCCAGGTGTTAGAATGATGCGCAGTTGCAGCTCGTGATCAGCTTGTGATCTGCTGACCCGAGGTTCCAATCCTGCCTTCAAGTGGAGTTGTCTCTAGTTAACCCCCCCCCCCCTAGCCCAGCCCCCCCATACTCTCCAAAAAAAAAAAAAGTCCTTATTCGGCGATGAGACTATAAACCGAGGGTCAGCCGTGTGCAAACGCATTGCAGAACATCATACACCACAGGAGGAAATGTTAAAACCTGTTCACGCTTTCGGAGAGTAGGGCCATTGTGTGCCCGGTGAGGAACGGATGTCAAAATTATATAAAACTGCATTACACACGAGACTGTCATCAAAAAAGCACAAGATCTGCTTATTCCATATTGTTCCAACGATAGATAAGAATAAATTAATAATAATAAATAATAATAAACTAAATTCTCTCCGCACAAACCGTCACAAACGCACACAGAAACACACAGACACATCACGAACCAAAAAAAAAAAACACAACACACGAACAAGGCACATTTATGTCGCACACACAGCGCTTACTTTTCTTTGTTTTCTGTCTAGTTACTCTCTGTCTGTCTGTCTGTCCCTCCTGTATCTCTCATGTCATCACACGTGTTTGTCTTCTGTCTCTTTCCTCTTTCTCCATGATCTTTGTCTCTCTGCCTCTGTCTCTGTCTGTCCTGAGCACACAACACTCCGCTGTCTATCTCTGCGACTCTCACCTGTCTTTCTGTCTGTCTGTCTGCCTCTGTCTCTTTCCCTCAATGTCTCCGGTTGGTCTCTGTCTCTTCTCTCTTTCTCCATATTCTTTGTCTTTCATGTCTGCCTGTCCTGAGTCGTGTCTCTCCCTCTGACCTATACACCTGACTCTCTCTATCTTGTCTGTCTCTGTCATCTATCATTGTCCTCCGTGTATTTTGTCTCTGTCTCTGAGTACTCTCAGGGTAACAAAACTGTGTCCTGCAGTCACATGGTAGAGGTGTCTCCTACATAGGTCAAAGATTCATGTTTGCGCAGACAGTATGTGATCACAACTTACCGAGACCATCTCAACGCATTTGTGTACCAACGACTTTGAAAAGCAGATTTCTCAGCTGAAATCAATGGACCTGAAGCAATCCTAGTTCACGTGTGAGAAAGCGTCATTGTTGATGAAGAAGTTAAGCATGTAAGCACTTATTACAGGCGCCAATACATGTGTGTCTTGATGTGTTTGTAGTGTGTTGTGTGTGTATTGTGTTGTGTGTTGGTGTGTGCAGTGTGTGTGTGGTGTGTGTGTGTGAGTGAGTTGTGTGTGTGTGTGTGTGTGTGCACACATGCGTGCGTGCGTGTGTGATCAGATTCAGAATTCAGATTTCTGATTCAGAATATTATTATTGCCATTTAAGTCATGTAACATCTTATTTGACCAACAAAAACAATCAACAATAATTATTATCTATTTTGGCTAAAAGTGATGTAAACACTAAAAACCATGTTGCATTCTACTTACTCTTTCCGCTCTTTTTTCAAACACTACAGTACACAATATCTGATGATAACTGCTTGAATATATTAATCAACTGTGTGTGGTGTGTGAGGTGTGTGTGTGGTGTAGTCTGTCTGTTTCTGTGGCTGGGTGTGTGTGTAGAGCGTTGTGTTGTGTGTTGTGGTGTGTGTGCGTGTGTATGCGCCGTGTTGTGTGTGTGTTTACTGTAGTGTTAAATAAGTCTGTCTTTTCTACAGTCAATGGTCTTTTAAAAACATAGATTCAACACATTGGTGCACTATGTATTGGTGTATGTGTGTTGGTTATGTGCGTGCATAAGTACGAAGTTTAGACGTCTTTCTAGTCAATGGCTTTTCATAACATTGTGTTCCCAATTGGTGTGTGAGTGTGTGCCTCTCTCTCTCCGCCCTCTGTCTCTCTGTCACTCTCTCTCTCGCTCTCTGTCTCTCTGTCTCTCTCTCTCTCTCCGCCCTCTGTCTCTCTGTCTCTCTCCTCTCGCCCTCTGTCTCTCTGTCTCTCTCTCTCCGCCCTCTGTCTCTCTGTCTCTCTCTCTCTGTCCGCCCTCTGTCTCTGTCTCTCCCTCTGTCTCTCTCTCTCCGCCCTCTGTTCCTCTCTGTCTCTCTCCGCCCTCTGTCCTCTGTCTCTCTCTCTCCGCCCTGTCTCTCTCTCTCTCCGCCCTCTGCCTCTCTCTGTCTCGTCTCCGCCCTATGTCTGTCTGTCTGTCTCTCTCTCTCTCCGCCCTCTGTCTCTCTCTCTCTCCGCCCTCTGTCTCTCTCTCTGTCCGCCCTCAGTCTCTCTGTCCTCTCTCTCTCCCTCTCTCTCTCTTCACCCTCTGTCTCTCTGTCTCTCTCTCCGCCCTCTGTCTCTGTCTCTCTCTCTCTCCGCCCTCTTTCTCTCTCTCTCTCTCCGTCCTCTGTCTCTCTGTCTCTGTCCTCTCTCTCCGCCCTCTGTCTCTCTGTCTCTCTCTCTCTCCGCCCTCTGTTTTCTCTGTCTGTCTCTCTCTCTCTCTCTCTCTCTCTCTCTCTCTCTCTCTCCGCCCTCTGTCTCTCTGTCTCTCTCTCTCTGCCCTCTCTTCTCTCCACCCTCTCTCTCTCTCTCTCTCTCTCTCTCTCCACCCTCTTCTCTTCTCTCTCTCTCCTCTCCACCCTCTCTCTCTCTCTCTCTCCACCCTCTGTCTCTCTCTCTCTCTCTCTCCGCCCTCTGTCTCTCTCTCTCTCTCCACCCCTCTCTCTCTCTCTCTCTCTCCCACCCTCTGTCCTCTCTCTCTCCTCTCTCTCCACCCTCTGTCTCTCTCTCTCTCTCCACCCTCTCTCTCTCTCTCCACCCTCTGCCTCTCTCTCTCTCCACCCTCTCTCTCTCTCTCTCTCCACCCTCTCTCTCTCTCTCTCTTCTCCACCCTCTCTCCTCTCTCTTCACCCTCTCTCTCTCTCTCTCTCCACCCCTCTCTCTCTCTCTCTCTCTCCACCCTCTCTCCTCTCTCTCTCTCTGCCCCCCTGTTTCTCTCTGTGTCTCTGTCTCTCTGTCTCTCCTCTCCGCCCTCTGTCTCTTCTCTCTCTCCACCCTCTCTCTCC